>JAAONU010000010.1:600000-981023 GCA_012932295.1 Cyclina sinensis | reverse complement strand
CTTTTGACAGTATGTAGGTGTTGGTATATCAAATAACAAACAGTGAAATGTGAAAAGCAAGCAAAATGACCAAGCAACATAATAATATTCTACTACATGTATAATGGAATGAATATTTTATATTATGATATTGACTTAAGATAAGATAAGATAAGATTTATTTTGGCATAATGTACATACATGGTATTTAAACAGATGAAGTGATAAATACACCTTTGACAGCAAGCCTGAGTAATTTTCCATAAAAAAATCCCAGTATTTTACCGCCTTATCCACATCACATGATCTAATGCTGCATGCTTTTGGATGCTTGCTCTCTACTTTCATTTCTCATTTTCGGAAAATCTATAAATAGTAACACCTAGTTTGTTGGAGATATTAACAAGGATTAAATGTTCATGGTGTAAGAAACAAAAATTGACGTTTTCATTGTTGTCTCTTGTTACTTTTTCGTACATGCCGTACACCGATGTTATTCAGTATTTGACTTAAAAGTGGTTTTCACAACCATGAACTTGCATATCTACTCTATTTTCGAATTTAATTCGACAATGATTTGCCGCGATTTAGAGTATTTTTGTTCATGGTAATTCAATAACGAGAGAAAAACAAGATGAACAAACAACAAATACATTGTATCTACATAATTGTTTTTATTACAAAATCAAATTTTACATATTTTAAGGAGTAAAGTTTTAATATTAATCGTAAAAAGCTAGTTTTCACCGCGATCCGCGGTGATTGACCACCGCGTTCTGCCGCGATTTACCGCGGCGTTCCGCGGGGGAAACGCTTACGGCCACAGATTCATGTCCGCGGTGGTAAACATTTTCAGTCCGCGGGGTCTCGCGGACAAATTTTGTGCAAAATTTCGTCCGCGATGAGTCTCATCCGCGGGGTCTCGCGGGTTTTGCAAAATCCGCGCTGAGCGTACTGTAGTACAACACATACATGAGCACAAAAACCATGACATGTACACCAACACCAGGGATAACACAAAAAAGGGTAAACCCTTATTTCCATTGTGGTCCCCTAAGACTTGTACCTAAGTTTGTTGTTGGCAATAATGTGCATATAATTAGGTACAATTACCATTTCAGATCTGTAGAACTATGAAAGATACATGTTAATGTTCATCTATTTATTATAGATGTAAAAAATTAAAAAGGCCATAATTCCACCAAAAACATTTTAATTTAAAAAAATGCTCACAATATGCACCATGGCACTTGATGACAAAGCTTTGTGAAACAATAATGTTGAAAACCTGGTTTCGTCGCATTGCGATGTTTCTTTTTACCTTGTTGTGATGTCCAAAAACCCGGCGATTTTCCACAAATCTCCCATTAATGATCCAATCCTAAATGGCATGTATGGCTGTTATCATGTCTGAAATAAAGGATAATGTTTAGAATTATTTCATTTAAAAAAAAAAAATTCCTTTACAGGGTATTTTTCTGATACACATTTCTATATAAGAGATCTAAGTCATTGTCATTTCTTGAGCTGTGATTTGATATCTTTGGTAGATCTGATACGCAGTGGAAGCCAGATCTGGGTCAGCAGTTCAGAATGAGACTACAGGAGAACTACTGCAGAATGTCAGCGATGTTTGTCAGAGCCATATGTTATAACACTGCTATCAATGCAAAGTAAGTGAAACATAAGTTCAAGTTATATAATGTCAGGAAAACTATGAGGGCAATTACTAAGTGATTGGTTTACATAAATACAGAGGAAGACTAACTTGAAATAAGCATGTCTGATGAAAATTGTAACCATTGCTCTAACAAACTATGTAAGCCTAAACCATTCATACAGTTCTGGAAACACTTTCTATAAAAGCACAACAGTAATTTCAATGTAAATAGAAAAAGAAGCTTAGAGCATTAAAGTGTACTTTAATCATTTTGATTATATTATTGTTCTGTTATTACAGGATAAGCAATATAGAATATGATGTTGCTGTTGACCAACACCTGTTACTTGGAGAACCTGCCTTAGCAATTGATAAATGTGAATGCCCTCTGCAATATTCTGGCCTCTCATGTCAGGTAAATATACTTATTAGATGATACCATTCGTGTGTCCATCACTGTGTAATACATCATTAAGACTGACGTTTCATTTAGTTGAAGGTCATATGTAAGAGTTTCATTACAGTTAGATGGTTGACATGTTGGTTTTTTGCCAGCAGTTTATGATGAAAATACTTAAACAGTTTTACCTGGATTTAGTAAAGACTCGGGCATAGCAGTTGGAAGTGAACTTGGGTAGGGTTGTGATACCTTTTGACCTTTTAGGAATATTGATAACTTATTCAAATAAAACGTACAATAAATTGAAAGTCAGATTTGATTTTTATGCCCCCACAAAGTGGGGTGCATATAGCGTTGCACTTATCTGTCCTTCCGTCCGTACGTCCCGAAATCTTGTGAACGCAACTCCTCTTAAACCGGATGGCAGATTTTGCTTCCAGGGATGAACAGCCTTAATGTGTAGATGGTAGTAAAGGAAGGAATTTTCGCTGCGACCAAATTTAACAGAATTATGGCCCTTTGTTGATTTTTTCACTAGAAATTTTGTGAACGCAACTCCTCTTAAACCGGATGGCAGATTTTGCTATAACTTCCAGGGATGAACAACCTTAATGTGTAGATGGTAGTAAAGGAAGGAATTTTTGCTGCGACCAAATTTAACAGAATTATGGCCCTTTGTTGATTTTTTCACTATATACCATATTGAAATATTGTGAACGCAACTCCTCTTAAACCGGATGGCAGATTTTGCTTAAACTTTCAGGGATGAACAACCTAAATGTGTAGATTGAAGTAAAGGAAGGAATTTTTGCTGCGACCAAATTTAACAGAATTATGGCCCTTTGTTGATTTTTTCACTATATACCATATTGAAATTTTGTGAACGCAACTCCTCTTAAACCGGGTGGCAGATTTTGCTTAAACTTCCAGGGATGAACAGCTTTAATGTGTAGATGGTAGTAAAGGAAGGAATTTTAGCTGTGACCATATTTAACAGAATTATGGCCCTTTGTTGATTTTTTCACTATATACCATATAAATAATTGAACATATTATTAAATTTTACATTTGTAATTTAATTTAACCTGTACATAAGGTTACCTGTAGATCATTTTAGGTATATGTACAGAAAAAATCTTACATACAGGATATACATGCTCTTGTTTATGAGCACTTATGCATAGTGGGGGCATCCGTGTCCTATGGACACAGTTCTAGTTTCTAGCTTGGTATGATACTAATTTCAGGACATTCTAACCATTTTACCAAGAAAATTATAAAATGAAACAGTACCTTTATTTGTATTGACATTTTACAGATGTGAGAGCGAACATTTTGCATAAAGAAATTTTTTGGTAGGGGTTATCATGTATTCAGTTTTATATGTTTGCAGAATACAGCTGAAGGATACTTCAGGGTGCCAACTGTTGGCCCATTTGATTTCAAAGACCTTGTGGACATAATTGGAGATGTGAAACCATGTGAGTGTAACAGTTATGGAGGTATTTGTACCCTGAAACATAAGATTATGTACTTATACTGAATTTTTTTTCTTAATCAGAATCTCTTTGACACTGAGAGTTTACTCTATTGTCTTTTGAAAAATTGGTTTGGAAATTTCTTATCAACAGTTAATTTTATTAGAAGAGAATTTATTTTGATAAACTGTTAATGAATGTCTTGTTAGAATCATTTTCATTAATGCCCAGCTTTTTCATGAATTTGTGTAGAATTGTCAGCATAGGAGACGAGTGTGAACACTGTGCTGATGGTTTCTACTGGGACCCGACTTCTAGTTCCACTTCAGCGTGTCAGAGGTGTGCCTGTCCACTTGAAGTCCAATCTAACAAGTAAGCAATCACTAGCGTCTTTCAAATTAGCCCAGACTTGTGACAGGTCTAAAAGATTTGCTTAATTAGTCATTTGAAAAAGAAAAGTGCCTGTTTGTATGGATTTAATGCCAATTTCAACATTAGGTTATATCTCGGCGGTCAGTCCACCTAACCGTTTTTCCTTGCTGACTAACCAGTACTTACCAATTTCTGGGCAAGTGTCTGACTACTCTCCACATGATCTTTTCTGAATCAGTGGTGAGAGACAAATGAACATAGACACAATGTCCGAGAGTCTGTTGTCACGGAGGAATTTTGCCCTGCCCAGGGATCAAACCAGCAACCCACGGGTAACTAATCCAGCGTTGTACCTATTCAGCTAAGCAGGTGGGCGGAGAAAAGGCCCGTTTTTTTGTTATCCTTGTATGAATGTACCTTGACAAGGCTTCTAAAGTACTACAGGACATGTAAAGTATAAGTATAAGGTCACTTTGCTGAATCCACTTGCCATAAGATTGAACAAAAGTGATTTGACATTGAACTTAGCATGTAGTTGCTCAGTCTGTACATATTTATATAGTATATTGTGATTTGGCCGACCTGTGTAACATAGAGTGTTCCATGTAAGATGAGTCACGTGACACACTTGATGTCACTTTGTTTACAGTTGCTCTTACATCAATATTGATTTTCTGCAAAAGATCTGTGTGCCACTGTTGAAAAAGAATGCTGAGTTTCTGCCATAAGTCGTTTAAGAACATATTGTATGCAAGATCCCGCATATAGTCTTTAACATGAGACATGCTATGTGCATTGTTTCTTTCTAGCAGTATACAAATTAAGTGATCTTGGCAAGTATGTAAACTACATTTATGTTGTATTCATTACAGCATTAGTCCAACTTGTGAGAGGGTTGTTAATAATCTGACATGTACAGCCTGCATACCTGGTTTGTCAGGAAATAGATGTGAATAGTAAGTTCTTTTCCATTCCAATATTTGCGCCAAAATGTAAATAATCAAGTTTTGTGCATTTTCTCTATAATCTTGGGGGTTTGATTATCATATTATTTTTAAGATTTATCCAGTTTCTAGTCTTCTAGCAGCATTTATTGGTGAACTTTAGTGAAACTGTAGGGTAGACATCATATGTGTTATTTTCTGCCGTTAAAGAATTGACAGCGGGACTGTTCTATTTCTGAAGTTGTGCAGAAGGTTACTTTGATGTCCCATCTACCCCAGGTGATTTTTGTAAGCCATGTTTATGTAACCCAGAGGATTCTGTGCTAGTGCAGTGTGATAACTGATATCGGGGGGTATGTCAGTGCCAGGTATAGAGAGAGACAAGTGTGACCAGTGCCAGCCAAGATATGCTGTTGTGAAGGGCCAATGTGTTTGTACAGATCAGAAGAAATTATTTTGTTCTATCAATAGAATTATGTCTCCCCCCTCTGGGGAGATATAATGTTTTTGCCCTGTCCTTCTGTCCCACTTTCGTTTTCCGCTCAATAACTGGACTACCATTTGACCCAGAGCCTTCAAACTTCATAGGTTGATTGCCCTTATTGAGTAGAAAAATCCTAATGATTTTGGGTTCAGTAGGTCAAAGGTCAAGGTCACACAGGCCGAAAGAGTGTAAACCGTTTCCGCTCAATAACTGGAGTTCTATTTCACCCAGAGCCTTTAAACTTCACAGGATGATTGCTCTTATTGAGTAGAAGAATTCTATTGATTTTGGGGTCAGTAGATCAATGGTCAAGGTCACAGGGGCCCGAAGAGTGTAAACCATTTCCGCTCAATAACTGCTGTTCTGTTACACCAAGAGCCTTCAAACTTCATATGGTGTTTGCCCTTATTGAGTAGAAAAAACCCTATTGAATTTTGGGGTCAGTAGGTCAAAGGTCAAGGTCACAGGGGCCCGAAGAGTGTAAACTTTTCCGCTCAATAACTGGAGTTCTTTTTCACCCAGAGCCTTCAAACTTCATGCGGTGATTGCCCTTATTGAGTTAAAGAACCCTATTGATTCTGAGGTCAGTAGATCAAAGGTCAAGGTCACAGGGGCCCGAAGAGTGTAAACCGTTTCCACTCAATAACTGGAGTTCTATTTCACCCAGAGCCTTCAAATTTCATAGGGTGATAACCCTTATTGAGTAGAAGAACCCTATTGATTCTGGGGTCAGTAGGTCAGAGGTCAAGGTCACTGCTGGAAGGACACTTCTCGACCATATATATGTTAAAAACATGGACTGCATTGAAGCTGGTGTTACTCCAATACATTGCAGCTACCAAGGAGTAACATATGCTGTCTTCCACACTGCCGTTGATACTGTGATGTCAGGTGACGTCAACCGTGCCTAGAGTAAGGTGTGAAACTATCATAACCATACATATGTTAATATATAATGTTCTTTATACCATAAAAAATGACAGAGGCTTCTGTTTCAGAAAGGTGATATATCTTCCTTGGCCTTCCTTCCATCGGGTGCAGGGGGGAGACATGCGTTTTTCACAAAAAACATCTAGTTAGTCTTGCTACAGGAGCATGTATTGATCAGTTCTGTGTAAGAGTGGTTTGCACAAATCTTTGGCAAGATTCAGTTCCTAAACCATTGTAAACAACATTAGTGTTATTGGTAAAGGACAGTATTTAAAATTCATGTATAAATATCTTTTACCCTTTATGGGAAGGATACAGTTTTTCAGAAATCTTAATTTCACTGAGACAGAACCAAAGAAGTATTAATTAAATGTCTTTCTTTGTTTTAAATATAGAGCTTGTACAATGCCATACAACTTTTTAAACAATATACCAATTTTTATTACAGCTTTACTGAAGGTTCTACCAGAGAACTGGTGATGGATATGGATGACCTTGAAAACAGGATTGCGACCTTGCCCTTTGACCCTTCTAAAGATAACATCTCGGCACCATACAGAATACTGAATCTCATATGTAATGAAACAAGGATCCTTTCAGAAAGTTAAAACAGAAAGGCACATACATATTGATTTTCATGAAAGATTGATCATTATTAATTGCTGTGATATTTGTTACTGATATTTTACATTCTTGAAGTGAGTCTCTGAAGACATTCTGCAAAAGAACATTGAAATGAAAGATTTTTTTTCAGAAATGGCATCACTGTACAAAAATTACATTCCCTCAAATTCAGTGTTGACATCAGAAATTGGTAAAGAAAATTGAACTGTTTTTCAACAGAATGGTTTCAGATCAGTTCAGATAAGATAGAGCTAACAAAGATTGACTTGTGTACTATACTTTAAGTCTTATATTTTGCTTGAAATTAAAAGATAGTAAACCAGCAATTAACAGTACCTAGAACTAATTAAGTTATTAGAATATTTGAAAAAAAAAAATGGGAAGTTGTGTCTTGTACCCCTTCAGATGTGAATGTTTTGTGTAAGTTTTAATTTCAACCACCAAACTGAAACTGTACTTTGTTGGTTTACAGTGAATGAAGCAATTATGACACGTTAATTTCCAAGATGGATGGTCACATAATTTAGGTACGTGTAAACTACTGAAAATGAAACAAGAAGATGATGGAAAATTTGTAACAGAATTTTATAAAGAACTAAGCTTGAACACATCATATTGAAACTTTTAATCATTTATCACTATATATGTGCATGTGGGAAATATATGAAATAATGAAGTAGTCCATGTTTGTTGTTTGTAATTGAAGGGGAGTAAACAGAATGAGCAGTTAGCTATCAGACAACAGTATTATTTCTAATGAATTGATGCTAGAATTTTTACATATATACATTGTATTGTGTGTTTGCAGTTATAGACAATGCTACATACCAAATATCTGAGCCCTAGGTCCTGCAGTTTCAGAGTAGATTTTAAAATTCATCCCTGCATAATAAGCCTATATGAAATCATATGGTCTCTGGCATGGGGCTTATTTTGGCCCTGGGATCATGATTTTTTGACAGACTTAGTAGAGGTCTACAAAATAATGTTGCATACCAAATAACTTTGCCCCAGTCTGGGGCCTCATGTTGGCAGATGTCAACTTTACAATGCCTCACAGCAAATATTTGAACTCAAGGACTTGCAGTACATTTCAGACCAAATTTTACCAAGGGGCCATGATTTGTGAAATGATTTTTTTCTTATATATCTATGTAAAACCAAGCCATGATTAGTACAAACATTATAGACATCCACTAGACAATAGTTAACACCAAATTTCCAAATTCTATGCTTTATGGCTTCTGACGAGATAATTTATCAAACACAAGGGTCACCCAATAATAAGTGAGACAGTGCTTACTGCCCGTATTTATTTACTACAACTTACAAAATATCACTACATTCCTTCAATATAGGATCCACCCTTGTCAATGACGGAAGTCTTCTGATTCCTGTTACTAGGCAACCAAAGTTACAATGTCTAATTTGACTGGCCACCTCTTCTTCCAGGCTGTCTAAATCCTCAAAACGCACACCTCGCACTGGTTTTTCAGCTTAGGAAATAGATCAAAGTCTTGAGGACTCATGTCCGGGGAATATGGAGGGTGTGGTAGTTTCCCAGTCATGGCGTCAAAAGTGACATCACCTTGCCGGCCTTGTGACATGCAGCATTGTCTTGAAGTATCAGTGGTGTACGTTTAGCTTAGGTCGCATCTTACAAATATCGAGTCTCAAGATATTCATTGGAAATACACGATAGTGTAGCCGGGTACAGGTTTATAGGTGATAAATCAATATGGCAGAACTGTGTGGCTTGGTAGCTCAGTTGGTAGAGTATCCGCCATGTAAGTGGAAGGCCCCCGGTTGAGTTCTGGTCAAGCAATATGATGCTACAAACAAAATATCTAAACTCTAGGGCCTATGGTTTCGGAAGTGGGATTTTTTGGTAGGAGCTAATTCTGACCCCAGAGACATGATTTATAAGATACTGGTAAAAGTCCACTATATGATGCTACAAACAAAATATCTTAACTCTAAGGGGCCTATGGTTTCTGACCCCAGAGACATAATTTATATGGTTTCAGACAAGAATAATTGTTTCAAAACTTTTTTCCTATAACTCCATGTAAAATCAAATGACCCCCTTGGGCGGGCCTTTGTTACGCTAGGGGCCATGATTTGTATATACTTGGTAGCGGACCACTAGACAATGTAACACACCAAACATCTTAACTCAAGGCTTTTCTGACAAGAAGATTTTTAAGTTTTTCCTATTGAGTCTATAATTTAAATCAAGCTGTCCCTGGGACATAAGAGTCATGATTTATATGATTTTGGCAGAGATCCACATGATGATTCTACAGACAAAATACCTAAGCTCAGATAAGGTTTTCAGTTCTTAATCATTTAAGATGCCATTGCAACCAGAGTTCTGCATGAAATACCAATTTCTATAAAATTTTAAGAGGGGCTAAACAAGGTACATTCTGTTAAAGTTTTTATACCCCCACAAACGAAGTTTTAGGGGTTATAAAGGAGTGAGCTTGTCGGTCGGTCGGTCGGTCCATCATGGTTTCTTGACGATAACTCATGAAAGGCTAGACAGATTTAAACAATTTTTGGTACACAGCTGTAACATCATAAGATACAGGTCAAGTTTGATATTGGGGCTGGTGGGGTCAAGGTCACTGTGACAAATTTAGAAAAACGGTTTCCTGAGACAATAACTTGTGAAAGGCTTGACAGATTTAAACAATTTTTGGTACACAGGTGTAACATCATAAGGTTCAGATCACGTTCGATATTGGGGCTGGTGGGGCCAAGGTCAAGGTCACTGTTAATAAAAATAGAAAAACGGTTTCCGGACAATAACTCACGAATGGCTTGACAGATTTAAACATTTTTTGGTACACAGAGGTAAAATCGATATTGGGACTGGTGGGGCCAAGGTCAAGGTCACTGTTAATAAAAATAGAAAAACGGTTTCCTGACAATAACTCATGAATGGCTTGACAGATTTAAACAAGTTTTGGTACACAGGTGTAACATTGATATTGGGGCGATATTGGTGGGGTCAAGGTCACTGTTACTTAAAATAGAAAAATGGTTCCCAGACAATAACTCATGAATGGCTTGACAGATTTAAACAATGTTTGGTACACAGGTGTAACATTGTAACATCATAGAGGTCAACTTAGATATTGGGGCTGGTGGGGCCAATGTCAAGGTCACTGTTATGAAAAATAATAAAATGGTTGAAAAATGGTTTCGGGATGGTAACTTATGAAACCTTGACAGATTTAAACAATTTTTTGTAACATCACAGGATACAGGTCAAGTTTGATACTGAGGCTTGTGGGACCAAGGTCAAGGTCACTATTACCAAAAACAAAAAATGGTTTCTGCTCAATAACTTGAGTTAGGAATGAGATATTTTGATGAAATTTGCTGTAAAGGTAGCTTCTATGAAGATGACGCATGGGATTGAAAATATTGCCAGTTGGGTCAAGGTCAGTGTTCGCTTAAACTTAAGCTAGTTCTACTAGAAAATATACAGTTCAATGGTCTACAGGTAATTGTTTTCTCTATAAACAATATTATTAAATATAAAATATACACATATTTCCATGTTTCTTATGTCACTTTATGCCATTGATTTTAAGCTTTCTAGTTCCAGTATCAAGCACCCATGTGGGGGTATTAATCAGCTTTAGTGATAGTTCTAGTTTGTTTTACACATAGCCCACTGGTAAAGATGTTGTTTCGAGTTAATTGTGGATGACAGACAAGGGACAAGAGAGCATACTAAAAGCTACACCTGGCCTCAGCGTCAGCTGAGCTAAAAAATATTTAAGAAATTTGAACTTAGTTTGGCACTTGTTTCATTGATGACGTCACTGTGACGTCTGACCTGAAGCTTAAAATAACATACTGCTGATATGAGTATCTGACATGGCGAAAGCTTACCATCAGAAACTTGGTAGGAAGGTAGATCATGACTTTTCCTGAACGGAAGCTTTTCAGATGATAATGTGACCAAACATGGGAACTTTGGTCATGTTTATTAGCTCGACTTTTTTGAAAAAAAAAATCGAGTTATTGTCATAGTCATGGTGTCGTTGCCGTTCCCGTTCCCGTCTGAAAACTTTAACATTGATCATAATTTTTTATTCCTTGATGGATTATCTTCATACTTGGACACAACAACCCTTTGGACAAGACCTTCAAGATGACCAGACTGAACTTGACCTTGACTCTTATATGACCTTCATATTCAAGGTCAAAATATTGAATTTTGCTAAAATTGGCCATAACTTTATTATTAATAGGTGGATCCTCTTCATGCTTGAATACAACAACCCTTTGGATAAGGTCTTCCAGCAGACTGGACTAAACTTGACCTTGACTCATAAATGACCTTCACCTTAAAGGTCAAATTATTGAATTTTGCTAAAATTGGCCATTACATTAGTATTTATGGTTGGATTTGATTTATACTTTGACAAAACAACACTTATGACAGAACCGACATGTTGAATAACTCAGATTTGACCATGACCTTAAAATTACCTTGACTGTCAATGTCAGATGAATGAATTTTGCTTAAATTGTCATAACTTTCTCATTTATTTATAGATTTGATTCATTCTTGGACTAAACAACACTTATGACAAATCCGACATAATGATTATTTCAAGTTTGACCTTGACCTTTCAATGACCTTTACAGTCAAGGTCAAATCATTGAATTTTGTTAAAACTGGCCATAATTTTGACTACTTTTTTGTTTTTGAGCTACAGCAATGAAATTTGGACTGTGTGCACAGTTTTTTGTTTTGATTTCAAAAATGTCATGGCATGACCTATAGTTTTGACCTACTGACCTACATTTTGTTTTTGGAGCTATGGAAATGAAATTTGGACCGTGTGTACAGTTTTTCGTTTGATTTCAAAAATGTCATTTCATGACCTATATTTTTGACCTACTGACCTACTTTTTTGTTTTTGGAGCTATGGCAATGGAATTTGGACCATGTGTACAGTTTTTTGTTCCGATTTCAAAAACGTCATAGCATGACCTATTTTTTGACCTACTGACCTACTTTTTTGTTTTTTAGCTACAGCATTGAAATTTGGTCCATGTGCACAGTTTTTCATTTCAATTTCAAAAATGTCATGGCATGACCTGTATTTTTGACCTACTGATCTACTTTTTTGTTTTTTACCTACAGCAATGAAATTTGGACCGTGTGCACAGTTTTTCATTCCAATTTCAAAAATGTCATAGCATGACCAATACTATTGACCTACTGACCTACTTTTTGTTTTTGGAGCTATGGCGATGAAATTTGCACAAATGTATAGAGTTTTTTGTTCCGATTTTAAAAAACGTCATAGCATGACCTATATTTTTGACCTACTGACCTACTTTTTTTGTTTAATAGCTACAGCAATGAAATTTGGAAATTGTGAACAGTTTTTCGTTTCGATTTCAAAAATGTCATCGCATGACATATATTTTTGACCTACTGACCTACTTTTTTGTTTTTAGCTACAGCAATGAAATTTGGACCGTGTGCACAGTTTTTCATTTCGTTTTCAAAAATGTCATGGCATGACCTTTATTTCTGACCTACTGACCTACTTTTTGTTTTTGGAGCTATGGCAATGAAATTTGGACAATGTATTCAGTTTTTTGTTCCGATTTCAAAAACGTCATAGCATGACCTATATTTTTGACCTACTGACCTACTTTTTTGGTTTTTAGGCTACAGCAATGAAATTTGGACCGTGTGCACATTTTTTTTTTCCGATTTCAAAAATGTCATCACATGACCTATATTTTTTACCTGCTGACCTACTTTTTGTTTTTCGAGCTATGGCAATGAAATTTATACCATGTAAACAGTTTTTGTTCTGATTTCAAAAACGTCATAGCATGACCAATACTATTGACCTACTAACCTACTTTTTTGTTTTTAAGCTACGGCAATGAAATTTGGACTGTGTTTACAGCTTTTCGTTCGGATTTCAAAAATGAAATCTCATGATATATATATTTTGACCTACTGACCTACTTTTTGTTTTTGGAGCTATGGCAATGAAATTGCATTGGTCCATTTCTGTGATATGCATCATTACGTTAATAAAAATGTCTTTCATTTTTGAACCCAGGTGAGCGCTTTAGGGCAATTGGCCCTCTTGTTTATTAATACTTGGACAAAACAAGGCTTATGACAAAACCTACATGTTAAATTATTCAAGTATGACCTTAACCTTTAAATGACCTTTACAGTCAAGTTTCTAATTATTGCATTTTGCTAAAATAGCCAAACTTCTGTTTTTTATGGACAGATTTGATCTATACAGGGACAAAACAACAGTGAGAATAAAAGAAACGTGTTAAACAATTCAAGTGTTACCTTGACCTTAAAATGACCTTGACATTACTTAACTTTGCTTTATCTTTGTTGTTAATGGATGTAGTGTCTTCATGCTTGGACATAACTACTTTTTAGACAATACCTCCAGAGAAGGTTAAACTGAACTTGACCTAGACCTTTAAGGTCAAATTTCTGAATGTTGCTAAAATTGGCCATAACTTTGTTATGTATAATTATATTTCCAAATGATGTTTCATTTGAAATCCCTTCACCAAAATGTGCTTCCTCTGATGTGTTTGCCTTTGGAAATAGAAACAAGAGGGCCATGATGGCCCTGGATCGCTCACCTGAGTACTTAGGTTTGCTGTTAAGCAGTATTTCATTTTTTAATTGAAAATATGCAAGTGCCTACAAACCAAATATGTAAAATATCAGTCAATAAATAAAGGCTCTATGACAGAAAGTAGAAATATCTATTATAAGCTATGGTGACCTTGACCTTGACCCAGTGACGTCAAACCCTACCCATGGGTAGAGGTCCATGCAAGGAACCTCTATACTGAATATCAAAGATATTGATCTATAAATGAAGGCTCTATGAGGTACAGTAGATAAATCTACTTTTAGCCTCCATGACCTTTAACCTAATCCAATAATTTGAAAAAGCTTGATAAAGCTTGCTTCATGCCAAATTTTAAAATTCTAGGTCTTGTGGTTTCAGACAAGAAGATTTTTAAAGATTTTCTTCTATATTGTTATTTAAAACTTGTGACCCCTCGAGCGGGGCCAATAGTGACCCTAGGGACATTTTTTTAACAAACTTGGTAGAGGTCCACTAGACAATGCTACACACCAAATATCTAAGCTCTATAATTACGGTTTCTGACAAGAAGATTTTTTAAGATTTTCCTATATAACTCTATGTAAAACTAGTGGCCCCTGGGGCGGGGCCATTTTTGACCCAGAGGCCAGGATTTGAACAAACTTGGTAGAGGTCCACTAGACAATGCTACATACCAAATATCTTAACTGTAGGCCTTCTTGTTTCTGACAAGAAGATTTTTTAGTTTTTCCTATATAACTCTATGTAAAACAAGACAGTGACACTCTGGGCGGGGCCATTTTTGACCCAGAGGCCAGAATTTGAACAAATTTGGTAGAGGTCCACTAGACAATGCTTCACACCAACTATCTAAGCTCTATAACTTACGGTTTCTGACAAGAAGATTTTTTAAGATTTTCCTATATAACTCTATGTAAAACTAGTGGCCCCTGGGGCGGGGTCATTTTTGACCCAGAGGCCAGGATTTGAACAAACTTGGTAGAGGTCCACTAGACAATGCTTCACACCAAATATCTAATCTCTATAACTTACGGTTTCTGACAAGAAGATTTTTAAGATTTTCCTATATAACTCTATGTAAAACTAGTGGCCCCTGGGGCGGGGGCCATTTTTGACCCAGAGGACAGGATTTGAACAAACTTGGTAGAGGTTCACTAGACAATGCTACACACCAAATATCTAAGCTCTATAACTTACAGTTTCTGACAAGAAGATTTTTTTTAGATTTTCTTATATAACTCTATGTAAAACTAGTGGCCCCTGGGGCGGGGCAATTTTTGACCCAGAGGACAGGATTTGAACAAACTTGGTAGAGGTCCACTAGACAATGCTACACACAAAACATCTAAGCTCTATAACTTACGGTTTCTGACAAGAAGATTTTTGAAAGATTTTCCTATATAACTCTATGTAAAACAAGTGACCACAGGGGCGGGGCCATTTTTGACCCAGAGGCCATGATTTGAACAAACTTGGTAGAGGTCCACAAGACAATGCTACATAACAAATATCTTAACTCTAGGCCTTGTGGTTTCTGACAAGAAGATTTTCAAGTTTTCCCTATATAACTGTATGTAAAATCAACTGACCCCTGGGGTGGGGTCAGTTTTGTCCCCAGGGACATAATTTGAACAAACTTGGTAGAGGTCCACTAGATGATGCTTCATACCAAATATCAAAGCTCCAGGCCTTGTGGTTTCGGAGAAGAAGATTTTTAAAGATCCAACTTATAAAATCTACTTTTAGCTCCAGTGAACCAGAAATGCAATGGACCAGAACCATTTGAACAATCTTGGTAGAGCTTCATGCAAGGAACATCCCAGGCAAGTTTCATTAAATTTGGTTTAAGAGGAGATGTCGTTTGAATGAAAAGTTGACGACGGACGGACGGACGACGGACAAAGACCGATCAGAAAAGCTCACCCTGAGCGCTTAAAAGTCGAGCGTGGCACCCACTTGCGGTGGCTCTTGTCTTTGTTTTCATGATAGAATCATTAGAGCTTGCAGGTTATCACACTTATTTTTCGAGGACGATCTCGCAGCAAAGCTTGTTTTGCCTCGCAGGTCTTCAGAAAATACTGCGTGGTTTGCATACTGTTGGGTCAAGTGACCAAACAGAACCTATTATATTCATTGTGATTTGTCCTAGGAAAAGAAATAAAATTTGTTTTCCCAGTTACTGGTTCAAATATCAAAAGGCTTAAAAACACGTTTATTTCTTAATTATTTCCATTAGACCAAAAAATAGATTACTTTATCAAACAAGAATGCCCATGGGCAGCATGTCAAGCCCGCCAATGGAAAATCGCCTATGGGGATGCGACAGTGAAATGGAAACTGTGGGAAGATGATGATAGGACAAGGCAGGCCTATATGATGTCTCTTTTAGGAAGCATAACAACTTAGAGCTATCACTAAATGTGATTAATACCCACGCAAGACTACTTCGGAACTGAGCAAGTTATAAGTAACAGAATACTTTGTAAAAGAATTGATATAGTTATTGTTGTGGGCAAATAAAGATAGTTGTGGTTCTTGTACACTGCATTTCCTGTCATTGTGCTTGACCATTGTATGAAGTTGCACTGAATTCCAACCAGTAGTTTTCAAGTTATGCTCCGGACAAGATAATCTAATAAAGGGCAATAACTCTGCAAATAGTGAAGCTGCAGTTATGATTCGTGAACATTGCAATTCTTCTCATTGTGCTTGACCACTGTATGAAGTTGCATTGAATTCCATTAGTTTTCAAGTTTTACTCCGGTCAAGGAACAGACCGACTGACTGCCCGACCGACCACCAGGTGACTACTATATACCCCCACCCCCCAAACTTCACTGTGACCTTGACCTTTGAGCAGGGAACCTGGGTCTTGCCAAGGTATTTCAAAATCACTTCATGCACATAGAAGTTATGGCCCAGACAAGGTCTAGAATCAACATTTTGGACCTTTGAGCTTTGACCTTGACCTTTGAGCTGGGAACCTGAGTCTTGCACGCAACACACCATCAAGGTGAACAAATGTGCCAAGGTATTTCAAAATCCCTCCATGCACAGAGAAGTTATGGCCCAGACAAGGCAATCTGGACCAACGCAAGCACACAAGTACATACACCGAACTGTGGTACCAAATGTGATGACTATGTTGAGCTCCCCGACAAAGCTTTATGTAGGAATAACAACAAACACAGACATGAATTAAGAATTGTCTTATTGCATTGCATACTATTTTATCAAATTACATAAAATGTTTGAAAGACATTTTGAATGTTTCTATATCTAATATACAAATAACTTTTTGGCTGACTTCCATAATAAACTTATTCCTAAAAAACTAAAACAAAATTATGACAAGAGGGCCATGATGGCCCTAGATCGCTCACCTGCACGAATACTTTGCCTTTGGGTCTGCTATTGAGCTCACATCAAAAGCTTTTTAAAGAATCTCCCTATATAAACCTATATGTATACAAGTGACCCCCAGGGCAGGGCCAAATTTCACTCAAGGGGCATAATTTGAACGAACTAACTGATGCTCCATTAAAAATCTTTAAGTTCTAGGCTCCGTAGTTTCAGACAAGAGGTTTTTTAAAGAGATTTTCCCTAAATAAGCCTATGTTAAACTGATAACCCCATGGTGGGGCCAAATTCGACCCCAGGGGTACAATTTGAACCAACTTGGTAGAGGTCCACTAGACAATCATACATACCAAATCTTAAGGCTCAGGCCCTTGTCGTTTCAGAGAAGAAGATTTTCAAAGTTTACCCTATATAAGCCTTTGTAAAATAGATTGACCCCAGGGGTGGGGCCAAATTTGACCCCTGACGTATAATTTGACCAAACTTGGTTGAAGTCCCAAGAAAATGCTACACACCAAATCTTAAGGCTCAGGGCCTTGTGGTTTCAGACAAGAAGATTTTGAAAGTTTTCCCTAAGTAAGTCTATGTAAAATCAATTGACCCCTTGGGCAGGGACAAATTTGACCCCAGGAGCATAATTTGAAAAAACTTGGTAGAGATCCACAAGACAATGCTACACACCAAATCTTAAGGCTTGGGGCCTTGTGGTTTTAGACAAGAAGATTTTTTAAAGTTTCTCTATATAAGCCTATGTAAAATCAATTAACCTCTGGGGCGGGTCCAAATTTGTCCCCAGGGGTATAATTTGAACAAACTTGGTTGAGGTCCACCAGGCAATGCTACATATAAATCTTAAGGCTCAGGGCCTTGTGATTTCAGACAAGAAGATTTTCAAAGTATTCCCTATATAAACCTATGAAAAACTAATGATCCCGGAGCAGAGTGAAATTTGACCCCCGGGGCATAGTTTGAACAAACTTGGTAGATGTTCACCAGACAATTCTACAAACAAAATCTTAGGGCTCAGGCCTTTGTCGTATCAGACAAGAAGAGTTTTTAAAGTTTCACTACATAAGCCTATGTAAAATCAATTGACTCCTGGGGAAGGGCCAAATTTGACCCCATGGGCATAATTTGAACAAACTTGGTAGAGATCTACTAGACAATGCTACACACCAATTCTTAAGGCTCAGGGCCTTGTGGTTTCAGACAAGGAGATTTTTGAAGTTTCACTATATAAGCCTAAATCAATTGACCCCAGGGGCATAATTTGAACAAACTTGATTGAAGTCCACTAGACAATGCTACACACCAAATCATAAGGCTCAGGGCCTTGTGGTTTCAGACAAGAAGATTTTCAAAGTTTTTCCTTTCAGTTGCCATAGCAACCACAGTTCTTGATAAAATTGAATTCTTTGAACAACTTTTGAAAGAGCTTCATGCAAGGAATATCCCAGGCATGTTTCGTCAATGTTGGCTTAGGGGTTTAGGAGATGTCGTTCAAGTCAAATTGTTGATGACACACAACGCACGACGCAAGCCAACAGATGCTGGACAATCAACAATCTCAAAAGCTCACCCTGAGCAGTGCTCAAATGAGTACAAGGGCGATCAGTGATCACATGTGTCGCCTAAAGATAGCCAATTAAACAGTAGTATTGAGAGGTGATTGGACGGTTTGTAGGCTAAAACGCATTATTTTATTCAAGGGCATAATTCGATCAGCCAATCATTCAACCGACAAACCTGTAAGACATGCACATGTACTTGAGGTACAGAACAATCCTGTAACATTTCATTTAAATTACTTTTATAGTATAAGAGAAGTAGTCCTGACAAACTTTAAAAATAAAAATAATTAAAGGGCCGTTACTCTGACAAAAATCATTGAACAGGAAAATGCTGAAGATATGCACAACTACACTTGGTACTGATCATTCCTGTAAAGTTTGGATGAAATCGCACCAGTAGTTTCTGAAGTGTAGTCCGGACAATTAAGTTTTGTGATAGACAGACGGACGGGATGGACAGACAGGCAGACAGAAGATGGGGAAGTGATCCCTATATCTCATGGCTACTTTTAAGCATGTTGCAGCTACTGTGAAACAAAATTCATTATTTGGCTAAAATGCCTTTTTCATTCAAGGGCCATAACTCAGCAAAAAAACATTGAACCAAAAAACCAGTTAGATATGTGCAAGTACTTGAAAAACTAATCAATCCTGTAAAATTCCATTCAAATTGCATAAGTAGTATAAGAGAAGTAGTCTGGACAAACTTTAAAAAAATTCTCACAAAAATCATTGGACTGGAAAATGCTGACAATATGGACAACTAGACTTGGTACTGATCATTCCTGTAAAGTTTGGATGAAATCGCACCAATAGATTCTGAGTAGTCCGGAAAAGTTTTGTGACGGACGGATGGACAGATGACAGAGAAGTGATCCCTATATGTGGCGGCTACTTCGTAGCAGGCGACACAAAAACAACAACACCAATTTTGTTTTTCTTAGAAAACCTTAACACTCTGTGAAGTACAAACAAGAGGGCCAGGACATTCCCAAATCACTCACCCGAGTCCCACTGCTAAGGGACAATGGCTCTGGAACCCACAACTGGATCAGGTTGGTTCAGGGAAAAAAAGAGATCTATTATTTTGTGAAAGTTTGTTAAAAATTGAAACAAATGCGAGGAAAATAAATATGATGTAAGGCATAACAATATATTTTTAACTCCTTTGACCTTTACCTTGACCCCAGTGACCTCAAAATAAACCCAGTGGTAGAGGTTCATACAATGTACATACAAACCAAATATCTGAGATATCAGTAAATAAATCAAGGCTCAATAGATCTAATAAGTATAACAAGAGGGCCATGATGGCTCTAGCTTGCTCACCTGAATACTCTGCCTTCAGGTCTGCTGTTCACATGGTTCAGCAGGGGCGGATACAGAATAGGGCTGCCTGGGGGGGCTGACAAGAAGGGTAGAACCACATTAGGGTGGGTATGGGAGGGGTTCCCCTCCTGTTGGTGGGGGGTACGAGGACCTCCCCCGAAAAATTAGAAAAATGAAGGTCTAAAATGGTGCATTCTGGTGCATTTTTGGGCCTTTTGTGGCATTCATTATAGCACAGATTACCAAACAACAGACAACAAAATGATATACAACTTTATAAATCTTTAATACTCAGATATAAATGCTAAACAAAATCAAGATAATTAATTCATCTGCTGAGAACTACAAATTACAAATAGACAAACAGTCCCTATGAAATTTCACATAAAGCATGCTTATATTCAAGTTTAAAATACATAATTCATCTAATACATTGAGTTCAAAAAATATTGGCAACAAAAATATAAAACCAATTGACCTTTTTTCTAATTTGTTTTTTCAATATTTTGAACAAAAAAATTGGAAAAGTCAATTAAATTACATTAGTTCAGAAAAACTTGAAGGGGGAAAGTTACACTTTAAAGTACTGCCGCATACTGCCACTGTTGGCCTTTAAATTCAGCCCATGGTATAACCGAAAACATTTTATTCAATTGGCAAACAAATCATGTAACTTACTTTTTTGTATCACCTGGACATTCGGTCGTATTAAGTTTTTGTTTTTTCTAATTTGATTCCAGCAGGAGTCCAAATACACCGTTCCAACGGTCATGTCAATCAGGCGTGTACAACTTGTTGATCGATACTTACACTCTCAACCAAGCCCCCAGGAAAGAGATTAACAATTGGATGATAGCAATTAACTGCTTTGATAACGGAATACACTACGGACCATAAATGCATTAAAATATACCAGCCCAGCTGGAAAACGTATCTTTGGGCCGAGAGTGGGGGGGGGCTGCAGCCCTGTAGCCCGTGGCTGAATCCGAGGCTGTTCAGCCAACATCAGAAGCTTTTTTAAGTTTATTCATATATAAATCTATATGAATACAGGTGACCCACAAGGTAGAGCCAATTTTTCTTTCTAGGGGCATAATCTGAACAAACTTGGTAAAAGACCTTAAGCTGATGCTCCATTAAAAATATCTAAGTTCTAGGCTTTGTGGTTTCAGACAAGAAATTTTTTTTTTTAAGTTTTGCCTTTATAGGCCATTGTAAAATCAATTGAACCCCAGGGTGGGGCCAAATTTGAACCCAGGAACATTATTTGAACAAGCTAGGAATAAGCTACTCCATGAACGTTGCCAAAGATATTTCAATATCCGAGGCAAGTTAGCTTATTTTTCTACAAAATAACTTATTCTTTAAACAAAATAATGGTTTTATCACTTAAAGAATAATGTGGAAATTAGTTTACATTTGAATAGCTGAACACACATATATAGAAAGGACTTTATTTACAATGACTTACAATAGTTTTAAATTAGGCCATCAATATACAAAACATTAAAATAAATAAAACTGCCAAACATAGACAATACAGTACATTTATCAGTTCAAAAACCTAAAATACCAAAGATTTGCTGTTTGTGCAAATCTCACAAAATCTCTCAGCCAGTAGAAAAGTCTGGCTTGCATCATATCTGAAATATCTTGAAAACTATTTACATCTGATGAAAACAAAGTGTATCATACAATCATAATAACGTATTTTTCTACCTTGGTTATCGAACTCTGGTCAAAAATGAAAACCAAAGTTTATTGCAAGGATAAACCTCTGTGTTCTAAGAAATCCAGTGGTATGAAAATAAATATGATAATTTTCATACCACGAGATAAAATAAATATATATAATATATATATATATACACAGATATTTCGACATCTATGATCTAATATGACTGAAAACATATTAATTCTTTTATAACCTTACTGACTGCAAAACTGGAGCATTTAAACATGAATTGGAAAAAATGTAGTATGTTTCAGAGAAAAAAACCCACAAAATACTGAATGTACATGTAACATTCCAGTAGACACATTTGCTTTTAGCAAAATACATTTCAAACATTTCATCTATATAAAAGTTTTATCACAGAAAATAGTTTGCTATTTTTCAACACTCCATGCAAATCATACAGTTGACAATTTCATAATTACCACAGTATTACAATAGTGTTTTACTGTCTTATTTCAGTCTAGGGGAGGTAACCGCTACATACGAACTAATACGAATATGGTTACTGTTAGATTTTGTTTCTCTGTAAAACACGACACATTCATTCTTAGATAAAGGGCACAATTTCAAAAAACAAGGGTTGAAAAATCGATAGATTAGAAATCCTTGTTTTTCTCCTGATTTTATTTTGACAACATTTGAACAATATAAAACAGCATTCAGTGGACCCAAACCGGCTTTACTTTTAAAGATGCAGCTGTTTAAAAATATACACCCAAAAAGGCGATAAGGTACGTTATATCTCCAATCTTATGAAATTTAAATTTAGTTATTGTATACATGTATGTAAAGACTACGAGGTCTAAATCGTAACTAATTCAACAACACGTAAAATCCTTAACTTTGAGTATCACCTTATTATTTTTGGTTGTCTGCAAGAAAATATTACAGCGAATATGCAAAAAATCAGTCTTTAAATTTCCATGCTCGTTCTTATTATTATATCTTTAATAAAACTCTTCATTCTACCTGAAAAATACACTAAATTCAAAAGTTGTTTAACAGCAATGAAGTGCTTCATTCTTAAATAAGTTGGCCCATGAAATCTAAAGGACATCGTCACTTTATTTAAACCAAAAAGTCATAACGTACCTTACTGGGCACAACATCTGAAACTATTTAAATATAGTTTTCATTTTTATTATTCATATTCAAGTATAAAAATTTTGAATTGAAAAATATATGAAACTTTGGAGTCAAGGCAGTAAATGTTATCCTTTAAATATATATTTTTCCAATATTTTAGCATATTAGTCCTATATCATTTGAATAACTTTAAAATCTTAAACAAACATATCAAAGGAAAAAACGCTTAATAAACGAAATCCATTTTATGGGTAGACAACCGTTAAACAATGCACTTTTTTACAGTTTATGAGACGATTTATTGTCATGATTTAGTATAAAGGTATCGTAACGTTCCTTATGCAGTTTTTCTGTACTATGAAAATATCTACAGAAACTACTTCTCAACAGTAAAAAAACATTAAACAAATTAAATAAACAAGAGGGCCATGATGGCCCTGTATCGCTCACCTGAGTATGACTGCTTTTAACAAAGTTGCTATGGACCTGGTTAATTGACCCCAGATGACCCATATTCGAATTTGACCTAGAAATTATTGAAACTCTGACAAATTTCTAGGTTATTTATACCGAAAATGTTACTTCTAGAGTATTAACAAGGTTTTTCCATATTTGGGCTCTATGACCTAGTTTTTTAACCTAGATGTCCCATATTCTAACTTGAACTAGAAATTATTGAAACAATCTCTCAGACAAATTTCCACTGAAAAAGTAGCCTCTAGAGTGTTAACAAGGTTTTTCGATATTTGGGCTCTGTGACCTAGTTTTTGACCCCAGATAACCCATATCCAAACCTGAGCGACAAATCATCAAAAAAACCTTTCTGACAAATTTCCAGGACATTTGGACTGAAAATATAGCCTCTAGAGTGTTTACAAAGTTTCTCGATATTTGGGCTTTGTGGCCTAGTTTGGAGATTCCACTTGATTTATTTTTGGCAGAGTTATGTGCACTTAGTTATTTTTTTTACTCTAACTTTTATATTAAAGTCTTGTACACACTTCATCTCCAAAACTGCAAATAACCCATATTCGAAACTGAGCTAGAATCCATAGAATTCTTTCTGACAAATTTCCAGATTATTTGAGTTGAAAATGTTACCTCTAAAATGTTAACAAGGTTTTTCCATATTTGGGCTCTGTGACCTAGTTTTTGACCCCAGATGACCCATATTCGAACATGACCTAGAAATCGTCAAGGCAACCTTTCTGACAAATTTCCAGATGATTTTAGTTGAAAATGTAACCTCTAGATTGTTAACAAGATTTTTCTATTTTTGGGCTTTGCGACCTAGTTTTTTATCCCAGAGGACCCATATTTGAACTTGACCTTAAATTCCTCAAGGCAACCTTTCTGACAAATTTCAAGATTATTTGAGTTGAAAATGTAACCTCTTGAGTGTTAACAAGATTTTTCTATTTTTGGGCTCTGCGACCTAGCTTTTGAACCCAGATGACCCATATTCAAACTTGAGCTAGAAATCATAGAAGCAACCTTTCTGACAAATTTCCAGATTATTTGAGTTGAAAATGTTACCTCTGGAGTGTTAACAAGGATTTTCAATATTTGGGCTCTGTGACCTAGTTTTTTACCCCAGATGACCCATATTCGAACTTGACCTAGAAATCGTCAAAGCAACCTTTCTGACAAATTTCCAGATTATTTGGGCTGAAAATGTAACCTCTAGAGTGTTAACAAGATTTTTCTATTTTTGGGCTCTGCGACCTAGTTTTTGAACCCAGATGACCCATATTCGAACTTGAGCAAGAAATCATAGAAGCAACCTTTCTGACAATTTTCCCGATTATTTAGGCTAAAAATGTTACCTCTTGAGTGTTAACAAGGATTTTCAATATTTGGGCTCTGTGTCCTAGTTTTTGACCCCATATGACCCATATTTGAACTTGACCTAGAAATCATCAAAGCAACCTTTTTGACAAGTTTCCAGATTATTTGGACTGAAAATGTAACCTCTAGAGTGTTAACAAGATATTTCTATTTTTGGGCTCCGCGACCTAGTTTTTGAACCCAGATGACCATATTCGAACTTGAGCTAGAAATCATAGAAGCAACCTTTCTGACAAATTTCCAGATTATTTGGACCAAAAGTGTTACCTCTGGAGTGTTAACAAGGATTTTCAATATTTGGGCTCTGTGACCTAGTTTTTTACCCCAGATGACCCATATTCGAACTTGACCTAGAAATTGTCAAAGCAACCTTTCTGACAAATTTCTAGATTATTTGGACTGAAAATGTAACCTCTAGAGTGTTAACAAGATTTTTCTATTTTTGGGCTCCATGACCTAGTTTTTGAACCCAGATGACCCATATTCGAACTTGAGCTAGAAATCATTGATAGAACCTCTCTGACAAATTTCCAAGATATTTGGACTGAAAAAGTAGCCTCTAGAGTGTTAACAAGGTTTTTCTATATTTGGGCTCTGTGACCTAGTTTTCCAACCCTGATAACCCATGTTCGAACTTGTCCGAGATATTAATGAGACAAACATCTGACTAAGTTTCATGACAATTGAGGCAAAAATGTGACCACTAGAGTGTTAGCAAACTAATTGTGGACGGACGGACGACGGACAAAAGGTGATCAGAAAAGCTCACTCTGTCACTACGTGACAGGTGAGCTACAAAAACCTTAAAATATCGAACTGCTACAGCGTGCTTACCACCAAAAGTACTTGTAATGGCTTACCACTTAATAATCTTTCAGCAAAATGCTAAAGCAGAATACAATGTAACTATGTGACTTAAACACTATGTACATACACTCCATCTAATATTTTTCCATAAAAAAGCAAGATAACTGTCATTTAAACCGGTTTGCTGACGAGTATCAGACGCAAAATATTTACCGAGGAAAATATTTAATGTGTACAAAAGAAACAGACACAATCAAAGATAGTGTGTGATCTATGTAACGTTTCTTATCCTGTTTAAGCGAAAACAACTTGATATAAAAAGAAGACATTTTCGACTACAATTAATAACCTTTTTAAACTACATATAAAGCAAATAAAGTTATATAACTGTTGAAACAATTAAAACTCTCAAAACACTTAAAACATTTAAAATAGTACTTAATTTCCACAAATATATCTGACTTGAGTAAAGCATGACAGCCACTGGTGAAATGTCCTGAAAAGGAAATATTTTTTTTATATAAAATACATATACTTTTCATTCAAAATCTATCTTATATGAAATTCAAGTTAACAAAAGTGTTACAGATAAACTTTTCATTTGTTTTATACAGTGAGATTGAAATATTCAAGCTAAACTCTGTTAGTACCTCAACTGAGAAGCTACTAACAACAGGGTAGAGTACTACTGAAATTCCAAAATGTGCCAGTATGTTTTAAACATGGACAGCTACCTGAGGGTTTAACATGACTGAATAGATCTAATTAACGTTACATTTTCTATTAAATGCAATAATTTGAAAGACCTGAAGTGTAGAATTTTGACCAAATTAGTTCTTCTTTTTATGTCTGATTCATATAACTAAAACTTTACCATCTACTAGATGTCACATTGTGTATACTGTACTGATCTGTTCTATTATGAATTGATATATTTTGTGTTCATCTGCAAAAGATTTCAACAAAACATGAGGGCCATGTGGTTTCTGACAAGTAGAAATTTTAAAGTTTTACCTATTTCAGTGTATTTAAATCAAGTGACCCCCTGGGGTGGGGCCTTACTGATTTTTAGCCTAAGTGACCTTGACCCCATCAATCACTTACATGTAAAATCCAATCGAGGGGAACATGTCTATAATATACATACAAAATATCTGAAATATTGATCAAATGAAGACTCTATGGGGAAATTGTGAAATTTACCCTGACCACAGTGAATGACCCCAGTAAAGTGCCTGTATATACCAAATATCTAAGATATTGGTCAATTAATTAAGGCTCTATTAGGAAAAGTGGAAAAAAACAAGTAAGAATATTGCCAAGCAAAAAAAGTCCCCTACCGGAGAGGGCATTGTCAGACAATGGTGAACATATGTATCAGAATCACTCAATTAATGATGACTAAATGGTGAGTACACACATTTTCATATTTTTTATGTGACCTTTGACCTCTATGTGTGACCTTGACATTGGCCAAAGGGACCTGAATTTTGCTTGTGACACTCTACTACACAATGGTGAACATTTGTGCCAAGTTATAATTATAATACCTCAGTGCATATAGAAGTTTTGCTCTGGAAAAACATTTTCATCTGACCTCTATGTGTGACCTTGACCTTTGACCTGGTTCATGCCAATGACATTATGTCTCATGACAAAATCTGGAAATTTCATAATCTCTTATGACCTTGTCCTTGCATAATTGGAACTGCATTGTGTGTGTAACGCTCAGTCTTATGGTGGTGAACATGTTTGATAGAATCAGTCTATTCATGATGACTAAATGGTTTGATCGTACACACATTTTCATATTTTTATCTGAACTTTGAACTCTATGTGACATTGGCCTCTGAGACCTAAATTTTACATGCAGCACTCCATTTCACAACGGTGAATATTTGTGCGAAGTTATTATAAAATTCCTCAATGGATTTAGAAGTTTTTCTCTGGACAAGTGTTTTCATCTGACCTCTAATTGTAAAACTGAACTTTGATCTAGAGACCTAGTTCATGCGTGTGACCCTACGTCTTATACCACCCTTATCAAAAAGAAAATGGTAGAAAAACAATCTTATCACTGGCTTTGGTCACCAGCCTAAGACAGCACAAATATAAAGAAAGAAAGAAAGAAAGAAAGAAAGACAGACAGAAAGAAAGAAAGAAGAAAAGAAGGGCAGAAGAAAGAAAAACAAGAAAGAAAGAAAGAAAAAGGGAAAGAAAGAAAATCAGGAAAGAAGGAAAGAAAGAAAAAAAGAGAGAAAGAAAAGGAACAAAGAAACAAGAGGGCCAATGGCCCTCAAGCACTCACATGGGTTCAAAGATGAAAAAAAAATTTATGAATGTAATGATGCATATCACAGAAATGGACCAAAATCTCCAAAAACAAAAAGGAGGCCAGTAGGTCAAAATATAGGTCATGAGACATTTTTGAAATCGGAAGAAAAAGCTGTACACACAGTCCAAATTTCATTGCCATAGCTTTAAAACAAACAAGAGGGCCATGATGGCCCTGGATCGCTCACCTAAATACTTTGGCTGTAGGTTTGCTGTTAAGCAGTATTTCATTTTTTAATTGAAAATATGTAAGTGCCTACAAACCAAATATGTAAAATATCAGTCAATAAATAAAGGCTCTACGACAGAAAGTAGAAATACCTATTATAAGCTATGGTGACCTTGACCTTGACCAAGTGACCTCAAACCCTACCCATGGGTAGAGATTCATGCAAGGAACCTCTATACTGAATATCAAAGATATTGGTCTATAAATGAAGGCTCTATGAGGTACAGTAGATAAATCTACTTTTAGCCTCTGTGACCTTTAACCTAATCCAATAATTTGAAAAAGCTTGATAAAGCTTGCTTCATGCCAAATTTTAAAATTCTAGGTCTTGTGGTTTCAGACAAGAAGATTTTTTAAGATTTTCTTCTATATTGTTATTTAAAACTTGTGACCCCTCGGGCGGAGCCAATAGTGACCCCAGGGACATTTTTCTAACAAACTTGGTAGAGGTCCACTAGACGATGCTACACACCAAATATCTAAGCTCTATAACTTACGGTTTCTGACAAGAAGATTTTTTAAGATTTTCTTATATAACTCTATGTAAAACTAGTAGCCCCTGGGGCGGGGCCATTTTTGACCCAGAGGTCAGGATTTGAACAAACTTGGTAGAGGTCCACTAGACAATGCTACACACCAAATATCTAAGCTCTATAACTTACGGTTTCTGATAAGAAGATTTTTTTAAGATTTTCCTATATAACTCTATGTAAAACAAGTGACCCCCGGGGTGGGGCAATTTTTCACCCAGAGGCCATGATTTGAACAAACTTGGTAGAGGTCCACTAGACAATGCTACATGCCAAATATCTTAACTCTAGGCCTTCTTGTTTCTGACAAGAAGATTTTTTAGTTTTTCCTATATAACTCTATGTAAAACAAGTGACCCCGGGGCGGGGCCATTTTTGACCCAGAGGCCATGATTTGAACAAACTTGGTAGAGGTCCACTAGACAATGCTACACACCAAATATCTAAGCTCTATAACTTACGGTTTCTGACAAGAAGATTTTTTAAGATTTTCCTATATAACTCTATGTAAAACTAGTGGCCCCTGGGGCGGGGTCATTTTTGACCCAGAGGCCAGGATTTGAACAAACTTGGTAGAGGTCCACTAGACAATGCTACACACCAAATATCTAAGCTCTATAACTTACGATTTCTGACAAGAAGATTTTTTTAAGATTTTCCTATATAACTCTATGTAAAACTAGTGGCCCCTGGGGCGGGGCCATTTTTGACCCAGAGGACAGGATTTGAACAAACTTGGTAGAGGTCCACTAGACAATGCTACACACCAAATATCTAAGCTCTATAACTTAAGGTTTCTGACAAGAAGATTTTTTAAGGATTTCCTATATAACTCTATGTAAAACTAGTGGCCCCTGGGGCCGGGTCATTTTTGACCCAGAGGCCAGGATTTGAACAAACTTGGTAGAGGTCCACTAGACAATGCTACACACCAAATATCTAAGCTCTATAACTTACGGTTTCTGACAAGAAGATTTTTTAAGATTTTCTTATATAACTCTATGTAAAACTAGTGGCCCCCGGGGCGGGGCCATTTTTGACCCAGAGGACAGGATTTGAACAAACTTGGTAGAGGTCCACTAGACAATGCTACACACCAAATATCTAAGCTCTATAACTTACGGTTTCTGACAAGAAGATTTTTTTAAGATTTTCCTATATAACTCTATGTAAAACAAGTGACCCCGGGGTGGGGCCATTTTTCACCCAGAGGCCATGATTTGAACAAACTTGGTAGAGGTCCACTAGACAATGCTACATACCAAATATCTTAACTCTAGGCCTTGTGGTTTCTGACAAGAAGATTTTCAAGTTTTCCCTATATAACTCTATGTAAAATCAACTGACCCCTGGGGTGGGGTCAGTTTTGTCCCCAGGGACATAATTTGAACAAACTTGGTAGAGGTCCACTAGATGATGCTTCATACCAAATATCAAAGCTCCAGGCCTTGTGGTTTCGGAGAAGAAGATTTTTAAAGATCCAACTTATGAAATCTATTTTTAGCTCCAGTGAACCAGAAATGCAATGGACCAGAACCATTTGAACAATCTTGGTAGAGCTTCATGCAAGGAACATCCCAGGCAAGTTTCATTAAATTTGCCCCATTGGTTTCAGAGGAGATGTCGTTTGAATGAAAAGTTGACGACGGACGGACGGACGACGGACGACGGACAAAGACCGATCAGAAAAGCTCACCCTGAGCACTTTGTGCTCAGGTGAGCTAAAAAGTAGGTCAGTAGGTCAAAATATAGGTCATGATATGACTTTTTGAAATCAGAACAAAAAACTGCACACATGTTCCAAAATTTCATTGCCATAGCTCCAAAAACAAAAAGTAAGTCAAAAATATAGGTCATGCGATGTCATTTTTGAAATCAAAACAAAAAACTATGCACTTGGTCCAAGTTTCATTTCTGTAGCTAAACTAGAACTGTGTCCATAGGACACGGATGCCCCCACTATGCATAAGTGCTCATAAACAAGAGCATGTATATCCTGTATGTAAGATTTTTTCTGTACATATACCTAAAATGATCTACAGGTAACCTTATGTACATGTTAAATTAAATTACAAATGTTAAATTTGGTCGCAGCAAAAATTCTTTCCTTTACTTCCATCTACACATTAAGGTTGTTCATCCCTGGAAGTTTAAGCAAAATCTGCCATCCGGTTTAAGAGAAGTTGCGTTCACAAAATTTCTATATGGTATATAGAGAAAAAATCAACAAAGGGCCATAATTCTGTTAAATTTGGTCGCAGCTAAAATTCCTTCCTTAACTACCATCTACACATTAAGGTTGTTCATCCCTGGAAATTTAAGCAAAATCTGCCATCCGGTTTAAGAGGAGTTGCGTTCACAAAATTTCCAGTGAAAAAATCAACAAAGGGCCATAATTCTGTTAAATTTGGTCGCAGCGAAAATTCCTTCCTTTACTACCATCTACACATTAAGGTTGTTCATCCCTGGAAGTTTAAGCAAAATCTGCCATCCGGTTTAAGAGGAGTTGCGTTCACAAGATTTCGGGACGTACGGACAGACGTACGGACGGACAAGTGCAACGCTATATGCACCCCACTGTGTGGGGTCATAAAAACAAAAGAGTTGGTCAGTAAGTCAAAAATATAGGTCAAGGAATAATGTTTTTGAAATCATCTTGATAAACTGTACAAATGGTCCAAATTTTATTGCCATAACAAAAACTTAAACAAGAGGGCCATGATGGCCCTGGATTGCTCACCTGAGTACTTTGGCTGTAGGTTTGCTGTTAAGCAGTATTTCATTTATTAATTGAAAATATGTAAGTGCCTACAAACCAAATATGTAAAATATCAGTCAATAAATAAAGGCTCTATGACAGAAAGTAGAAATATCTATTATAAGCTATGGTGACCTTGACCCAGTGACCTCAAATCCTACCCATTGGTAGAGGTCCATGCAAGGAACCCCTATACTGAATATCAAAAATATTGGTCTATAAATGAAGGCTCTATGAGGTACAGTATATAAATATACTTTTAGCCTCCGTGACCTTTAACCTAATCTAATAATTTGAAAAAGCTTGATAAAGCTTGCTTCGTGCCAAATTTTAAAATTCTAGGTCTTGTGGTTTCAGACACGAAGATTTTTAAAGATTTTCTTCTATATTGTTATTTAAAACTTGTGACCCCTTGGGCACGGCCAATAGTGACCCCAGGGACATTTTTCTTATAAATGTGGAAAAGGTCCACTAGACAATGCTGCATACCAAATATCTTAACTCTAGGCCTTGTGGTATCTGACAAGAAGATTTTTCAAGTTTTTCCTATATAATTCTATGTTAAACATGTGACCCCTAGGGCAGGGCTTATTTTGACCAAGGGGCCATGATTTGAACAAACTTGATATAAGTCCATTAGATAATGCTGCACACCAAATATCTTAACTCTAGGCCTTGTTGTTTATGACAAGAAGATTTTTAAAGTTTTTCCAATATAACTTTCTGTAAAACATGTGACCCCTGGGGCGGGGCCATTTTTGACCTAGGGTCCATGACTTGAACAATCTCGGTAGAGGTCCTCTAGACAATGCTTCATACAAAATATCTTAACTCTAAGCCTTATGGTTTCTTCTGTGAAGATTTTTAAAACCTTTTCCTATATAACTCTATGTAACCCCCAGGGCTGGGCCTATTTTGACCCAGTGGCTATGATTTGAACAAACTTAGTAGAGGTCCACTAGACAATGCTACACACCAATATCTAAGCTCTATAACTTACAGTTTCTGAAAAGAAGATTTTTTAAGATTTTCCTATATAATTCTATGTTAAACATGTGACCCCTAGGTCGGGGCCATTTTTGACCCAGAGACCATGGTTTGAACAAACTTGGTAGAGGTCCACTAGACAATGCTACATACCAAATATCTTAACTCTAGGCCTTCTTGTTTCTGACAAGAAGATTTTTAAGTTTTCCCTATATAACTCTATGTAAAATCAACTGACACCTGGGGTGGGATCAGTTTTGACCCCAGGGAAATAATTTGAACAAACTTGGTAGAGGTCCACTAGATGATGCTTCATACCAAATATCATAGCTCCAGGCCTTGTGGTTTCGGAGAAGAAGATTTTTAAAGATCCAACTTATAAAATCTAATTTTAGCTCCAGTGAACCAGCAATGCAATGGACCAGAACCATTTAAACAATCTTGGTAGAGCTTCATGCAAGGAACATCCCAGGCAAGTTTTATTAAATATGCCCCTTTGGTTTCAGAGGAGATGTTGTTTGAATGAAAAGTTGACGACGGATGGACGGACCACCAATGGACAATGGACAAAGACCAATCAGAAAAGCTAACCCTGATCACTTTGTGCTCAGATGAGCTAAAAATGAGAAAACATTTTTTTTTTTTGAGGGGGGGAGGGGGGATGACCCCACTGTGGTCACAGTGCATACTACCAAATATCTAAGCTCCAGGCCTTGCAGTTTCTGACAAGATGATTTTTAAAGAATTTACTATATAACTCTATGTAAAACATGTGACCCGTTGGGCGGAGCAAATTTTGACCAAGGGGCCATGGTTTAAACAATCTTGGTAGAGGTCTATTAGACGATGCTCAACACCAAATATCTAAGCTCCATGCCTTGCGGTTTCTGACAAGAGGATTTTTAAAAGTTTTCACTTATATAACTCTATGTAAAATCAAGTGACCCCCGGGGTAGGGCCAGTTCTGACATCAGGGTCATAATTTGAACAATCTTGGTAGAGGTCCACCAGATGATGCCTCACACCAAAAATCTTAGTTCCAGGCCTTGCGGTTTCTGACAAGAAGATTCTTTAAGTTTTCATTATATAACTCAATGTAAAACATGTGACCCCTGGGGCGGGGCCATTTCTGACCCCAGGGTCACAATTTGAACAATCTTGGTAGAGGTCAACTAGATGATGCCTTATACCAAATATCTAAGTTCCATGCCTTGTGGTTTCTGACAAGAAGATTCTTAAAGTTTTCTCTTTATAACTCTAGGTAAAATCAAGTGACCCCTGGGACGGGGCCAGTTCTGACCCGAGGGTCATGATTTGAACAATCTTTGTAGAGGTCCACTAGATTATGCTACATACCAAATATCTAAGCTCCAGGCTTGCAGATTTTGAGAAGAAGATTTTTAAAGTTTTTCCTTTTGTTTGCCATGGCAACCAGAGTTCTGCATGGAATAGAATTCTTTGAAAAACTTTGGTAGAGCTTCATTCATGCAAGAAACATCCCTTGCAAGTTTCATTGAAATTGGTGCAGTGGTTTCAGAGGAGATGTCGTTTGAATGGAAATGTTGATGACGCACGACGACGGAATCTTGAGGGACGGAGGGGGATCTCAATAGCTCACCATGTCACTGCGTGACAGGTGAGCTAAAAATATGGGAATTAGCACTTGTTGGGAGAATGTTCCAAGTAATCTATGTCTTACTCTCTTAGCAACTTATACTGTGAGAATAATAATATGCAACAATTTTATTTTATTTTAGATAAAAAAAAGTAAAATTTAAGAAAAGAATAAAACTGTCACTCAGACTTTTACATTGATTAAAGGCAATTCTCAGACTGAAAATGTGCTCGGTACAAATGTAACATAAGAATCAAAGATTCAAATTTTTGTTTGTATTTTTTTGTATCATAAACTGTCAGTTCACTGTAACTGGTGGTGAATACTTAAAATACATTTTCATTTATGATAAACAATTAATTTACCTAGCCTTTAGATGGAAAAGACAGAGTATAATATTACAGCATAATATTGCATGAATAATTGACTAAAATGTGTTCTGTAGAATCTGCTTAACAAATATACATGTCTTTGCAGACTAAATGTGTAAAGGAAAGAGACAAACAGAGATAAAAACACCAAATGGATGAACACAGTAGACAGAACTCAATTAATATTGTTTCTTTATTTTTGGATAGAGGAACTAAACATTGGCAAAAACCATAGAACTTAGGTTTATAACATCGTTTCCAGTGACTAACATAACAAAACATGCCTGAATGGGGATCAAACCTTTACAATGTATGTCCTAATTCATACCACAATGTTACTGAGAATGAGCTTTTTGGAACAGACAGAAAGATGGATGAATACACTTATTATTTATGTGTATGGAGCTATGGTGTTTAGTTGAAAACATAAAACATACATACATACTACTTTTAAAAATTTTCCAGACTCCAGATTTTCTTTCAGATGAATGTTCAGGCAAACAGACAGGAGAGAAAGGAAATAACCAAGACAAGATATTTTCTTACACCTATGATTCTGTCTGAATGATTTAAGTTATCCTATAAAATACAATGTAAAACAAGTGACCCCCAAGGGCAGAGTCACTATTTACCCTTGGGATATAATTTGACCAATCTTAGAAGACAACTAGTCAATGTTTTGTGCAAAATTTTAGATATGTTGGCAATTTTGTTTCAGAATTTTTTTCAAAATATGTAGTTTAAACAAATGACCCTTGGGACAGTGCTAACAATGACCCCAGGGAAATAATTTGTAAAAAAAATCTTTGTAGATGTCTCCTACAGAATGCTACAAACCAAAGCGCATTAAACACCCAGTCATAATCGGAAATCGATTGTTGGGTTGTACAGTAGATGTAGATGAACCAAATTTCAGAGCTCTGAGTTAGTTGTATTTGACAAGGTTTTCTGAATTTACTGAAACATATTGTGAGGGTTTGCCTCCTTCCTGTTCTTTAAAACACTTGAAATTTTCATTCATCATAACTATTTACATGCTTACTGTTCAAGATTTCCACATTGAACTTAATTAGGTCACAAGCACATGTATATAATAAATTCGTACACGTAGGTTCGTAGTGCTTTTTTAAGATATAACAGCTAGATTATTAAATGTCATTCTCTCATACTTTAGAAATCAATCAGTTAATACCTGTATTTGTTATTAGTAGCAACTATTTCATGCTTACTCACTTCTGTTTTCAACTATTCGTGATAATTTTGTAAGGTAACTCAAAGTTTGCACAAATGTCCGCCATATTTGTTGTCACTTCCGGTTTGCACCGGTTAGTCTTTAAAATCGAAGTCTGATCAAATAATTTATTATTAAAACGTACTTTTCACGTCTGTGATTACTCCAGTTATATGATTTATATGATTTTGAAAATTTATGTAAAATAATTTGATGCACATTCTTATTTATTATGGGATTTATTAGGCGTTAATCTCTACTCATCTCATTTGCATACCAAAATATTTGTGTACTTTTTTGCATGTACATGTGTATACCAAAATAAATACCAGCGTCTGTTGTTGTAACTTTGCCTCTGTCTCCAGAGTAGTTCAGATGTGTTTTTTGTCTCTCAAAATCTTTGAATCAGATCAACTGTAATATTTTTTAAGTCAACTTGGCATTAATAATACAAGATACTTATGATATTTAAACAAGTTCAAAATATAGAACGATTTTGTTTACGTTTAGTTTTGGGCATATTTCAAACTGTAAATTCCACGATTTTTTTATCTGACTTCAATCAGAATTTTCATCATTATTACTTGTTGGCCTGATCCTTTCTATGGTTGTTTGTTAAGTCCCATTAACAAAATAAAACTACCTTAAGGAATGGCTTTGTCCTTATATGATATTTACTCTTTAGAATAATTAATCATTGAGTAGAACTCCGGATTTATACTATCTGGCATTGAGTTTAACTTGGTCGCTACCAGGCTCAGCTGCTACCAGGCTTGTTTGACGCAGCCTTTAACCAGTTATCCCTATATGATATATTCAATTTATGAATTTCAAAAGCAATCTCTCGAACGTGAATGCTGATGTAACCCTTCCCTTGGTTATCTAGATTTTAGACTGACCCTACTGTACAATCAACATGGGCATTACAAAACAATAAGGGCAAATAAGATTGGTTCAGGGGACCCGTCCTTATTTTTTCTTACCTACCCTAACATTTTTTTCATGAAATAGAAAAATGACAAGTTATTCTTCCAACTATCAATATACAGCATACATCAATATCACTAACCAGTGAGGTTGCCTGGCAAATGGTTTAAATGATAATTTACAGTCTCTCTTACAATGCATATGTATTACCAGTAGGTGTGCACACTGCAGAGAATGATTTAAAGTTAAAGGGTACATAAAGAAAATAGCAGTCAGCCAGTCGCACCATAGTGCTGGCTCTTCATTTGCTCACTTCCCCATTCACTCTCTCACTAAATGACAGACTGACTTCCATGCTTTGGTTTGTTAACATCTGTACAAAAATTCTGGTTATAAATGGATCTACATAAATACTGTACTGAATTAGCAAAAATTAAAGACTGATCTGATGGACTATGACTAAATGACTGACTTAAGTATTGACTCTCTATCACAGTCACTCAACAATGACTGACTTAAGTATTGACTCTCTATCACAGTCACTCAGCAAATGACTGACTTAAGTATTGACTCTCTGTCACAGTCACTCAGCAAATGACTGACTTAAGTATCGACTCTCTATCACAATCACTCAGCAAATGACTGACTTAAGTATTGACTCTCTATCACAGTCACTCAGCAAATGACTGACTTAAGTATTGACTCTCTATCACAGTCACTCAGCAAATGACTGACTAAAGTATTGACTCTCTACTATAGTCACTCAGCAAATGACTGACTTAAGTATTGACTCTCTATCACAGTCACTCAGCAAATGACTGACTTAAGTATTGACTCTCTATCACAGTCACTCAGCAAATGACTGACTAAGTGACTCATTTCTTCACTGAAGCTTTGCCAGTTTGTGAATTACATGTACAACTTACTGACAAACAAAAAACTGACTTACTGTCTTAATGACTGAATTAATGACTATCACAATTTTTTTTTGATCAATTTAAAAATGCTCATTTCGACTTTTCAATGAATATTTTATAAATCAGAAAGTTATCAAATAAAATAAATAGATTTATATAAACAAATAAATAAATTACAGAATGTTTAATAATTCACATACTATTTTCTTCTTTAATGAACAGAAGATTGCCTGAAGAAATGAAACATAAAATAAAATAACTATTTCTATTTAATTGTAAGACAGATCAATAAAAAAAAGCACTTGCCTGTTATAAAAGAATGAATGACTTAATAAATGAATGAATGTCTGAATAAATGACTGAATGAATGACTGAATGAATTACCTTTAGTTGTTTTCAATTAAATCCAAAAATTGTTCATTACACATATTCTATGCATGTATGATTCAGAAAATCACAGAATAAATAATTCAATCAATAAATCAATAAATCAATAAATCACAGAATAAATAAATAAATAATTAAGTTAATAAATAAATAAGTAATTTCATTTAAAATAAAAATAAATTAACATTTATAAATTAAAGATTGGTTCTTGTTTCATTGATTTCTTCTTAAATGAACAAATGATAGAAAGAAAGAAATGAAAAAATGAGTAAAATGATAAAATGAATAAAAATATAATAAATTAACTATTTTATTAAATTTATGATAAGACAGACAAACAAAACAAAGTAGCACTTATCTGTTATAAAAATCTGACTGACTGACTTATCAAAAATTCTATGTGTTTTCAATCAAATTAAAACTGCTTATTTCACATTTTCAGTAAATGTATGATTCAGAAATAAATAAATAAATAAATAAATAAACAAGAGAGTGATAAATCTAAGTAGTGATTAAATGATAGATATAGAAATAAAGGAACGAGAAATAAAATCCAAAAATATTTTTTTTATATTAAATTTATGCCAAAAAAAGATAAATAAAATAAAATAAAATAAAATAAAATTAATAAAATGAAATGAAATAAAGCAGCACTTACCTGTTATTTAAATACTTTAAACTTCCAAGTTATATTTATATCCATCTTCTGTTCCAACTGTTTAATGCATTAAAAGTCACTATGTATACTGTCTATTTACAAAAGTCTCTCTATGCAGTTTTATTTACACAAAAATATGTCAAATTATTACACAATCGTGTAGACATTCCGGCATAATATGCAGGCAACAAGTTTAATGTTTTACATTCCTCCTTTGTTTGTTTCAAATATGAACCAGCCCCTACCATCCTCCAGCACGTTGAACTGTTGCGATGATTTTATTTCTGTTTTCATACGTTCAAATTCTTCCCTTGGTTCTATTGTACAGCCCGTCATATCTACACAGACAGTTTGTGGAAGATTTGTTATCTCGTTAAGAAGATCACGGAATGTTCCAGCAGACATTTTCAAACAATCCAACACAACATCTGTACGAGTTAGTTCACTGTCTGTTGTTTTTTTTATTTTTTCAAACGTTAACACACATTCTTGGTTATATAAATACTCTAGGCTACATTTCTGTAGCGACGCCATACTCACGCGTATTTCACTCACTGGTATATTCCACAGTGATAACTCTCTTAGTTCTGAATGTCCACCCAGGTCCAGATCTATCTTAGGGCAGTCCAAACAGTGGTCAGTACAAAATAAGTTCCGCAGCACAATCTGCTTCAAACGACGTGTCTGTGATATATATTTATACAACACAGACAACACACTGTGACTCATTGTAAACCCCACAATATCACCCGAGATACATATGGCTTCTAATTTCTTCAAACTTTTAACTTTATCCATCAGTGAACGGGACCAAGAACTTTCAATACCTACAGAACACGTTAAATGTAAACATTTAATTGACTCGTTCAACAGAGGTAAAATATCTCTGTCATCATAATTTCCCCGGCATTCAACTTTCTCGGCGTTTACAAGGTCACTAAGTGAGAAAAAATCAATAACATCAGTAACTTCACCGGGAATGTTGTAACCTGCCTTATACATGTCAATATAAACTGATCTTATATCGCGTTTATTTCTTGAGGTCAGATGTTGCAGAATTTCACGGTATTGATCTTGTTTACAACTGTCATCAATAAATACATCTTGTAGACATGAACTGACTTTATTTTTATCCGGCATTTCTTTTAAACATGAAACACACAAGTCCTGATACTGGTTCAGTGGAGAACTATAGTCTAATGTACTTCTATATTCGCGTGTAGCTTCATCATTATTCACGATGTCCATCAATTCGTGTAAAATCAAAGATGACACTTCTGCATTGAATCCGCTAATAAACACAAGAATTTTTGACATTTCAAAGATATCACTGAGACTTTTACATTTTGACAACACTGTTTTTGGTACTGAAGTTACATCAGGTGCAGAGAACATGTACAGAGCTGCAAAAAACTCTTGAACAGTTTTGTGTGCAAACGAAATTTTACATTTCTGTTTCAGTGATTTTCTACGATCTTTACTTTGCGTTAAAAGTCCAGTTTTTAGACAGAAATCTAGCCATTCTATTTTAAGACATTGTTTAGCTACAGTTCGATCAAATACTAACATATTTTCTTCTTTTGTTTCTGTGAGTAATGTTTCAAACGCTAATTTCCCTAAAGCGTTGAGAAGTGAATAATATTTTCTACACATTTTGTTTTCTCTGAAACATTGCGGGATATCGCCCTCTGTGTACTCTGGTATATGTGGTAGACCAATGCCTGTTCTGTTGTATTTTTTCACAGTTCTTTTAAGCAACATTTCAACAATGTTACAATATAATCCCAACAGAGAAATACCTAGACCTATTTCGTCACAGAACAAACACAACATGTACATTAGTAGTACTGGAATATATGCCAGATCTAAGAGTTTGTTGGCTTCCATTTCTGAATCAAACTTCCATACTTTGTTTATATCTTCCTCTCCACCTAAATGAGATATAACCGACTCTTTCAATATGTCTGCTGACTTCTTTCCAAGGCCAGCTATTTCTAACTTTTGATCGATTTGGCTGGCTTTTATGCCACTTGTAGCTAATTTCCATGGCCTAGTTGTAGTAAGTACTGCAGTGTTTCTTCTCGTTTTTCTGTGTGGGATAATTTCATCCTTCCGAGTGCAATCATTTGTGGGATGGGCCCACTCGTCGAGGCCGTCCAAAATTATTAAACATCTTTCATTTGACAGGGTGTTTTTAAGATCATCCATACAATAGTCATTCTCTAAACGCTGGTCTATGAGCTGATTGAATATGAAGTCATCGATATGACATTCGCTGGAACTATCTCTTAACAACACAAGAAAAACGAAATCAAATTCCTTCATGGCATTAACTTCGTCATCATCAACATCATCTTGCAAGAATAGTCCCTCATCATTTTGGAGTGGATCTTTAGCGTGGCACCATGCTAAAACTAATCTCTTGCTAAACATAGTTTTCCCAAACCCTGCATCGGCTGTTACATATATTTCACGACAAGGCTTCTCATCTTTATAGAATATATTGCGAAATGTGTCTATCGATTTTTTCTTTTCTTCTCTTCTGCCATGAGCTCTGTTCAATTCTACTAAGTTGATATCTGGCTTTACATAGAAATCCAGCAAACGCGTGTCTTCTTCTTCAATCAGTGGCGACAACTGAATTGTATCATGCTGTTGTCTGTAGAGAGTTATCAAATCACGTCTCAGGTCTGAAAAATATATATAGATAAAAATATTTAAGTTATGCGTTTTGGTAATTGTTAAACATGTTATGTTTTATTTGATTTCACATTGTATATCGAAACCCCCCAACAGGTTTCTTATATACCTTCAAAATTGCAGCTTTCTAAATTTGAAGAGCACCGAGGTTCTAAGGTCATACACTACACTACACTAAAGCAGACGGATTTTTTGACAGCTGTCAGTTTTGTTGATTCCATTTATAATTAGCACAGAAAATTTCCAATAACCACAGCTTCATGAATCGTAGCTTTTTAACTGAATGTTCGATAATTAGCGCATCCTTAGGTTACTCTATAATTATACAGTCATTTAAAAGTTAAGAAAAAAAAGATAGAATCTAATTGTATGCTTCTATTCACAATGAAACAGAAAAAAAGAATTTGATTTAAACATGATTCGAACCAATGCCCTTTCGGTCAGTAAATACTCAAATTAAGAGCAATACACTTATTCACTGAGCCAGCCCACACAGGCTTGCCGGTTGGGCATTTAACGCTTGTGGAAACTAGAGTCTCCAATTCCAAATCGTTCTTAAAGACACATCAAAATAAATAATCATTATGGTATTTCCAATTTTTTCTGTCTTAAATTCGGTACCTGTGTTAGTCTACACTTTCTTCTAGAAGAGATGTGGTTGTCCAACCTTAATAACGGCAAGTCAAAGATTGATGATTGCTTTGTTTAAAAACATTATAATTCGAGTAATTACGTCAGAATTACAAGATGAATTACGTCAGAATATAAGATGACGTCATTACCATAACGTTGCTTGATCCCGCGTTTTTTTTTTATTTATTCTTCTTCAAAGTTTCGATGCAAATCTCGAAAAGAAGAAATGGGCGCAAACTTTTTCATATGGCAGCTAAGATCATTTGAGTTTTATTTCATAAAACAATCATAGAGTCATTTAGCTTAAGAGAAACACCGATGTAAACTTTGACATTAAAACATTTCAAAATTTCTTTTTAAGTATTTATACATTCATTTAATTATTTATTGTTATTGATTATTGATTTATTTAGATAACGTATGGAAAGATGCTAAAACACATTTTCCTTAACTTCCTGTGCCGAAATGTACTAAAACATTGCAGTTTTAAATTTCTAACTATGTGATGGGAGACAACTCAGTTTGCTTTATTTTTTTTGCTTGAAGATTTGACTCCCTTTATTGTGTGGAAATATTCTACAGTTAGTATTTTTGTTAAATCTATCTCAAATTCATAGTTTGTTCCTGGGCTCTTGGTGACAACAAGTCTTACTTCACAGCAGTTTATCTCTGTTTTTCGGGTCAGAACAAATACTTCATTTACTCACACCAGACATAAAACAGTACGTGACCTTATTTGCCATTAAATACATTTATAAGCAGCAGAAAGAAAAATCGAGATCCTATAAATAAACAATAGATATGAATATCAAGCTAATAGAAAAATATTTTAACCTGCTAACTGTCACACATTAACTTGAATGGTCAGTAGGGTGGCAGGAATCCATAGCCATAAACCGTTGAGAGGTTATGCGATTTTAAGATAGCGAATTTTACCACTTGACCACGGAGGCGGGTCAGTTCCACCGTTGCGTTTTAACAGTACACAACAGTAACAACGTGGAGCTTTGTCATGAATATATAATCTATTAATGAACAAAGTGGATTTTTTTCACTGCAAGAACAAAAGAATAAAAATGCGTACTCTTAAAGCTACTTGAACCTCTCACTAAAATTAGAAGCATTTTGTATCTCGTCAGAAGTGTGTATTCTGACTTTTTATGGTACTTGTGCTCTTGCACTTTTCTTTAAAAAAATAGAAAGCAAGAAAACACTTTTAAAAAACTTGAATATTCAGTGTATTGCACTGATGTCCTTTTTTAAGGGCTGAATCAGTGGTCCACTGGTACCGCGCTGCACTGCTAATCCAGGTTCAATTCCCTGCTTCTCCACTAACATTATTGCCTTTCGGATTACATTTTGAAACTTGATTCTATGTATCATTGATGTACACTGAATATGTAATAAAACCAAGGGGTCTCTGGAATGAGTTACTATCTGTATCTTGCAGTATCCCCGACTACATAAAATAACTTATTTCTACAGGGGGACATCGGTCATATTTGCAACTTGTACGGCGTTGATAAAAAACAGAGAGAGAGAGAGAGAGAGAGAGAGAAAGAAAGAGATAGATAGAGAGAGAGATATTCTTCATCATAATGTAGGTACTCTTATGCATTAAGGCTTTTATTACAATTGCCTTCTCCTAATTAATAACCAGACCTAGTGAATCGCAAACACACACTGTTGAGATAAAACACAAAAATTTCTGCATGTGTTCATATAAATGAAACGTGAAGCTCAGTTTACATCGGATAAAAAAATATCACATCATTATATAATGCCGCATTGACTGTTATTCACTAAACACTTGTGACGGTAGAAAATACCATAAGTATTGTTATTTGATGTCTTTGATACAATATATCCCTTTTGTGTGTGTATGTGTGTGTGTATGTGTGTGTGTGTGTGTGTGTGGTGGGGGTGCATCCAATCTTCTTTTTACTTCTTCCAATAACAATATGTACTAATATGTTTTTAACAATATTAGCATCCTTTCCTTGTAAAACTAACGAAGCTGTAAATATGCAGGTTGTTCTCTCTTTTTATTTTAAATCTGATTATTGCTGCAAATTCATAGATACGGGAATTAAGCATATTCGTATTTTTTTCACAAAACCTGACACCCAAAAACAATCAACTGATAGGCTAACCAACTGGCCTTGTCAGAACAAACTCCTTAGAGGATTCTAACCTCCGTTCTCCCGGTCCGTAAGCGTATGCCTTAACCACTAGGTCCAGTTATCTGTATAAAAATATCAATAACAAAGAAAACTGCACATGTCTATGCACCTTTCATAGTTTCAGGCCACTGAGAATAGTTGAAATTTTACAATAAATCGTGTTTATTTCATTATATGACCTGTCTGTACAAGATATATTAGAATGGCATGATACGCTCGACAAATCTTGAAGTAAAACATTTTAAAAATGATGTAGCAAAAATTTCGAATTGACATCATAAAGAGAGCAGACGATATTTTGCCGTTATATTTTATAGACTTAAAACAACAACAGTCACCGTACGCACTTCATTCTGATCTGTTTATGAATTGAATGGCAAAAAAGAAATGTATGAGAGCACCAAAATATTTGGTATTTGCTAAACAAATGATAAAAATTGAAACAGATAAGTCTATTCTAAAACAAATTTTAATACTCATATCTGCGTTATTCACAATCGGACAATTTGGGCAGTGTTTCGAATTCGGACGAAAGGTCCGCAATCACAATTCATACATTTCTTCATGTCTCTGAATTAACAATTAACAATAAATGTTTGTTGCATCGAAACATGAAAACTCAATATTTTCTAGGATGTCTAATAGAAAAAAGCAAGGTAATTAATAAACGATAACGTGGCCTCCGAATAAGCATTTTTTTACACTGCGCTTCCTCTTACTAGTCTCTGTAAGTGAAGATATAATGAGATATCATTGATACTTTAGAAGTTATACTCCACACAAATATTATTTAACTTTTGTAATTATCATTAATTGAAATAGTTCAAAACTTAAGCAAGGTAGAATTAGATTCATCAACACTGCATTTCCTCTCACTTGTCTCTACCATCGTGTAAAGTTTTAATAAAATTCCTTCAATACTTAAGAAGTTATTCTCCGGACAAGCAAAATTAAGTACCATAAGGGGAGATAATTTATAATCTAAGTAATGTAGGGTTATGGTTCTTTAACACTACACTTCTATCACACTAGTCTCTATAACTGTGTGGAGTTTCAATAAGACTTCTTAGATAGCTTAGAAGTTGTACTCTGGACATGCATTATTTAACATTTTAAGTATCATTAAAGGAGATAATTGAAAAACTAAGCAAGGTAGACATATGGTTATTAAACAGTGCACTCTCACTCACTAGTATCTATGACTGTGTGAAGTTTTTATCAAATTCCTTCAATACTTTTCAAATTAATATCCGGACATGCATCATTAAATATAATAAAGGGAGATAATTAAAAAACTAAGTAAATTCGAGTTATGGTTGTTTGACAGTGCGCTTCATCTGACTAGTTTTTATAACAGTTTCTATGAGATATCATTGACAGTTTAGGACTAATATTCCTTACAGGAGATATTGAAAAAAAAAATATGCAAGGTAGACTTATGTTTCCTGGACACATCACTTCCTTTCACTGGTCTCTATCAATATATTAAGTTTCAATCAAGTTCCTTCAATTTTTTTCAAGTTATTCTCCGGACAAAAGTGTGACGGACGAACGGACGGACGAACGGACGGAAGGACGGACAAGGCGGCGACAATATGCTCTCCCTTCGGGGAGCATAATAAAGGTAAATAATTACAATATACTGTAATTCTTTAATCTCTCTCTCTCTCTGTCAATAAGTTATCTTAATTAGAAAAAAAATCGAATCAAAACCCGCCAATTTACTTATACTGAGCCAACGAACAAACGAATGACTTAGTGTTAGAACTTGTTTCTCTATTAAAACTAACGTAGGAACTAAAACACATGTAAACAAATATTCCTACTCATTAGAGAGTTACTTCCCCTATCATATCCGTAAGCAGCTACAGCTTTACGTAACAGCTCTAACTAAAGGTTAACCAATAAATATTAAAAAGTATTCCAGAAATACTAGTAGTTCGTCAAATTCATGGAAAATGTTTGAAAATGTAGACACTGAATTCGTAATTACACTGTTTTAAAACGGTAGATAGCAGTAAACAATCGTTGTAACAAAACGAAAGAAATTCAGTTTAATGCTGATAATACGTAATGCATACACGAAAATAAATTAGAAATTAAAAAGCAAAACCTAAAGAAAATCAAAGCTTTTAAAGCGCTGAAAGACTGTCGGCTGGATAGGAGACTCATGCCTAGGTACACATTTTGCTTACGTTATCATTCCCCAATTTCCAATCAAGAGTTTTCAAATCAGCAAAATGTTAATTTTTGATGCACGTTTTAGCAATATATGGTATGAAACTAATTAAATCATTCATTTATTTGCCTGTATTTAATCGCTTACTGATATATGATATGCTGATGCACTATTATTATTGTTATTTTTATTATGATAAAACTTTTAAGACATTATGAGAGAATGAAGATTATCAAACAATCAAGCAAGTTAAATCTTTGTTCGTCGCTTTCTGTTATTTACTTCCTGCCCACAAAAGAAATATATACAGAAAGTTTAATGTTACAATGATCTTTCTTGACCGACGAATTACATTCTGGTGTTCCGGTCAATCAGTTACCTGTAGTACATTACTGTATAATGACTAATGTCTTCCTAAGCAAATATTCGTGGCATTTTTTCTAAAGAATCTGCTTTGAAACAAACAAACCAACAAAATGAAATACGTTTGAAGTTTTGCATCGTTAGCCTAGTAGGCAAATTTTCAATCCGCATTACTTTTAACCCTATTGCGTACAAAACATTAACTTTTCGTTGAAAGGTTACAATTGTCATAGACTAGTCCATTCTGTTTACACATAGGTAAATTGTTTTTAGCATGGTGCGTGATAGCCGACGTGTTAGATTGAAATGTGCAAAACGTTTTTGTTTGTTTTTTTAAAGAAAATAAAACAGCTAAATGACCATGTTTTTTAATTCCACGACAAAAAAAACCAGCGTATCTTTTACCAGTGTGTGTGTGTGTGTGTGTGTGTGTGTGATACCTGTTTAACCTTTCATATGTTGAGCATCTGTGTGTAGGATAACTAAAATTATGGAACAGCCTCTCCTAATAAGCTTAATATTAATAGTATTCCGATTTTTTTCCATATTTTAGCCAATCACGTTCTAGATTGTTCTTATGATTGCACTACTCTACACAGTTTTTGTTATGACTGCACTTCTTTTTCCGCACAACATATTGCAACTTAATGTATCTTGTATATTCAGTGGCGTAGAAAAAGGAGGTGCGCATATAATATTTGTATAGCCGGACATTATGTTTGTGCCTGTTATAGAGTGTTCAAGATTGCAGAGTAATAAACTAACAAATTCTTTTATATTTCAGAACCAGTTTGATTAACTTACTTCCCCGGTACACGTAACAAGATCTTTGCATTGTTATTTGTGTCGTTATTTATTTAGAGTAGTGTAGCTGTCGTTATTTTCCGGTAGTTGTAGTTTTTCCGACGGACTTTTCCACACGTGACAGTTATTAACTAATCAACTAACGACCCCGCACGTTCCCGCACTTCCGCCAGTTTTAAAATCCAGAACAGTACGCCATATTTTTTTTCGGCTATATATTTTCAATGTATTTTGTAGGAAATAATGTATGTCCTATAGGTAACTATACATTAGCTTATTACTGCATAATTATTCTTTCGTTTGTCCTGTTATTTTTGTAATCTTATATTCTTTTACTTATTAGATTGATAATTTATAACGGTCCCAGCCGTTTACTTTAAAAATTATACGATATAGTTATACTGTCGCGCTATGAAAGGAAAAAAATCAATTTACAATGTAAATATCCGACAAATTTTTTGTCAGTTAGTTAGTTTTTAAGCATTTGTAATAAATATTACAAGAAAACTTTCTTTATTTATCATCTGGAGGCCAGCCCTTTTAATTCATTACTGTCAACTTCTACCTCAATTTTGTTACAATCGGTAAATTAAATCTAATCAGGTGTTATCTCCTCAGATAACTTATCATATCTGAAACAGGAGATAGTTGTTTTATTATACTTATGTTTTCTTGTGCATTCAAACAGTAATACAAGAATGAAGTAAGTTTTTGAGGAAGGCTTGGGTCTTTTTCACGTTCCCGTCCTTAAATAATACGTTTATAACAGTAATATAATAAGAATACAGAATATTTATATCACCTCATAAAGTGAAAAGATTGGTTGCAACTTGCTCCCCACATATACAGATTTTTAAATGAGAATATAACAAACAATTACATAAAGGGTGCAATTTATAAAATAGCCTAATTCATACTAAAAATGAATATTTGGTTCTACAACATAAAACATGTTATTACTTCCCTTTCTGTAGAGTTTGTCGATCACAATTACACAATGCTAAAGGTTTGACGATATAAAGTACAGACTAAAGGTTTTTTAATACTAAAGTTTTCATGAAATTACAATTAGTTTTTAGTATTTGAACTATACATTAAATAGTAAAATACTTCAGTTCAAGTAAAAATGTTTTTCTATAGAAATAAATATAACTTATTATCTCCCTTTTTTCTAGAAGAATAGAGTGGTTACATCCCTTGAAATAGGATGGCCTACATAAAAATTAAGCTTCAGCATCAACCAGTAAAACAAGTAATATCTTTCTAAACTGATGGTTATTAACATAAAATTTAATCAAAATTTCAAAAACAACTACATTTGTATTAATCTATATTTCGGTCCCTGTCCTCAGTATCCCCAGTATTTTGCTCGGTCATATGGCTTTAGCCGGTACCGAGGGTAAATAAACTCAAATCTGTCTATCCCCCGATTATGTCAATAGGTAGAGCACTGGAATAGTAATCCATCGGTCGTTGGATCGACCCCTGGGCAGGGCAAAATTTCTCCGTGACAATTGATTTCAGACATTGTGTCTAATGTTCATTTGTCTCTCACCGCTGATTCAATGTAGATCATGTGGGAACAGTTGTCAGTCACTTGCGGAGAAATTGGCAAATACTGGTTAGTTATCCAGGAAAACCGGTTAGGTGGACTGACTCACGGACACCTTGGGTAAAAAATAGTACTTGTTTCACAAATGCGAAGACATAGGCACTCATATACCAAGTTTGGTGGCTGTCGGAGAACGTTTCAATAATTGCTAAAATTCACTAATATGCCTTATAAATATAAAGATATAAATGTTGGTCATATGTAAACATTCAACACGCGTTGATTTACATCGCGTATTATTCTCGTTCAATGTATATCACAAACATTACTGATGTCATGCGACGCAGAAATGATTTATCTTCACGTTCATGTTACTCAAAATGCCTGTTATCCTTGTTTGCCTCGATGCCGGCTGTCGACAACAGTCTAAAAATGGCTTGAGTAGAGATCGAACCCATCGTCTTTTGTGAAAAGTATCTCATAGAAATGAGTACCTTTCAGGGTTGTATAAGTGGATTAGACCTGTTGTTTCTTTCATCATTGTCAGGTAAAGGGGGCCTGCTTTCCATTGTATATATCATGTAGATGATATATCTCTAGTGAAAACTTTGTTATTATTAAGTTCGTCTGGTCAGTTTCAAAGCATGTAGCCATTGAAATATTTCTAGTTTACACAGATTATCTTGAAATAAACCATTTACTGTCGACAGATATGAGAGTGTTTGATTGAGTGTCCATAGTGTAAATGTTATCAAAACAAACTCAGACTTTAGTCTAATCAGCTAATGAACTTTATCAAAACAAACACAGATTCTAGTCTATTCAGCTCATGCCAAAAAACCCCCACCCCTTGATTCTACCGCTTTTCAGTTTTACACAGTATGGCTTATCAGCTACACATCAACCCATTTACACTGATCGAAATTCTGGGATCAAATTCTTTCAGTGCATTGAGAGATTAATTATTTCGAATGGAAACACAGAAAACAATAAATCCTCCTAAGCGGTGTTTAATACACAAATGTTTTCTTTATGGTTTTCACTGTCATTGTCCCGTGGAAAGAACTGCATTGTTGTTTTCAAATTTCAGTTCAACTTTAATCTTTTTAATAAATTTCAAAAATCTAAAAAAAAATATTTGTTAAGATTTGAAAACTGATGATTTTGTTTCGAATTTCTTGAATATTTTTAACAGTATTTGCACCTGCTTAATTTAATGCGCTCTCACGATAACACAGCAGACGTTGATCAACTTTACTGGGTTATTAGCATTGATTAAATTCATAAAACAATCTGTTATTTGAAAAGAAACAAAACAAGTGACTATAAAAATGAAGTGGAACATTTTTATTGATGTAAAGGATTTTTAAATACTTTGCTCCGTAAATAGGTATCAATAACCTGGTTAAGAGAACTGTGGGCAAAATTCGTTCTCATATATTTTAGACCCATAGCTCATCTGCTGTTTTTATTACCGGTTGTGTAGACTGTCTGATTTAAATTTATGATCTCCCTTGTATGTAGACTTTTCTAGATTGTTGCAGTGTGAGGTATAAGTGAGAAATCAATGTGGTAGCAGAAGTATATGAATGTATAATTTAGACAATCTAGCCAAGTGCAGGCTACCTGTTGTGATGTAAAGAGTGATTGAAAGTATCAAGAGAAGTGATTAATTGATGTGCTGTTAAGTGGCTAGTGTACATAGAGAACAAAGAACAGCAACAACAAACATTAACGCTGTAGACAAATTGGACTCGTTATTCTGAAAACATACAAAGTTCTGATTTCTTTTTGTTATTTTGTCATACATATGTATGTCAGAGTTTATACGTGTTTCACTACATTTAGTGAAAATAAAAATTACAAAAAGAAAATTCTAGTATTCTATAATTTTGTTATTTACGAAACCGTATAAGTACTTCAGAAATTAGAAGCAGAAATTTGATTTCAGTTCCTTGTACTGTCTGTTCTTTCCTTTTTTCTCTTTTCTTTCTTTTATTGGTTAAAATAAATTTGTATTGTGTGTGTGTGTGTGTGTGTGTGTGTATGTGTGTGTGTGTGTAAACTATAGATTAGTGATACATTAAATGTAAACTACATTGTAGTATTGTTATTATTTGTGCATTTTGCTTTAACTGTAATTTTAATTGTTCATCACTCCACCTTATGTCAATCAGTTATTTTACTGAACTTAAAAACTAAAAATATGTTATTTGATGTTTTATATGTTACATGCCTCTCAAAGTAAGAAAACACAAGAAGGACGGTTCGGACACATCGACTCACCTTCCGCAGACAGAAAATCTGAACAAGTAAAATGTTTAATTTGTATATTTAAAGAAGTATCATTATGTATGCACGTATTTAGTTTGAATTACAAATGCACTAACGTTTTCATTATTAGTATTAAAGTTGATAATAAAAAGCGAACTTTAAAATTTAACTGTTTGAAGGGGGGTAATTACATTTATGATTTTCTTGCAAGAGACTTACTACAGAACAGATTTAGAATCAATCAAATTTGGAAAAGAGTGGAGAGGAAAAAATGGAATAATGCCACAACTTTTTCTAGAGGGGCTGCAATACATATTATGCCAACTATCTACTTAAAATTCCAAACCTTTCTGCAGATAAGTATGGACAATATTTTTTTTTAATTACATTTGATGGTGATAGTTTATATCATATTTCAAACATATATGCTCCTAGTAATGTCTAGTAATGTACATGGAGGTATTTTCTTCAAATTTCTAAAAGACAATAAGTGGATTCGTGTCATCCATTGATACTTGGTGGAGATTATTATTGTGCATTAAATAAAAATGTAAAGCGGAAATATGCAACGATCTGGAACATAGCCGATGATCCAATGTCACGTGATCTTAATGAGTTACTTTGTCGTCTGCAATAAGAAGATGTCTGGTGAAGAAGATCCCCCACAAAAAATTACTTTTATTCGAAGAATCTTTAAGTCACGAACTGATTTATTTTGGATTTCAAAAACCACCACAACAACAACAAAACAACAAGAACAATAAAAACCAGATAGATAACTGAATCAGTAAATATCATTTACGCGGATCGCACTACTTAAGTTATTTACTTATAAAATAGAGCGAGGTAAATGTTTCCAGAAGCTAAATACATCTATTACTTGAGCTTTATGATTGTGTTGTTGATTGAGGTCCGTGAAATAAGAAACAATATGTGATGGCCCTAAAGCGTTCACGTGAGAACAGCTGCCAAGAAAAACAAGTGCTATACATCAATATAAAACACCTGAACCCCAGAGTAGGGACAAAAAGACTCCAGAGATAAAGGTTGAACCGTCTGCATAGAGGTCCAAAAGACAATGCTTTACATTTTTTTCGTTACTCAGGAGTATGTGGTTAGAAGTCTTCCATATTTCCACGTAAACCATGTGGCCCCTATGTCGGGGCAAAAGGTGAAATGCTCGGTCTCTTTCATATTTTTATCGGGTCAACATTTATGGAATTTTACGCATTTTGGCAGATTTAACGATGCATATTTACATTTTACTCATAAATTGGGTAAGTGAAATCAATCATGACGTCAGCAAAGTTCCGCCTACAAAGTGACACTGGTCAATTCTAAATTATTGTATGAAAGACAATAGAAGAGGGGAGAATAGGAGATAAAACATTTTCCCAAATATAGAAACGTGCTTTCACTGATGGAAAACAAATGTAGTTATAAATCATTTGATACAATTGCCTCCATATTTCTATATTATTTTAACGTCTTTGTACCGAATCCCGTTAGTGTCACGTAGAATAACCACTGACACGGCTTGTTTTGTTTTTTGCACTAGTCCATTCAATAAATAAGTCACAGCCAGATGTACATATTTAAAATGAAACACACGTATTACCGTATGTGTAGTTTAACCACAACAATAACGCCCCCGCACAAACTACTCGTAATTTGTTTCAATTACATCCGCAATAATGTAGGTTAGCTGGTTATGATTGTGTATTTACCCACGACGATCTTTTATTATAGTAATTGATTTATCTTAATATCTGCAGGTTGATGTATGTCATTACATGTGTTGTTATTATTTCATCTGTATATTGTTTTGCACGCTCTTGCGTTTAATACTGTAACTTTAGTTTATGGATTAATGTTCTCTTCTGTTCTGTTTTGATAGTGTTGCAATTAAACAAAGGTGTCATAGGGTATAAGCTGGGTGATTTCTGTATAATCAATAAACCAGATTTAAAGACATTACTGCAACAGTTATACTTAACTTACTTTTCTCAACATTAAATTCTGTGTTGCTCTCTTAGATCAGTGACCTAACAAATTGTATAGTGCATAACATTTGTTTTTTTGTTTTTTTGTTGTAATATATGCAAACTCAGAATTTATCAAATCAACAGCTATTTGACTGATTGTGGTAAAATAAACAAAAGCGAAAACTTAACACATTTCAAAATTTATAAATGATACAGGAATATTTGAAGAGCAAATATGGAAACGACTTTAAAAGACTGGTAGTAATTATAGTGTTATTTCCCTTTGACCATTCATGAAGTATTTGAAAAAAATCAAGACAGTACGATGACGAAAAAGCGAAAGTACGATGACGACAACTAGAAAATACGGTAACGGACACGCGAAATTATTTCGAGACTTGTGCTCTTTTAAGTAATAGTTAGACCTACACTTGTAGAGTAGACTCATTATGTCGTTTTTTTCACCAAATGCATGCAATCCTAAAATATTCTCAGTCGTGACAAACTTAACTATTTAACCAAGGTGGCAACTCACAGGACACACATTTTGTAAATAGTCGTAGAGTTAACTTCAGCACATTAAAGTCTTTGTATCAATAATCCACAGTTTTGTGCTTTGTAAACTAAACATGTATATAGAAATTATAAATTATTCATGAAGCGAGTCTGTCTGTAAAGACAGCATTGATAGACATTTTGGACATGTTTTACAGGATAAATTCTATCCTTTTTTTCTATGGAGAAACCATAAGATATTCATGGTTGAGTAACAATACTTCTTAAGAAACAGAAATAGATACACTGCGATTATCTATAGCAGATGTTGACGCTTCTGATACTAGTCTAGTTTATGACTGGTTAAATAGAAACATAGATATTGTTCTCTCTGGAGCGAAAATTCTAATTTCTACATAAATGTTGAAGTAACTTCCATTTTATCTGTCTTAGATTGGTTGTTTAAATATTATTTATATGTAAAATAAATCCGGGACTGCGATCTGCATGACCGATTGTCATTGCAGAGGATTTTTTTATGATACAAATGAATTATCAATGTTTTTTGGTTATTTCCAAATTTATTTATTTAAAAAGTTTGGTTTTGGATATTCACCAGGAAGGATTTTCTGACGTCAGAACATGTAATGAAACATGATGTAGAGGGCAGTTGATTAGCCATGCATTTAATCCACCGGATTAAAGGGACATACCCTTAGATTTCGAGTTTTCCGTTTTCTTCAAATATTTAAAATTTGTTTTTTTTGCGTAGTAATAATCTAGAGATGTGGTCATAAAGACAGCAGACGATATTTTGACGTTATATTTTATAGACTAAAATCAGCAACAGTCACCTGCATCTCAGTCTGGTAGTACCAGGTAGTACCCCTTGTTTAATAAACACAGACTGCCTGCCTCCACTTTAAGCTCAGCAGTCCTTTGCCAAAATATTTACAAGAAAAGCATTGATGCAAAGCATCAAAGGGCGTCCAAAGGAATGTTTAAAAGCAAGAAATGCAACAAGAGACAATGAACTAGTAGATATCTGATGGTCAAATATATTCTTATAAACTTTTCAATGGTTAATTTGGATTCGCCATGTTTGTAGGTAGATGAATGGGCAAACGAAATACATAATAACACACTAGTTGTTCATCCTGAACTTTCGTTGGTTTGCTAGAGATTATAATATCAAATGTATTTTCTTTGGAACATACAAAACAGTAGTCAAAATGTACTAAGTTTGTTTAATGTCAAATTTAAAAAATGGTTTCTATTAATACTGGAAGTAGAACACACACTGGAATGAAACATATAGGACGAATGTCAGTGACGAAATTCAGGACTTTTTTGTAATACATGCCAACAAAAATAATGGTACATTAAAATATCAAGAATAAATTTGCATGGCATGTTGATATGGTGAATCATTATTTATCAATTCAAGGGAAGACCGACTTTTAGACAGGTATGAGGAAAATGTCAAGAACAATTATTTGGCACAGTTCAGAATAAAAATTACAAAATCTCTCAATAATACATGGTATTTGTGGGGCAGAAATTATGGAATATATTGCAAGACGAAAGTTTCTGTTGTTAAATGTCACAGTATTTGGCAAATCAACATGACTAAGATACCTAATCATGCCCAGGTTTCCACTCAAATCACCATAAAATCGATAGCCTTGAAACAAAATGGAACCAACTTCTTGTGGCGAAAATTCGGATCGATTTAGATATTCACGGTTAAAAAATGTCAGAAGTGCAATCAGGGCCATAGCTGTGCATTGCATGCCGCTAAATGGATTAAAAATATGGCAACCTTGATGCATATTTCTTTAAAAAAACCTCTAACTATCTTGACTCTAAGCTGCTGCAGCTCAAAAAAAAATGACGGGCTATTGAAATCACGAGACTGTCTCGACCAATCGTAAAATATATATAGACTGTTTCTAGGCTTTCATTGCGCTGACCTCGGGAACCAAACACCAAGTGCAATTTATTGCTGAATATGTTTACATTCATCTCATTTCCTTCAAAATACAGTTCGTTATTCATAACCATATAGCTCCAAAAATCAAACTCCGCGCACCGGTTACGCTACGCTCATCTAATCCTGTAAGGGGAGACCACTACGTAGGAGATTGCCAAAAAATGGCGGGATATTGAAATCACGTGACTGTCTCGACCAATCGTAAAATATGTATAGACTGTTTCTAGTCTTTCATTGCACTACTCGGGAACCAAACACCAAAAAACGAAGTGCGCGATTAATTAACCGGAAAGAACCTACGGAAACAAATATGATAATAAAAAATCAGCATTCACATAGGTCCAAATGCATCAGTCAACATTTCTGAATACACAGACAGAGTTAAACTACAAACCCAGTTGTGCATTGCTACAGGAAACTGAAGTGTCAGGTCTTCGAGATTATTTAGACAAAGCTCTTACTGACATACATTACTAGCACAGGAAAATGGTAAATAACATATTATCATCTCTTTTTTTAACGTCGAACATTTCTCCAAAAGCCACAGCGTGTGAACTCAAGCCAGTTTCAATAGATGAAAGTGTTTATAACAAATTAGAACAACAAGATAGATTTATCAGGTTTTTAGATGAAGTTCAGATTGAGTCTTGCCTTACTTATGGACAAGATGTAAAGATCAGAGAATTTTTATTGAAACACAAAGATATTTTTGAAAAAAGATGATACCGACACCGGCTCATGCAATAAGATAAAATACAGAATACATCTTGTAGATGAAAACCCATTCAAGCAACCTCATCAACGCATTCCCCCTGCAATGGTGGACTAAGTTCGTGCACATCTGGAGCAACATTTATCCAGTAGTATCATCAGGAAATCAAAATTTCCATATGAGTCCAATATTGTTCTTGTTAAAAAGAAAAATGATAAATTACGTATGTGCGTGAGTGACAGAATGTTTCATAAAAAGACTGCCAAAGATTCGTACGCTCTACCCAGGACTGAAGAAATGTTTGATGTTCTAAATGGTTCTACATTGCTCAGTACTATTGATCTGAAAAGTGGATATATTCAAGTAGACATTGAAGAGGAATATACGAGCAGCCTTCACTGTTGATCCGTTAGGATTCTGGGAAAATAACAAAATGCTACTTGGGCTTAGTAATAGTCAAACCACTTACTAACGTCTCATGGAAGAGTGCACACACTTACACACTTACACACTTATCTGATGACAACTTTAAAGTACATTCCCGGAGTCTTGTAAATAAGCTTCTGTACGATCTTTTGTATGCTTGGCCAGAGTGGGAATGGGGAGAAAAAAAAATGTCAGCATTTCAGAAATTAAAGACAATTAAAGTCTTAACATCAACACCGATGTTGGCTATCCTGATTCTGAAAAACCGTTTGAATAACATAGTGATGGACGTACACAGGCGTTAGGAGCTGTCTTTTATCAACAACAGAATGAGAGTTATAGCCTTTGCTAGCCTAAGTCTTTCGAAATCAGAAAAGGCCTATTCTGCGTTTAAATTGGAATTCTTAAAGCTTAAATGGTCAGTGACTAATGGAAAATTTTCAGACTTCTCAAGGAACATTCACTTTTGGCAGACAACAATCCGTTAACATATGCATTATCAATGGCAAAACTCGACTTCACAGGACAGAAGTAGATCTCAGCATTGGGCATTGACTTACTGTATAGACCAGGACTAAGAAATGCTGATGCAGACGATGTGTCGAAATATCCTTACGAAAAACTACACAACTCAACTGGTGAATTTGTTAAAATTGAAAATGATATTGTGAAAACTATATGCATAGGTCTCCAAACATCATCATATACTGAAGCAATTCCAGTAGCTTCTCTTCAAATAAAGCTTTGGGAAATTCAAAAACATTGGAGAGAAGGTGAAGGCAATTGGCTAAGATAAAGAATTTGGTGAAAGAAAGCGTAAGATCTCCGACAAATTTGAAAAGGAAATTTACAAGGTTATAAACCAACCTAGTAATGAGATTCCTGTATTTGAAGTAGAGTCAGAAGAAAGCGGAAGAGTATAAAAATTCAATGAAATCTTTTTTTTCCCTTTAGGTTTCATTGAAGATGATCCAGAACAGGAACGGAATGATCAGAAAGCGTCTGTTAAACCAGTTTCTAAGCCAAGACATATTTTGGAAAACATAAAAAAAAGTTAACAGATCACAGAAATGGAGCAGGTGCAAACAAGAAATAAAAAAAGTTGCATCTGATTCAAAAAATACAACTGACATCATAACTGAAAATACAGATGTGTCAGAAGATCAGTATGTATCATAAACATATCAAAATATGGACGCCCAAAGTATAAAGATGGCATTTTCTGACAAAGTGGTATCAAAATAGAAAGAAAGATAACATCAATGGAAAACAGACAAGAAGTCGACCAGGACACATTACACACAAAATCATAAAATGAAGCAACAGGAGATGGGCACATAAAAACCTGCTAAAAGTAAATGTGGTAAACCCGAGAAAAGGGAAATTGAAAAAGATGTTACAGGAACTGTTACTAAGGGTAAAACACAAAAGAAAGTAAATGCTAGTGATAACAAATGAATCAAAAGCAAGTGAAATCTTTTAAACCAAAATCACCACCTATATGGTCAGAGAGGGAATGACAACTTCCACAATGGTTTGACACGATATGTATAGAGTGAATTTTCCTTACAGACCAGTTGACAGCAGGCTCAATACTATGGGAATCTTGTAGAGCTCTCGAGTATTTGGTCAATTAAATCCGGATGTGACAAATACGATACTAGTGGCTATTATAAAGTAAATATTAATTTATGTTCAGTGAAAAAGAAAACGTAGTTATTAGAAAATCCATCATCATTATTGTTATCTGTGCTATTTAACAATATGCATAAATAAAATTTAAGAATTTCAGGAGGAGATAATATTTAATCATTTTTAAATTGTGGGACATAGTTTTCAAGTGTCGGAGAGGATCAATCAACTATATCTTAGTGTTTTTCCTTTCAGCTGCACTTATTAATACTGGTAGTTAATGATTTGGATATAAAATAATGTCTATAACTATTCTGCATCCTGTTTCAGGTTTATCATTTTGTTATGATTATGATAGTAGAGAAATGGTAGCAATGTCGGTGACGTAAGAAGTGTAATTAACTTTGTTTTATCGACAACCATAACATAACATAACACTTCCGATATTTCCAGGAAAAATGACAGGACGTCACTTCTCAGAGAGGGGAAGCGTGCAACAAGGTCATTTTGGGCAAATTTCCATTTTTGAACATATAACTTCTTTTTGTCTCATTCCTATAAAGTTTGTACATGGGCGTTGATATGGAGCGGATCAGTGGTCCAGTGGAAAGGCGCTGGACTGGTAACCCAGGGATCGCAAGATAAACCCCTTGCTCATATACTAACATAACTGTCTTTCGAATGAGACGTTAAACCAAGGTCCCATGTATCAGTGCTGTACACTTAGCATGCGAGAAAACCAGAGGTGTCTCTGGAATATGATGCTTTCTGTTTATTGTACGATCTGCCACAGCAAGAAACAATTTATGTGCGGGGCGCCGGTCATATGGACAACTGGTACCGCCTATAAATAAACAGATAGATAGATTGGCGGGTTATTCTCCCTTTCTTTGTTCAGTGATATGTTTGGTTTTTGCTGAAGGAGGTTTTCATCTGGTGTGTATTATAGTAGTAAGCTATTGTGCAATGCTCGAAATGGCGATCTGCAGTTTGTGCATTTATTTTGTGCTTTATTTTGATCTGATAATTGACAGCCAGATAGATCTACATTCTATGCTTATAATATGGCAGTTTTCATTGCATTGTTTCGAGGTTTTAACATCCGAGTAAGGCAGTGTGGAGTGTGCCAGCGTGAAGCCATGTTTTATTTTAACTCATACCTTGTTTTTAGGGCAGAGATTCAATGGATCTGTAAGTGTTGTAAGATTGGAAGCTGCTTATCCTGGTCACTATTCTGACTGATTATTATGGGTTTTATTCCATTATATAATAATTATTGTGATATTTTTTATATTTTTGTTTTTAGAGATAAATGTGTAAGTATATTTTGTAGAAACTAACTACTGTATTGCTATAAAATGAGGAGTCGTAGTATATCGTTTGAAGAGAGCACCATTATTCGGTCCTATATAAAAATGTATTCAGTTTTGTATAATTGCAGATCCCATGTTATGGTGAGTTCACATTTACATGTGCTCTTTGTTTGCTGTGTTCACGGTTTTATGTACTCATAGTTTGATATAATCTCGGTTTGATGTACTCTGAGTGTTATATATCCACGCTTTGATGTACCCATTGTTTGATGCGTTTACGGTTTTATGTGCACATTGTTTGACGTGGTTTTATATCCTCATAGTTTGATTGTTCACGGTTTGGTCTGCTCGCAGTTTGATTTGTTCAAGATGGTTTAAGCCATGAAGAGTTGTTATTTAAAGCCTCTGCACCTTGATGCATGTACTAAAAGTGAAATCGAACTCTACGTCTTTATGTTGTTCCTTCGACAAAGCCGTGTTAAAATGGCACAGCAAGACTCCTATTTTAAACATGTTATTCAGAAAAACGAGATTTTAAACTGGTCTAAAATTCTTGAAGACTTGGAGTCAGTGCTATTTGGTGGAATTTCTAAACTCAGAAAAGGGAGAATACTCATAAAAAGTGTTTGAAAGTATATAACTTACGGCTATCATGAGCATTTGTACTGGTCAGTAAATTCATATACTATGCGCTAATTATAGAAGCTGAAAATATCCAAATTACCAAAGCAGTTCATTAAGTTCAAGTTGAAAAATACGCACCTTGCCAAAAGAGATGAACCGTACCTACTTTCATTGTGCATAAAGAGAAGGGGGTTTACTGGGGAAAATGGATGTCACAGTTATGTAACTTGCCAGAATCATGGCCTTTGTATTTGTTAGAAAGCGAGTATAGTATATGGCCATTGATACTAGTACAACTTAATGAGTTAAAGAATGTTTCCTGTCCGCCTGGCGCCTGGCTCATAGGATAAGGAATTGGGGAGTAAATGTGTACTCAAACCGAGGTGTCTCATAAGCCTGGTAGGCTGGCTATATACAACTTGCCAATAAAGATTAACCGTAAATATTTTCAAAGTGCAAAATTGGGAAATAAATGGGGAAATGTGGATGCCACAGTTATGTACTTGATGAAGACCACGACACTTGTATTGGTTAGTAAGTTTGTAAAATATGAAGACAAAAGTACTAGCAGAACTTTAGATACAGCAACTTGCCAAAATAGTTTAACCGTACCTACTTTCAAAGAGTATAAAGGGGAGATAAATGGATGCTGCAGATATGAAATTTCAAGGATCAAGGCCTTCGTTTTGTAAATAAGTGTATGAAGTATAAAGAACTTAAAATATTTCCAACTTGCCGAAACAGGTGAAGCGTTCTGACAGACGGACGGTTCAGTTACTTTATATGCCGGGAGCATAATAATGAGTAGAAAAGATAACATACTTGTTTTAAGTTCTTCGTATTCTTCAGCGGTCTGGTTACCTGTAACGCAAAACATCCCTTTTATTCAGAATCCGTAATTAAATGAACAAATGTAGAACTAAATAATTAAATTATGTCATTCATGAAGACTGGAATCGCAGAATTCAGCTTGAAGGTAAAACTTTTGCACAAACATTTTGTATGTATACTGCATTACATCTTCTTTTGCAAATGAGGTTATTGTTGTCTAAATCACGAGTTTTCATCCTCTAAGCATGTCCAGTATCGAACGTTTACGCGCTAATAAATTATCTATGACCTAAATGCTTTTACATGCTATGATCATTTCCATCAGTCGTATACGAGCAGATGAATTATGTCTGTATATCCATTCGAAGATTTAACAATGCAATGTTCAATTTCTGTCATACAATATTTCATAAATTTCAGATTGCAACAGTTAGGCGTAAATAATTCTATGCACTTTTTACAGAGGACCCTTGAAATTTCACGTATAGTACAATTTATTTATATTCTATTTTTTATATCATTTTAAGGTATACGGTCTATAATGCATGCACCTCCATGCTGAAGAGTACACAGTTAATTACATTGTGTAGGACTGATACATTTTCACTGAAAGACATGGGTTCAAACCCCGCTCAAGCTAATATTTGCATTTGCTTTTTGGCTTTCTGTCCAAACGTTTAATAATGGTAAAACAAATGAAGAATGGCTCTCAATTGTTTCAGATTTTATCTTTTCCAAAACTACACGGTACACATCTTTCAATATTTGCCGGACTGTTTAGAATACTTAATGAGTTAAAAAATAATAATAGATAATATTGAAATTTTCGTTGATATCGTTCCCTCATCATTAAATTGCTAGGTTATACAAGTAAAATGTTTGTAATTAAATTTCGTTAATTGTCACAACAGACTGTTTCCTTTGTGTTTTTGTTTCCAGTCATTAGGAATTCATACAGTGAATGATGACATATGACACTGCTGATGTTTTGATGTTCGGTGGTGGGAGTAATGCAAGACAATGTGTTTCTCTTTACCTTACAGACCCATATCAATCTTGTGAGGTTTTGAAGTTTATGCTTGTCATATCTTAAAAAGCTCACGGTAAACGTGTTTGTCTTATTTTGTCATAAGATTTTTTTTCAGTTTATTTCTCTGAAGGCTGAAGATCGTAAACATTAACCTTAAATTTATTTAATAACCCGCGGTTTTTACCTTTCTTATTTTCAAGTTCTTCAACACGCTGGTCCACCTCCGAAAATTTCCGTTTCCATCCACCTGCTTCTGTCTCCACCTGCTGCTTTAATTCTGTTTCTACTCGCTGTATTTCCTGTTCTAAACCCTTCCCCATTGCCTTCAATTCTTCTTGGATTCTGATTGCTTCTGCAGGATCTAAGGGATCGTTCTTGTAGCTGTCCAGTGTTTGCTGTAAATTGGGCAAAGGGTTGGCAACAGCAACATTAAGTCTTAGGAGAACCTGTGTAAAAATGAAGACAAATTATCATTGTTAAGTGGACGTGTTTTATTTCGTTTTACGGCTCTAAAGTCGTCGATAGTCTAAATACATCATTTTTTAAGGCAAGTTCCTATTTACTACTCCAAAACAGATTGTTTTCCCTTTTTTGCATTTATTTAACTGCAAAAAATATTATTATTTATTTCAATAATATAATGTATGCTTTAGCCTTGGTTCGGGCCATTACTGAGAAAACTGCGACGCAGGCAAATTTTTAATCCTTTCTGTCATATATGAAAGTGTACTGACACTTCAGCTTCATGGGTTGAAGTTGCGATATAGTTACGCATCAATGGGTCGAGAATTTACAACTTAATTAGATATGCTAATTCAAAACTTTGAAGCTGAGAAAACTGCCATGACGGTGGTAGTCTAAGAACTCATAAACGTTCATATCAACTAATAAGAAAGCGAATCATATAGAATATATCAGCACACATTACCTAGCAGCACACATCAAAACGAATCATTAAAGTTAGTAGCATTAGTCTTGATTGTTTATTATCAATGTTATGTAATGTGTATCAAAGACAAATCTCCATCAGATTATTTTTTTCTAAATTTTATTTCATCTTACTTGCTCGATCTCGGTCCATTTTGCTTGAAAAGACCTTTGTTGAAATACACCAGTAGACGACACGTGAGCAACCTGGAAAATGTTATATAGAACAGGAGTGCTTTTTCTAATTACTACCAAGATACTGTATGTATTTAAATGACGGGCTATTTAGTTTTTCTTTTCACACGAAATAAATTATCAACGAGCATATATGAAATGAAAATAAAGCAACAAAAAACAATAACATAAACACATATTTTTCATCTTAAACAATCATTCGAAAGTATAAGCAAATGTAAGTTTAAAATGACTTAGTTCAATGACAGAAAACACCATATAAAACTATTGACTACGATATTTTTTTTTAATTATAGATATATAATTGTACAATGTTTTGATTCACGTCAAAAATGAATAATAAAAGATGTTTTGGTGTATGGACTTCTGATCGAAGTCAGGAATTTAGTAAGTGCTCTCCCAAGGAAGAAGGGTTACTTAATTAGTATGCATGATAGAGGGCGTGATATTTAGTTAAACCTCATTGCCTCATTTTCGACGACATCAATGAAATATATAGTAACAAAAATTGAATGTTTTTCAATAATACCTCATTCCGAAATCCCTTGAGGCGATGTAAGTCTGCCTGCACTGTTGTATCTGTCGGCTGGGGAGGGATATGCCATGTGTACTGTTTTAATCCCAGAGACTGAATGTTCCTCAGTAGACATATTATAAGAGTTATGTCAAAGTCGGCACTTTTCGCAGGTTGACCACCTTGGGGATACAGCTTGTCATATTGCGCCTGTGTTATTATCTTCGCTATCTTCAGGCGATTGATTGTCCCTTTTTCATTTGCAAGAAAAGTCTGCAGTGGGTGAGGAAGTTTTTGATTAAAGAGATTGCGTAAAACTGTAGTACCGCCACCAAGTAGCAATTTTTGAAGACGGAATAGGTAAACGCTGTCGTTTGTTGACGCTGCTGTAGCCATATTCAAACGCACATTCTATGAGACATATACACAAGTGAACGAAAATGACTTGGCCAAAAAGCCTGATAAAGTATCGACGTGTTGTTTACGTTAAGTTATATTTACTGCTGTCACTTATTTCATTGTAGTCTTGAGTTTGTGAAAGACTTTAATACTGCGTGTGTTGTCTATCAATCTACATTGTTCTTCAGTTATCTGTAATAGAATGAGTTCATTACATATAAATTCATTTATTTTAGACATTGTCATGTTCAATTCAAACTTTTCTTTCCAAAGTTGTCGTAGCTTCTAACATGTGTAAAATGTTTTTCTGATTAAAATTACAAATACCTGGGTTAGTTTAAAACACAGTAAGTCTCAAAGATCTATCCAAGAGTTTAATGAATCTGCGAGACAAGATAAACAATATCACTAAAATGATTCCGGCAATATAGTAATCTCTCAAAAGACCATATTTAACTTACAGAAATTGAAAATCCAGCTTATAAACCCTGTTTTTCGCGACAAATATATTCAATATAGCTATATATCTATGATAATGTTGATACGTTACTCAACTTCAAATAAGAGTTTAAGAGAATTCTCTGAGTTCATGTTAAAATTAGTAATAAATGCCTTTCAAAATATTAAGTTATAACACTGGCCATAATCGTCATTAAAATATACCAAATAAGAATTGTAGAATGCTTTAAAACAGTATCAACACCATATTTGCACAGTTATCTTTCGTGGATGGCAAGATGTACTTGAGACAAATCGCCAATATCCGTAAGTTGAGTCGCCAATGTCACGTGATCAATTTTGATGACGTAACGTAGACAACAATAATAGATCATTCAAAAGGTAAATTAATTAAAAAGAGACAGACAGACCAAAACGTATTTGGAAGCGTTTACAAGACCGAGTAAACGCTGTAAAAATTGCAGAGGAAGAAGTGAGACGTGTCGAGAATACTCATCATCATGCGACATAGAGAAGAATCACAGTCAAAATATGGATTAAAAATGAAATTTAGATAAATAGTTCTGTTCATTAATCGAAGAGATGCGAGTAATTCTTGGTTTATTTGGCTCACTTTAGTTCGAGAACATCAATAATGGAACTGCATTTGGTAATAAAAACATGTCTGTCTATAATCAGTTGAATTTGAAACGCCATGCATAATACATAGAAACGATGGAATCGGTATTTCATCATTTTGAAAATAGTTCCAATCCTAGTCAGCTTTGAGCGAAAGTCAATGTGAAGGTCACGTGACCGGTGCAAACATAATGATATATATCCTACTAACTATAAAATCCCTGGGCATTTTCGACGACACATTTGTTCTCTCTAGTGGATTCAAATAAATTCAATTTGACAATCTATGCACTACATGATTCTCAGACCTTTGAAGAAAATGCACACTACTATAAATATTTGTTTTCTAAATTCTATTTGTAAACGGGCATTACACGTTCTCGCATCGATGAACTCCTGATTTAATCGCTTAACTAATAATATTTTTATATCTGCATTTATAATGAATTAAGTAAATACAAAGAAAACAAAATATCCAGGCAAACGCCAAATCTACATCCCCATTAGGCATATAAACTATGTATAAACGCAGATCGTTCAACAACAGATTTTGTACTACAGTTTTCCATTATTTAAAAAGGAACAAGACACGAATGCTCCAGAAACATGACAATGGTCATAAACATGATAGCTTAGAACTGTATGTAACCTTGATTATTTATTTTCTGAACCCTGTGAACTGAACAAAGTACCCATGCGTCCAGGGGTAAAACAATTTTATGCCCTTTACCTATTTGCATGGTTGGTTAAAAATAATAAATTTCCAAAAACTGATATGCATCAAAAGTTACTGATCTGTTGTTTTGTACCCATATCTTTCAACAGAAAAAGTGTTTCAAAAAGGTTTCTTACAATTTAACTATTCGATTTTGATACTCCAGTTGAACTACACAGGCGAAATTATAAGAGTTTAGAAGTTGCTCACAGAAGCAATTTAAGTAAAACTCAACAAAGGGTTACAATATTGTCAAAATGATTGAATCGCAAAAGCGTAATAATATGCAATGAGGCACTTGATAATGATCATTTTGTGAAAGAGTGGTGAAAATCAAAGGAATTTTGAGAGGAATGTGCACAGAAGATGGGACAGACGGACGGAATAACGGACGGACAGTGCGACTACTATATGCGACCCTTTTGGGTCATAAAAATACACTATTAAATGAAAACAGAATCTAGCCACATTCCAACGATCATTCTGTGAAACATTGGTGGAAATTGCATGATTAATGTGTGAGGAGTTTGAACAGTCGAAATATTAGGAAAAAATTACCAAAGTGCAATAACAGTTTCAAAAAAATCGAATCGCAAAAGCCTGATAAGCACTGTGGCACTTGATAACAAAGTTTGAAGAACGTCATATTAGAATTGTAGGATCTATAACAAAAATATTGGAGCACTTGCAATTCATCTTATTATAACCTTAAGAAGATTTCCTTATTCTTTCTTTCTTTCTTTCTTTTTTTCTTTTTAACAATCCATTCTGTTCATTTTTTGCCATAAAAGCCTGTAAAAAGAATCGGAACTTCTTTCTATGTAATACCTTTCTCTTTATTTTGTTTTGGTTTCTCTTGTTCGGAAGTTATGATAGGTCTCATTTTTTTAAAGTTCTTAGCAGGCAATCAGTATAATGGGAAAAAAAGCTAACAAGAGCCACCGCAAGCGGGGGCCACGCTCGACTTTGTTCTATTTCCAAAGGCAAACACATCAGAGGAAGCACATTGTGGTGAAGGGATCTCAAATGAAACATCATTTGGAAATATAATTATACATAACAAAGTTATGGCCAATTTTAGCAACATTCAGAAATTTGACCTTAAAGGTCTAGGTCAAGTTCAGTTTAACCTTCTCTGGAGGTATTGTCTAAAAAGTAGTTATGTCCAAGCATGAAGACACTACATCCATTAACAACAAAGATATAGCCAAGTAAAGTAATGTCAAGGTCATTTAAAGGTCAAGGTAATGCTTGAATTGTTTAACACGTTTCTTTTATTCTCAGTGTTGTTTTGTCCCTGTATAGATCAAATCCGTCCATAAAACCAGAAGTTTGGCTATTTTAGCAAAATGCAATAATCAGAAATTTGACTGTAAAGGTCATTTAAAGGCCAATGGCCCTAAAGCACTAACCTAGGTTCAAAGATGAAAGAAATTTTTATGAATGTAATGATGCAAATCACAGAAATGGACCAATGCAATTTCATTGCCATAGCTCCAAAAACAAAAAGTAGGTAAGTAGGTCAAAATATAGGTCATGAGATGACATTTTTGAAATCCGAACGAAAAGCTGTACACACAGTCCAAATTTCTTTGCCGTAGCTTTAAAACAAAAAAGTAGGTCAGTAGGTCAAAAATATAGGTCATGCTATGACGTTTTTGAAATCTGAACAAAAACTGTATACATGGTCAAAATTTCATTGCCATAGCTCCAAAAACAAAAGTAGGTCAGTAGGCCAAAAATATAGTTCATGCGATGACATTTTTGAAATCGGAAGGAAAAACTGTGCACATGGTCCAAATTTCATTGCTGTAGCTAAAAAAACAAAAAAGTAGGTCAGTAGGTCAAAAATATAGGTCATGCTATGACGTTTTTGAAATAGGAACAAAAAACTGTTTACATGGTCCAAATTTCATTGCCATAGCTCCAAAAACAAAAAGTAGGTCAGAAGGTCAAAAATATAGGTCATGCCATGACATTTTTGAATTCGAAACGAGAAACTGTGCACACGGTTCAAATTTCATTGCTGTAGCTAAAAAACAAAAAAGTAGGTCATTAGGTCAAAAATATAGGTCATGGTATAACATTTATGAAATTGAAACGAAAAACTGTGCACACAGTCCAAATTTCATTGCTGTAGCTAAAAAACAAAAAAGTAGGTCAGTAGGTCAAAAATATAGGTCATGCTATGACGTTTTTGAAATCAGAAGAAAAAACTGTATACAAGGTCCAAATTTCATTGCCATAGCTCCAAAAACAAAAAGTACGTCAGTAGGTCAAAAATATAGGTCATGCCATGACATTTTTGAAATCGAAATAAAAAACTGTGCACACAGTCCAAATTTCATTGCTGTAACTCAAAACCAGAAAGTAGGTCAGTAGGTCAAAAATATAGGTCGTGCGATGACATTTTTGAAATGAAACCAAAAAGTGTGGTTTGTCTAAGTCTGATTCAAATCCAACCATAAATTACATAATTATGGCCAGTTTTAACAAAATTCAATGATTTGACCTTGACCGTCAAGGTCATTTAAAGGTCAAGGTCAAACTTGAAATAATCATAATGTCGGATTTGTCACAACTGTTGTTTAGTCCAAGTTTGAATTAAATCTATAAATAAATGAGAAAGTTATGATAATTTAAGCAAAATTCAATCATCTGACCTTGACGGTCAAGGTAATTTTAAGGTCATGGTCAAATCTCAGTTATTCAACATGTCGGTTTTGTCATAAGTGTTGTTTTGTCCAAGTATAAATCAAATCCAACCATAAATACTAATGTTATGGTCAATTTTAGCAAAATTCAATATTTTGACCTTGAATATGAAGGTCATTTATGAGTCAAGGTCAAGTTTAGTCTGGTCAGCTTGAAGGTCTTCTCCAAAGGGTTGTTGTTTCCAAGAATTAAGAGAAACCACCTTCTAATAATAAAGTTATGGCCAATTATCGCAAAATTCAATATTTTGACCTTGAATATGAAGGTCATTTAAGAGTCAAGGTCAAGTTTAGTCTGGTCATCTTGAAGGTCTTGTCCAAAGGGTTGTTGTGTCCAAGTATGAAGATAATCCATCAAGGAATAAAAAAATTATGATCAATGTTAAAGTTTTCGGACTGGAACGGCAACGGCAATTGCAACGGCAACGGCAACGACACCATGACTATGACAATAACTCGATTTTTTTTTCAAAAAAAGTCGAGCTAAAAAGTAGATCAATAGGTCAAAAATATAACCTTGAATCCAATCTACTCCTTTGCGTAAGAATTTCGCTATCCTGTACTTCCGTAATTTATTAAAAGTTAATGCAAACTTCTTTCCTTTTCTGTCACTTTTTTTTGTTTTTTTTTTCTTTTCTAAATCACTTTTTGGTTTTGATAAATCCAAATGTTTCTTTGTTTTACAATGTCTTGCAAAATTATTTGCAATATCATCCACTTTGCATATATTACAATGCTTTTTTAATGTAACATCAAGTCTTGGCATTATTGGGACTTCTCGTCAAGTGTACTATGATTCTTTTAAAACTCGGCTATAAGAGAAGAAGTCCCTCCATAATTATAAGGAATAAGCTCCTCCTATTTTATGACGTAAATTCTATTTTTAGAACTGGTTTTCCAAAATTTCTATTTTTAGAAGTGGGTTTTTCCAGTTTTAACTACTTTTAATAGCTTGGTTTTTCCATTATTTCTTTTCTCATTGCAGACCGGCAAAAGCCGGTCCGCTATATTTAATCCGGTGTTAGAAAAGACCTATGGGGCGATGTAATAAGTAGAATGTGTCCTAACATCAGTGCAAATATTGTTCAGTGGTTACGAAAAGTTTTAGACACAGTCTATTTTTAATAAAAACATGCAGTTGCCGTTCCTTAATTATCGTTCTTCGCAGCTCGCCCTATTCCATTAATAAGCCGCCATCTTTGACGAAGTCGTGAAGCAAATTGGTAAGAGTTATATCATAGCTATACATGTACATGCTTATTTTGAAAAAAAAATGGTTTGCTAGAAACATGCACATGATATTTATGAACAAACAAAGTACTTAGTTTTGTGGACGAAACGATTATTCTTACATTAATGCTTGAATGTTTAGGACCTGTCACAATTGTTTACATATCCTGGAGAGATGTGTTTTCTCGATAGTTTAAGATATTATGTCTTTATTTTCAATAAATTAAAAAATATCTCCTCTAGTCTTTCTTGCTGATAATATATTAAACAGCATTATTTTCCAGTAAATCTGTCGTAGGAAATGGTAAAATTTCAAATCTTTTTTCGGGCTGTATCTATCCAATGACCTACTTTCGTTTAGAAGCTTTTTTCGAAACAGAAATTTCAGTGACAGTTTTAATAATCACACGGAGACATGTGTTCCCTATAGTTAAACAAATAATGTTTAAACAAAATACAAAGAGGAGGAAAATCTGTAAGATGTATGAATTTCGTATGAGTTTTTTATATGCATTTGGTAATAGTTGCACACCAAAATGTGTAAACAAAAGTCGGCCATATTGGATTATTACTGTAAAGAATTTGTTTGTCACATTTCAAAATCGTATACGGTATGTGCTTTTACTGAATAACATACACGGAAATGACACTTATTATCACCCGTAAAATTAAGTGCATATGGGCATTTTACTCTTTTTTGGTCATTTACTTTTTTTTGGTCAAATGAGCTTTGCTAATGCTTAGGTTTTTTTCACTAGTAATTTAGTGACAAATTTATTTGTAGACATTGTCGTCCATAACAAATTTCAAAAGCTGCTTAAGCGTTTCACCATCAATCCATTTTAAATCTTTATAATCTGTTGAGAGGAAAAGGATCCCAGTAAGTCACAGATTTCTTAGTTGCTCTTGTATTTCATTCTAGTGTTAAATTTTTATTTACAGTGATGAAATCAGTATTGATGCAGATGATACACACTTATTTCAAGAAGAGTTAAAGACTTGCTGGTGAAGGTGACCATTCCTAACTATTACAGGTGTACCCATACCGCAAGAAAGAAGGTACATGAATTGTTCTATGCTTTTTTACCATTATTTTAAGGAAGTATCAAATAGGGGACATTGTGATATGTGTTATCACTTGTTACTGTTTACACTTTTTTTTCAAAGCAAAATGCACAATAAAGAAGGTGCATGTAGTTTCAACCTTGATCTTGCTGAAACATTTAATACAGGCATGTGTCAAGTCAAACATAAACATACCAGTGTCATTTCATGTTAAAACATAGATGAACTGGTTGTAACTTAGCTAACTGAGATAGTTATTTAATAACATAAATTTGATAATTTTTTCCACTGTAACTTAATAATTGGACTTCATAATAACACAGACACAAGGACCAAATCTTTTTGCAACTGTTTCTTCTTTTTCAGTATAGTAAACACTGATACTAAACCTGTCACTGTAATGATATAAGAAAGTAAATATAAAAATGTAAACCTTCTTAAAACATTTTTCCTTTTCAGTTTTATTATTGTATGTCCATTTTACAACACAAAAATAAGGGTGGATTCTTAGAAATATTCATACATGAATACAGAAAGAGTTAAAACTAAAAAGTTGGAATCATAGGAATACCATCTTTAGATAGTGCAAATGAACATTTCAAATGTGTTGGTTACATAATTGCCCGCAAATGTTAAAGTTTATTGTAATAGATAAAATTCTGATGCTTATATTATATACCTTAATGACTAAGGATTCCAAACAGATAATTAAGTGAACTCTTAGTTGTCTAATTAAGTTTGTGCTATTTATAGATATAATTGTTCTATTTCCACTATTTCTTTTTAGGGTGCAGGTCTAAGGGTTTTGTGGATGGCAAATGTCAACTGTTCCAGAACAAGGAAGGCCCCTCAACTTGCCGCAAAGAAGTTATGTTCCAGTGTACTAATGGACATTTGGAAAACGCTGTTCTTTTTCAGCAGGAATTGGAAACAGTTGCCTGCAAATGAACAAGGCTTCAGAAATTTGATGAAGATGAAATCATAATGTTACTGGTGCCTTTGTTACCTTTAACATTTTCTGCTCATGTTACTTCAGACAGCAAGCTCAAAAATGTTACCCATGAGTAGATTTTATTTCTAATTAAGACGCTTTGTGGAGTTAAAAATTTGTGTTTAGCTTTTGCATGATGATTGTTTTTGTGCTATATTTCAGTTAACTGTTTGTACTTACTTGAAAATGAAAGAGATGTTCCGGGCATCAAAGAAGCAGGTTAGGTAACTCCTGACTTAAATTTTTTATTTTGCATTTTTTTGCCAAGACATCAAACCAACAAGTTAGATAACTGTAGCTGCATTTTGAAATATAGATACTATTACCCATTTTAAATAATTAACAATTTGAACAACTTTTCTGAACAGTCAAACATCCTGTCTTATAAACAGCTTTTGTAAATATTTGGTGTCATTGCTTGTTATTTTTTAAATAATTGCTTTATAAATCTTTTAGTTAATTACTGATAGGTTAAAATAAAAAATCAACAAGGTTCTGTCGTTCATTTACCCTGCCCTTCTGAGGACCTTGAGAGCAGCTCATTTAATAGTACAAACCTACCAATGATCCTGTTACCTATAAAATTGTTCCCTTAATTAGGCAAAAAAATTGGAGAGGTGATATAATTTCTATAAAAACTGTAATTTTTCTCCCTTTTATATCCTCAAGGCTCACCTGCAATTAGGTATTTTAGCCATTTGCTAAAATTATATTAATTTGGCTACAAAAATTATACTTTGGCTACAGGATATCTTGCCTTTGTTTTGCTGTTTTAATAAAATTTTACATGAAAACAGAAAATCAAACAAACTTAGCTTAAAGAAATTTTCAACCAGGGTTGTATCCTAATATACATTTATGACATAGTCATTTCTATGCTTGGTAACACCAAGGTATAGTGTAGCTGTCTATGTATACATGGTTATTTCACATTAAAATTAAGATAATTTTACACTGTATTCACATTAGATTGCTTCAAACTGTTTCATAGTAACCATCTTTACATCATAATCCTATGTACAATAAATCCAACATTCCGAATATCTAAAATTAGACTATAGTCATCTCATATTTCACACATATATAGCGATGTTTGTTTGATCGTTGCTTTTTCATGAAACTCCAAGTGTTTCAAATGCTTAGTAGTTGTTTAAATATTTGTTGTTTTTTAAAATATTTCTTTATGTGATCTTTGTTCAAATATCTTTTTATTTTTGAATAAATACAATGCTATTAGTTTGTGTTTCTTCTTCTATATTTTGAACACCTTGATGATCTAGCTCCGAATTACTTAAGTCCAAACACTTGCTCATGAGCTTACTGTGCTCATATTCCCTGTCCAATATAGACTCCGATTTCTTAGTGAATTCCCTATCAAAGTGGATCTAACATGTTGTACTACTGTAGACTTTCCGTCTGTCGTTCTCAGTATTGCTATACTACTACCTAACCACGTTGAGAAGTCCATTACTTCTAGAAGTGTGTACACATATAACAAATTAAGTTAACTACTGATATACCTGCCTCAAGTCAAAATGGCTAATTTAAAATATTTTCGTGCAGCTCTGTTCGTCGGTCCGCTGTGATACTTTTGTATCACAGTTTTTCTTGTTATATTATTACAATTAGTACCGTAAACATGGCTTTTCGGAGAAGGTATTATAAACGAAAGTTTAAAACTTACCGGAGGTATCGACGTATTGCCTTTAGGCGGAGACGTCATTTTTTTAAACGAAGAAGAAGTTTTCGTCGTAGATTCATAAGAAAAGGAGCTTTGAAAAGGGTGTTTAATAGATTAACACCTATGAAGTTTCAGACAAACACGTTGGGATTTGTTGTTCTTGAAAAAAGAGCGGATTTTAAAAGTTTGGCAAGAGGATTTGACTGGAAAATGTTGTATGGAACTGTTGCTAGAAAAAGTTGGTATTATACTATGACTCAGCATGATCAGTTCAGGGTGGACAGTTTAATGATTCAAATCAGTCATCAGTTTCCTTACCGTGTTTGTGCCAGTGTTCAAGACTTACCTCGTGTAGAAATGTTCTATTTCTATGACCCTGATGATAATGGATATGAAATTGATGAAGGTCATGCTTTGACGTTTTTTAAAACGGAACAAAAAACTGTATACATGGTTCAAATTTCATTGACATAGCTCCAAAAACAAAAAGTAGGTCAGTAGGTCAAAAATATAGGTCATGCTATGAAGTTTTTGAAATCGGAACAAAAAACGGTATACATGGTCCAAATTTCATTGCTGTAGCTAAAAAACAAAAAAGTAGTCAAAATTATTGCCAGTTTTAAGAAAATTCAAATTTTTGACCTTGACTGTAAAGGTCATTGAAAGGTCAAGGTCAAACTTGAAATAATCATAATGTCGGATTTGTCACAAGTGTTGTTCAAGTCCAAGTCTGAATTAAATCTTTAAATAAATGAGAAATTATGACAATTTAAGCAAAATTTAATCATCTGACCTTGATGGTCAAGATAATTTTAAGGTCATAGTCAAACTGAGTTATTCAATATGTCGGTTTTGTCATAAGTGTTGTTTTGTCCAAGTATAAATCAAATCCAATCATAAATACTAATGTTATGGTCAATTTTAGCAAAATTCAATAATTTGACCTGGAAGGTGAAGGTCATTTATGAGTCAAGGTCAAGTTTAGTCTAGTCTGCTTGAAGATATTGTCCAAAGGGTTGTTGTGTCCAAGCATGAAGAGATTCCACCTATTAATAATAAAGTTATGGCCAATTTTAACAAAATTCAATATTTTGACCTTGAATATGAAGGTCATTTATGAGTCAAGGTCAAGTTTAGTCTGGTCAGCTTGAAGGCCTTGTCCAAAGGGTTGTTGTGTCCAAGTATAAAGATAATCCATCAAGGAATAAAAACATTATGATCAATGTTAAAGTTTTCGGACGGGAACGGCAACGGCAACGACACCATGACTATAACAATAACTCGATTTTTTTTCAAAAAGTGTCGAGCTAAAAATCAGAACTAGCATGGAATTTGATAATCAATAAACAGTCACAAAAATATTATCCTGTGGCGATGAAATTTCCACGTTGTTAAAAATGTGACTCGGTGACTGAGTGGTTTGTGCGTAAGGCTACGAAGCTAGCGACCCAGAATCGATTCCGGGTAGCGACCGAGCTTCCGGATGAATTTTCAGGACTGGGTGGCAACCTAACCAGGTACTGTTTCCAGCAGTATCGGCCTAGGCTGGGGATCGGGGAGGTAAAAGACACGCACCGTGGGCTCTTTTGGAAATAAGGTGTTCCATCCACACCTTGTGGGGACTTTCGTTGACTACTCACGTTAAATAAGAAACCTTTACCTTTACCTTAAAGATCTCTAGGGTCTGATAAGATCCACTTGGTCTCCAAAGTGCTGTAAAATTTGATAGCTGGGTAAATATCTGACTAAATTGTTAGAATATTTAAGAAATGAAAAAAAATAATATCACTAGCAGAAAAGGAGACTACAGACTAGCGAAGCAACTCCAGCAGAAAGACAGAACAACTCCAGCAGCATAGTAGATAAGCAGAATAGTAAAACAACATTAAAGAAGTCAAAAGTCTAAATGAGATATTTTATTTAGTTTCACCTTGCTTCTCTACTGCAATCTACATTAATTTACAGTAGCCAAAGACTGTTTCTATGACAAACATGCTACTTTTATAAGCTGTAAGAAAACAATTTTGGTCTGACAAAAGAACAAATTTATACCTTTATAAACTTTATCTCGCATATTATCTCGCATTATAAACATTATACCATTATTGCATTACTGACTGTTAGTAAATAAATCTTGTGTGCTAAAAAACTTAAGCAGAATAGCAAAACAACTCTAGCAGAATAGCAGAAGAGCTAAAGCAGATAATCAGAACAACTTAGCAGAATAGCAGAACAACTCTAGCAGAATAGCAGAACAACTCAAGCAGAATAGCAGAACAACTCAAGCAGAATAGCAAAACAGCTCAAGCAGAATAGCAAAACAACTCAAGCAGAATAGCAGGACAACTCAAGACAAAATGTTTTAAAGCAGTTTTACGATTTTATTTGTCATAAAACATCACATCTTGTTTGAAAATTATTTTGTTTTTAAAGATCATTACAATAACTAGTTTGTAAAACGGTGGTATTTTGATGATTTTTTTCTGGTAAAACATGGAATAATCCAAAATCTGTAAACTTTTCTTATTATTTTAATCTTATTTAAATTACAAATAAAAGCTATTTAGTGCAAAACTAATCCAAGTAATTTGGAATAATTTTGCATTTTTATTTGACAACTACTTGTAAAAAAAGGTAAGTGCAACACTTTCTACTCAACTTGTATTAGTTTTGCACTAACTTGACAACGAGATACATAAATAAAATGAAACTAAGTGATAAACATACTGTAAAATGCAATACTGATAGTTAGTACGGGAGCGGATCAATGATCTAGTTGTTACGCGGTTGACTGGTTAGCCAGGGTCCCCGAAATCGAACCCCCACTCCTCCACTAACTTTACTGTCTTTTGGATGAGACGTTAAACCGACGTCCTATGTATCAGGCTGTACACCGAGCATGCAAAAGAGCCAGGGGTGTCTCTGGAAGAGGATGCCTTCTGTATTTTCCACTATCCCACACAACAAAAAATAATTAATCTCGGCAGGGGGCGTCGGTCATATAGGCAACCGGTAGATAGATAAACAGTTACCCTAAACTTATAAAAAAAACAACCTCATAAGCTAATATGAGAAATGGGACACGTATAGCTCTTTGTGCAAGTCTTAATTATTTGAATAAATCAAATACAGAAACTCCTCTGTGAGTATAGTATTTCAAAGGGAAACTGTAAAATGTGTACGATGTAAAAACTTTTTACTGACAGCGATATCCTGGTACTAAGTCTATATGTGACTATCTAATGCCGAACAGAGAGCATATTATGGTATGCTTCAATTATTAATACACATAATATATAGAGGATATTTGTTTGTTTTGAGTAGATATGGAATATATCTCATCGTGAAGTAATACAATTAAATATTTTCACGAGCGCGTAGCACGAGTGAAAATATAAAAATTGTATCACTTTGAGATGAGGTATATTCCATATCCACGAAAAACAAACAAATTTTCTATTTATTTTATGATAATACCAATAAACTTTTAGAACTGTTTCTTTGCTTACACGCGTATGAATACATGATCGTGAAACTCAAATTCAATACACAGTCCGCAATCTTGAATTATACATGACACATAGAAACGTGTTGCATTCTAACGATTTATTTAGTCTACACCTAATCACTAAACAAATCATAGAAATAAACAAAGATCTACCTGCATATTCTACTTCATTTTCCTTCTTTTACTATCCTGCATTTTGCTGCTTACAGGGCATTCATATAAAATATGCGGCCTGTGCAATGACGAATCAAAATTCAGCGCAAATGCAGAGGTTCATCTTAAATAAATCCCCTAACAAGATCTAAATTCTTCCATATGTTGATCAAGAAGCAACACACGTCATCACATTTTCAAATAGCATTAATCCAGTGTATTCAATTTAAGATTTCACGTAAAATGCCATCCTGTGTTTATGTTTTTGGGAATAAATTGTTTGCCTACGTATGTGACATATAATTAACGAAATGGCATAGGATTCTCGAAATGAATCGGTCTGTTGTATACATACAATGACTCTTTAAAAGTCGGACTCTGGATTTTATGTTAGAATTTATTTTTATATCTTTTATATTACTTGTAAAATTTCAAATTGTGGCTACTGAAAAGTAGTTCGGCACAGTGACTGATATAGAATCTATATCTCACACTGTGACTGATATGGAATATATTTCACTGATAGAACTCGGTATTTCATTGGTTGGCATAAAATAAATTTTATACATGTACTTACTCTGTCAAGGCAACAAGTTAAGAACTTCTTCTGGTGATGTTTTCTGTAGCAAAGATACTAATATTGAAAACTCAGTTATCTCATAACGTGTACGAAGAAATACGATAATTAGCTTAAATAATTCCTACATAAAACTAGGACTTATTTAAGTCTATTTAATTTTCAGTTAGTTATAAATTTTTGTCCTGATAAAGCTACCGCTCATGTCTGAAGTATGCATTTATTACGTGAACTTAAATACCTCTGATAACAATAAATCACGTGCATATAAAATGTGTGTTGAAGATCATAGGAAAGAGATGTTTTCTTAATCTTGTGATGATTTCTGTGCGTTGCAAGCGGGAAAGAATGTAGTAGCTGTCTGGGCGAGAGTCTGCAGCGGCCGATATAGTGCAGTGTTAAAACAATTAATTGATAAATTATGAATTCATTTATTTAACGTAACAGTTTCTCACGTCTTCGAATTACTATATCCTGATGATAACAGCATTACCATAAACCATGTTATAGCTTCTGGTTAATTGAATTGATTTTGTCAGTTAATTAAATCCAGCTTTCTTCTTTAAGCAACAGAACGTCAAGAGGACATTTAAATACCCGAATTCCAAAGTTTGTATCAGTGCTGCCTTATAACTACGGTTATATTTACAATAAACTGGGTATTTCTATATGAAAATCAGTTGTGTTAACAGTGTTGCAATGTCTTTATTTTTTCAGAGAATGTGTATAAAATGTTTACTAAATTAATTTTGTTTGCATACTGATGATATTTTAGATAAATCTTTTGAAAGAAATTCAATGCTGCTTATTTCTTAGAAGCGGGACGTACATTTAAACAGGTAAAAACTTTTGGAAATGATGACTGTCTGCAGAACAGAACATGAACATTCTTTCTACTTTTTTATATATGCACCTTAAACATTTCTTTTTAAACAATGACGGTCTTTTGACAATAAATTGAAACAATTTTCGGGGAAGGGCACGGGACAAAAAATATTGAATTCATAGCATGAACATAAAACAATCTTTTTTTTTTCTTTTTTGAAACTATTTCCCATTTAAAATGTTTATATGTTGGGCCCTACATAATTGAATGCGTATATTATGATATTATTTGGTATGCTATTTTATCTAGGATTCAATGCAATGCGGAAGATAACTAAATGTAACAGTTATAAACAAGTTCAGGTTTAAAATATGTGTCACTTATATATATATCGCGTGATCATCATATGACAGTAAATAAACTTTGTCGCTTTTATAACGTAGGATGGAAAATTACCCGAAACTGAAATGAATTTGATTGGACTCGCATCAAGGTTGTCATCAACATTTCTGTCTATTATCTGTTACATTTAATTTGAAATATAATGAAACAAACACGTTTGATACAGTTTTTTCCCCATGCCATATATGGATTTGCCATAGCCGTTTGTCATAGATCATTCAGAGTTGTCAAATACTGCACTGTTCATGAAATTATACACACTTAAAAATGAAAATCTGTTCGGTTGCTATTTCTTCTCAATGTATCCCAAACAAACACTGGCTCTGCAATATCGTATTGACACATCAATTGAAATAGTTCTACTTATAACCTAAGTTTTTAACATGTACAAGTGTATTTATGACCTTAGCTTTTCTCCGTACAATAAGTCATATTTTAAGAGTTTACACAGACAAATGCAGTAGTAAGACAATAACTCCTCCATGTGCCTTACCATGCACCATTTTTTTAAAAAAAGATATGAAAAACAAACAAACAAACAAAAATTAGAAAATGCATACTCGTAATAAAACATAATCTAATTTTTTTCTATCCGCTTTGATTTACTTCTGGATCCAGTTTTCCCAAATGGACAGACGGACGGATGCACAAACAAAGAACATCATTAATTCATGTGCGCGATCTTTTTATAGCTAGCTACAACTTAGCTTTTTTTTTACATTATCAGTAATTTAGGATTTCCATATTTATATTTTTTGAACGGACAGACAGACTGACAGACACACAGACGGATGAATGCACAGAATAATCAAAGCGCTGCAAGCACTGAAGTATTCACTCGTTGAGATGATATTCTTTCTCGGCAAAAATATGAGAAGCTTTATGAACATTTAGTTGAAAGAATGTTATTTAGCAAATTTAGAAAAAAATGTATCATTTTACATTATATTAATATATGGTTTGGAAAACAAGCGAAGTACTTATGTAATTTCATTTCCATGATTGATAATAAATAATTTTTTATAACTAAATGACATTTTCTGAAGTTGAACATAGCTTTCCATTTTATATTATGATAAAAATTTGAAAAGGGTTCAGTAGATTTTGATCAGATGATGAACGATTAATTCTATGATAACACATATTCGAACTTTGACTTCAATGACTTCAAAATTACACAAAAGAGATTTAAAATTCACGGGTTCAACACTTCTCCTAAATAAGATCTATTCACATATGAAGTTCCCTGTTTCAAAACAAGACAAAAACTCAAACTGTTTTTGTATCCTCTGCTTGCAGATCAATGAATACAATTTCAAGAAGACAGCGAGCAGATGAATATGAATAGATTAAGCATATAAACAGTTTACGTATTTTACATTGAATTGGGGGAAAAATATAATCTCACTGAAGTTCACGATCTCCATTCAGTTAGATCTGAAGACGACCCATTCACATCTATTTTTAATGAGAATTTCCATTATTGATATTTATATCTCAGCCAATCACACTGCAGCTTATGATGTGTCTTGATAGTTCCCTGTATACGTGGCATTTTGATACATTGTGTAAACCTCTGTAGTCTAACAGTAATTATCACCTTAGACGGACAAGGCATAGACATTTATAACAAAATAGTCTGCTCATACAATATCTCATTATTTTAGAAGATTTTGCCAAATAAGTTTGACTATAACTTCAGGAACATTTTAAATATTTCAGATACCATACGACATGAAATGATTATTTTTTGGGGGTCCAAGTTATACATTTATAGATTTTCGCCAGTTGAATACACGTTAGCTTGATTTTTGGAGGTATGGAAAGAGTTGCTCCGATTGACTGATGAGTGTCTTTCATGAGAACAGTGATCCAGATCCTAATTGTGTAGCAATTTTTAGGATATGATTTAGATCAGATAGGAGGAAGTTAAAGCTTTAAAAATTATTTGATATTCGATGAAAGAGTTGTAATCATAAATTCAGCGGACGAATGTTCGACAAAGTTTTAAATTTGGTCAAATTCAGCAACGCAGCCATACTGATTTGTTTTCAAAGATATTCAAAGGGTTGAAAGCGCGGAAAGACTGTCGGCTTGATAGGGGCGAGGTTTATGCTGAAGCACATTTTTTGCTTACATAGCCATTCCTCTATTTTGGAATCGATAAAGTCTTTAAATCAGGGGAATGTTTATTTTTTATGTCAGTGAAATGACTGTGGTAGGAAACTAATTTCAGTAATTCATTCTCATTAACCGAAACTTGATATGTGACATTAATACTTCATGATAACCACTTCTACTTCTACTATTACATCTAGCTAGCAAAGTATTTTAAAAATTATGCTTTGATTGTTTCTATTGAAATGCTGGAATTGAAAAAGTGATAAAAATTTGTTTTTGTTCTTTTCTCCACTCCTTACTTACAGCGCTTTGATCTAACAAAATAGCAATGATTATCTCTCAATCTCCTCGCAGTGATTTCCCCTTCATTCTGCCGTCACGCGTTACCTTTAGGTGGATTTCAGCTACATTTACATTTAGAAGTTAGTCTCGTTACTTTTTTAAAGAGAAATTTCTTTTTTTGTCCAGTTACATTTGTAATTGCATCCCTTAACATGCCTGGATGTAAAAGTACCTTTAAAAAGGTTTAACATGTTGCTTATTTCCTTTCAACTATCATCACGTGACATCCCTGTCGGCGCTGAATGTATGGAAGGGAAGTAAACATTTTATTGAGTTTGTATCCATCTATCGGAGGCGTGTTTAAATGCTGTTATTTGATTGGATCAGTCAATGGCATCGTACAGAGAAGTCGTGTATTGATTTCCCAGTGTTAGAAATTAGAACGATTCGGTATTGAAAAATTAGTGTTTAGCGAGTGCTGTTTCTTTTTTTTGTACACTCATCATTAAAAATACTAGAAAGGTTTATAAGTACAAATAGCATTTACTATTTACTTGATTTTAAAGCTTCAGACCAAATAATTCACCTGTATGATAATTCCAAAGAACTACTTTGTATTGCGGAGTAACAGGAAGTGCATGCTGTTAGTTCGTTAACTTCCGGTGTTTGATTTCTGATTTATGGTAATACTGTATTTACTTCGTTCCTCCTGAATACAAAAATGTTGTCTGGTTTTCATAAATATTTCTTATGAATTTTATATGAAAAAAATAGGGATGTCAACGAATACCTAAATCGGTATCCGGATATCCGTATAGACTATTCGGATACTATCCGGATACTCGTATAGAACCGACGACTGTACGATCTCAATGTTCCTGTTCCTTTGTGACGTCTATTTTACATATTGTTCCGGTAATCCTATTACATGTGTTATGACAGTTTTACAAAATTAATAAATGTCGTGTAAATAAAGTTAATAAAACAAAGATATGTTGTTTACTGTTCTTATTTTCTTATTTTAATATTTTTGAAGGGTTCAATGTTTTAATGTGAATGCTCTAGCAAAGAATGATTGTTTGACACATTAAAATCGTAATGCTTGTTTAAGAGAATCGTTGTTTGGATACATCATTTGAGTAATCACATTTTGATAGGACATACTTTTATTAGTCTTGTTTGCTTTTGGGGTTTAACGCCAATTTCAACATATGTTATATCTCGGCGGTCAGTCCACCTAACAGGTTTTCCTGGATAACTAACCAGTACTTGCCAATTTCTCCGCAAGTGACTGACTACTGTTCCCACATGATCTACTCCGAATCAGCGGTGAGAGACAAATGAACATAAGACACAATGTCTAAAAACAATTGTCACGGAGAAATTTTGCCCTGCCCAGGGGTCGAACCAACGACCGATGGATTACCAATCCAGTGCTCTACCTATTGAGCTAAGCGGGCGGGTCATTAGTCTTGCGTTAAAACTATCATATGTATAGAATCATTTGCGGACGTTACTGTGAAACCCTTAATTGGCATGTTTGACACTGCTAATTGATTAACAAAGGGGCAATATACTCTAGTATAGGTTATATAAACACCATAAAAACCAACCAAGGGATATGCCGCGGGCGGTCAATAGACGCTATTATGTTTAGCGTTATGAAATTGCCAAATTAATTTTGGCAGTGTTTGTTTTTTTTATTAAAGTTAAATTTCGCCGTTTTTTTATATATATATTGTATACGAATATTCGGATAGCAAATTTGTATCCGGATACCAACATAGTATCCGGATATCCGAGTACTCGGATACTCGTTGACATCCCTAGAAATAAATACTGTAACTTTACTACTTTCGATCGGTTTTGCAAGATCTAAATATCCAAATGGATAGACAGATATACGACTATACGAACGAATAATACTTCGTCACTTGATAATCTCTTCATATTGCTATTGTTTAATAAAAATTTAAGACTGTAACTACAATACATTTTTAATTTACTCCTGGACACGATTAATCATGAAGGCTCATACAGACATACAAATGTTGGGCCCGGTCATACCGAAACAAAATTTAATGTTATTAACATGTTTATATCAACGTAAACAATTTTAATGTGCTAGCTTTAATTGATCAGGGTTGCTTGCGACCTGTTCAGTGTTAGCAGTGATCTAGCCTCTAATTACGTTCCGTGGATATAAATAGTAACAAATTTCAGGCGGAGTACAGTCATTGTCCTGCTGCACACTACAGTTAAAGTATAAAAGAGAATCTAAAACCGTGATAAGGGCTTTAATCAAATCTTTTTATGCCAGATTAATCTTTGAAGAACAATGTTTTAATGTCTATTTCCCTACTGTTAATTTTTCTAGGGTATCATTCACAAATGTCTGTCAGAGACGTTGCTTATAAGTGCTATGGCCACGAAAGTAGCTATGTAATGGCAAGGAAATGCTGGTTTTAAGCGAGAGAAACGACGTGGGACAGGCATCAGAACTCTAACATGTTTGCAAAAGAAATCGTATTTTGATATTTTCATCTAAAAATAAAACATGACAAACAGATTCCTTGAACTTAGAACTGGCATCGAAGTAGTACACGTAAAAGAATCTTTTTTTTTCTAAATACTTTTGCAAAAAGTAGATTGTCTTTGAACACTCCGTGTTAAAATTCAGCTCGTTCCACATAAATTGTTGGGATTATCAGGAGTTCTAAAATAATACAGAACGTCTGTGGTGCCCGGAATAGGGTACGGAATTTACAATGTAAATAGCTGCAATTCCAGTATAAATCTTAATCACATATTGGTAAATTCTTTTACAAATACAGACATCCATTTTATCCATGATCACACGGGAAAACACATGAATAAAATTTTCGGTGCTTTTCAATGAAAACAGCCCGGCCCGTTGACGAAGTAATTTCAGCATGAAGTTTATATACAATGGTGTTGTATAACAATTGTTATACATGTTGCTGTATATATGAATAATAGACACTCAGTTTTTATCATGTTTATCACACGCTAAGATATTAAATAATGCCAAACCGTGCAGAACCACTGCGATTTGAATAGTTGAACTCATTTAGTCTTAGTCCATTTTTTAAAAATATTTTAACTACAATTTTATTAATTCTTTCTTTTTCACAATTTAATACATCTATATTTCACCAGGACAATTACAGACATCCCGTGATGACAACATTTTGATGCTAAAATAAAGACTTTGCCACTTGCCCAGTTCTTGCATGTTTCAACACAAAATTTTATGCAGTGTTTTTCTCATGAGTTTTACATGTTCGAAGCAAGGCTAACTTTGTTTGTGATAGAAGTTTCAAACATCTCTTTGAATTGTCAATTTATGCATTTTCTGTATTTTTCATGATCTTACATAAGATAACAAAAGCAAATATTATTTTAAATGTTATTATATCTTATGGTATCGCCAGAGAAAGTAAATATATCTGTGGATAGACTAAATTCGGTCAAGATTGGGAACATGATCTCCCGAAGGTAACCACTGAAACAAAAACACCGCATTGGTAGGCTTCGGTGTTTTTCACTGTTTTCATAGAAACTTTCTGTCCTAATACCGTCCCGCCGAGGCGGGCGCGGGCCGGCACCTCAATATTTGTTAACTTATTGTAATCAGTCAAGCTGATTAAATTTAGTGCATACGAGACTGCTTAGATCTACATTTGATGAAATGTCGGTGCATCGACAGATGTAGCTTTTCAGAAAAGACTAAGTTGTTAAACTACGTTCGACAGTTTTATGGCCAGTTATAACAGAATCCAATAATCTGACATTGACTGTCGAGGTCATTTAAAGGTCAAGGTTTAAATTACAACTTACGCAAAATTCAGTCATCTGACCTTGACGGTCAAGGTCATTTTTAAGTTATGGTCATACCTGAGTTATTCAACATGTTGGTTTTGTCATAAGTGTTGTTTTGTCCAGGTATAAATCAAATCTCACCATAAATAACAAAGTTATGGCCAATTTGAGCAAAATTCAATAATTTGATCTTGACTTTGAATGTCATTTTGAGTCAAGGTCGTACCTGAAAGAATCATTATGTCGGATTTTCATAAGTGTTGTTTTATTTAGATATGAATCAAATCTTACAAATAAAGTTATGGCCAATTTTAGCATAATTCAATAATTTGACTTCAAAGGTGAAAGTCATTTATGAGTCAAATTCAAAATCAGTCTGCTTTACTTGAAAATCTTGTCCAAAGTGTTGTTGTGTCCAAGTATGAAGACTATCCACCTATTAATAATAAAGATATGGCCAATTTTAGCAAAATTCAATATTTTTACCTTGAAAGTGAAGGTCATTTATGAATCAAGGTCAAGTTTAGTCTGATCTACTTGAAGGTTTTGTCAAAAGGATTGGTTAGTATGAATACAATCCATAAAGGAATAAAAAAATATGATCAATGTTAAAGTTTTATGACGGGAACGAGAACGGCAACGACACCATGACTATAGCAATAACTTGATTTTTTTCTTTGAAAAAAGTCGATTGTAAAATAAAATGAAATGTCATGGAAACATTGTATTGGTATCAATGTTAAACAGAGTCCCTTTTTAGAATACTGTTTAAAAAGAAACGGTACAGGAGAAACATTGAGATATAATGCAAATAAAGGATCAACAAGAGATGTTTTATTAAAATCAATAGGGGTTATCTACAGGTACTATCTGAGATGCATCAACCTATCAAGTATGACATGTCTAAGCTAAAACTAGACCTAGATATTCTTATGATCAATCTGTATATCAAATTTTACTTCAGTATGTGCAACCTCTGCAAAGAAAATGAACGGAAACTGCAAATAACTGGAAATTTTTAAGTCCAACAGGCATAACTCTGTCCAAAATTGCTCGATCATACCCAAAACAGAACTTGACCTAGATATTCTTATAATTAATCTGTATACTAAATTTCATTTCGGTATGTGCAATCTCTGCGAAGAAAATGAACGGAAACTGCAAATAATTGGAATTTTTCTATGTCCAAGATCGAGGCATAACTCTGTCAAAAATTGCTCGATCGTACCATAAACAGAACCTGTCCTAGATGTTCTTATCATAAATCTATATGCTCAATTTCATTTCGGTACGTGTAATCTCCGCGAAGAAAAGAAAGGGAAACTGCAAATAATTGGATTTTTTTCTAAGTCCAAGGGACATAACTTTGTCAAAAATGGATCGATCAAACCCAAAATAAAACTTGACCTAGATATTCTTATGATAAATCTGTATACCAAATTTTATTCCAGAATGTGCAACCTCTAAAAAGAAAGTGAATGGAAACTGCAAATAATTGGAAATTTTCTAAGTCCAAGAGCCATAACTCTGTTAAAAACTGCTCGATCGTACTAAAAACAGAACTTGACCTAGATATTCTTATAATTAATCTGTAAATAAAATTTCATTTCGTTATATGCAATATCTGCGAAGAAAATGAACGGAAATTGCAAATAATTGGATTTTTTCTAAGTCAAATGGGGCATAACTCTGTCAAAAATTGCTCGATTGTACCCGAAGCAGAACTTGACCTATTTACCTATTCTTATGATAAATCTGTATACTAAACTATCTTTCGGTATGTACAATCTCTGCAAAGAAAATGAATGGAAACTGCAAATAATTGGAATTTTTCTAAGTCCAAGGAGCATAAATCTGTCAAAAATTGCTCGATCAAACCCAAAACAGAACTTGACCAAGATATTCTGATGATAAATTTGTATACCCAATTTTATTTTAGCATTCGCAACATGTGCGAAGAAAATGGACAGAAGCTTGGTGGAAATACAAACAGACTGACAGACAGACCGACCGACAGACAGCAGCAAAACAATCGTCCCCCACCCCTTTTGTTTCAAAGGGGGGCATTAAAACTTCTGAATATGCATACAAAGAGTTTCAAAGCTGGAAGTTTATCATCTTGCTCAACAATTCGTTATTTCAATATTGAATAATAAATGAATTGGTTGTTATGGGTGTTCGTTGTTCGCAAGTTAGAATAAGTTTGCAATAGGTTTGAAGACTCTGAGTGTGACGTACTCAATTTTTTTCAGAAGAAATAGTTTTACTCTACATGTCCCAGTGAACTAGACCTTTGACCTACAGACCCCAAAAACTATCGGGTTCTTCTAATATAATTACCCTATGAAGTTTGAAGGTTCTGGGTGTAATTGTATTCCAGTTACTGAGCAGAAATAGTTTTCACTCTGCAGGTCCCTGTAATCTTGACTTTTGACCTACTGACCCCAAAAATGATAGGGTTTTTTACTGAGTCAAGACAATCATCAAATGAAGTTTGAAGGCTCACGGTAAAATGATACTCCAGTTACTGAGCAGAAACAGTTTTCACTCTAGAGGTCCCTGTGAATTTAACCTTTGACCTATGGACCCTAATAGGGTTCTTCTAATACAATTATCCTATAAAGTTTGAAGGCTCTGGGTGTAATGGTACTAGAGTTACTCTGCAGAAATACTTTTCGCTCTACAGGTCCCTGTGACCCTGACCTTTGAAAAAAATATGGTTCTTCTATTTAGTAAAAGCAATCATCCCATGAAGTTTTAATGCTCTAGGTGAAACGGTACTCCTGGGACAGACAGACAAACAGACACCCATGGACAGGGTGAAAACAATATGTCTCCATCAGAAGGGCGGGGTTGGGGGGAGACATAACAGCGAACAATTGAAGGTCTAGCCCTTGGTGTTTCAGAGCAGGAGATTTTTTAAGTTTTCCCTATATAAGTCCTTGTGTAAAACCAAATGACACAACCATCCCCCCCCCCCCGGCCGGGTGGGGCCAGGTTTGACCCCAGGATCATGATTTGAACAAACTTGGTAAAGGTCCACTAGACAATGCTGCACACCAAATATCTAAAATCTAGGCCTTGTAGTTTCTGACAAGATTTTTTTAAAGTTTTCCCTATATAACTCTATGTAAAACATGTGACCGATGGCGCTGGGCTTATTTGACACAATGGCTATGATTTGAACAAACTTGGTAGAGGTCCAATAGACAATGCATTACACCAAATATCTTAACTCTAGACCTTGTGGTATATGAAAAGAATTTTTTTTAAAAGTTTTTCCCATATAAATCTATGTCAAACATGTGACCACTGGGACGGGGACATATTTTACCCCAGGAGCCAAGATTTAAACAAACTTGGTAGAGGTCCTCTAGACACTGCTACAAAAAAATATCTTAACCCTAAGCCTTTTGGTTTCTGATGTGAAGATTTCAAAAACGTTTTGCTACATAACTTTTTGTAAACAAGTGACCCCCGGGGCAGGGCCTATTTTGACCCAGAGGATTTATGCTACTTTCGAGTCGAAGAAATCTTTGTTACACACATTTCACTCAAATAGTCAGAAACCAAACAGGGATCACTTTATTCTAAAAAAAAGCTTAAGATATTAAACTTTTCTTCCATAAAAGTATTCTTTTTGCGAAAAAGAAAAACTTCATATTTAATACCTCACACCTACATAGAGATTTTTTGGCTAGTCTACCTGAGGACACGTGTTTGAAAATTTAGCATAATGAATAGCGTATTGATATGAAATTTATGTAGGAACAAACATAGAACTTCCAGTGTCAACACTGGGCATTCAAGTAGCATAAAAAAGTGTATCTTTGGAATTATGGAAGTTTTGAGCTATATTGGAAAAGTAATATCGACAAATTACTCTACACACAACCCTTGAATAGTTTACATGAATAATTACTTGTTACTAAAGGATAATAAGAATATTAACTACATTACAGTACAGATATCTGGTCAGAATAAAAAATCTACGGAAACATTTTGTGGCAAATATTTAAACACGAGAAACATAGAAGTTACACGGTGAGCATAATTATATAGTCATATACAGAGTTCGTATTGCATCTTACCATGTCAATATCTTGAGAAAGCCCAAACAAAAGACACCTTATGAAAGATACTCACCATGTAGTTCAGGACCAGATATAAATTATAGAATAAATGCGTCTACTACAGTTATCATAGGTGTGCTACTAGCGAACTACCAAGTATTATACTTTGCTGATTATATTTGAAAATGATCCTAATTAGAGACAAGTTTTATTTGCTCATAACCAACACATTTTCTTAAATTTCCGTTAGGAAATTGAAACAATATAAAATAATGGTAGTAGTCTCAAAGGTAAATCTTAAACACTTCATTTTTTCGTCTGATATATAATAATAACCTACATGACTTGATGACAGTACTGCTTGACACTTGACGCTACTTCAAAATCAAAATGTCCTATCTGTACAACAATAGAAAGATGAATTGTCATAAAATTGTTTAAAATTTACAAGGAAGAATACTACACTTATGAGTCCAACTCCGATTAAGTCATTGTCACTACAAGTAGGTACTTGAAGTAAGTTTCAGTTGAATATGAAAAGGACCATTACATTGTTAACTTTTTTAAAGCTAAATAATCTAAGTTTAAAGTACAGTCCAACCTCCCCAAAGACAACCTCCCACCAAAGACATCCTCTGTACAGCGACTTTTCAATCCCCCAATTGGAAATCTGTGCATTTTCACCTCTCTCGAGCAACACCTCTTCAGAACGAGCAACGACATTTATGTTTCTCCCGAATGACATGTGAAAATCTCCCATGAACGACAGAAAAAATAGTCAGCGAGTTGTATGTATCCGGGATTTCTCAAAATTATTGGAAAGGTATTTTCAGCGCAAGTGCTCATTCATTAAGTCTAAAATCATAAAGTTGCAAACACCCTGCGATTTCAGAATGAAACAAACATACAATACCGGTGTGAAATGATGAATCAATTTCTTTGTCAACCTGCAGGTATTCTTATTACGGTTGTGCAAGGTTGTTTTTATTCACATTGAAATGTGAGAATTTATAGCTTATCAAAACTGAATACAGCAATGTAGCGTCCGCAGTGTTACATTTCGAATTTCTTTCATGAATGCTCTGTAGGAATTTATTTATGGTAATATGAATTAATACTCTTTTTTTTCTAAACTACTAAGATATTATTATCTCTGATGGTACATCAACGTCATACATCGCAGGAACAGGAATTTTGTCAAATCAAATTTAAAAGGTACAAATATAAGTTTGATAAAGTAATTTTTAAGAAATTACATATAAATAAAGAAAGATTTTAACGAAAGCAGAGTGGTGCATCATATATGATTGCAAAGCATTATAACCATGAAAATACTTCGAGCTGACAAGTCAAACATTGAAGATTGGTTGAACCTCCCGAGAACAACAACCTCTCTACAACAAACACTTCCCTGTCAACCGAATGGTGTTTGCTCTTGGGAGGTTGGACTGTATTTTCACTTTCAATAAGTACATAAGGCTTTATATTCTTAACATACGCTCCCTCGGCAGCTATGTGGATACACTACCGTTACTTCATACCGCTGCTTTAATAAGAGTAGATTTATGATATTGACCTTAACAATGAAAGTGCACCAATATCCCAACGACCGAAAAAATTTTTAAACCATTTTTCGTTGGTTGAAACGATCATGTGATTGCAAAAATTATAAATAGACAGGTGTTTTGTGACAATTTTGTAAACTTATTTCATTTACACGTTTAAGTTAACATCTTAATACAGCAATTAAACGTCTAAAAACAACCACACCATCGTGATTTTAACCTTTTTTTATAGTTTTACTGATTTCTTACGTATACATATTAAAAAGCACTTTGAACAGTGAAATACAAAAAAAAACATGCATTGTTTATTTACATTTTGGGTTGTCAAATGTATGTATGGACGATTCGTTGCAGGATAGTCACTGATTGGCTGAAAAGGAACTGTGGATTTCCCTGTCTAAAAAAAATAAAAATATCGTTCTGAAAACTGAATTTTAGCAGAGTTAAGAAAGTGAAACATTCAACCGATGCGCAAGAGAGTAATTCTTAATAATGCCAAGCATGTCAATGTAAAAAGAGATATATGATGTCGGAACAGACTGACGGACTGACAGTTATGCTTCCTAATTTCCCCACTCATTTGTAACAAGTATTGCAGAACAAGTATCATCATTATAACGTAACAAAGTCCCCGAACGAAGCATCGACTTCAATGCATACATATATGAAAAGTAAGAATATGTAAACTGGACACTTGGCGTATTGGTATCTACCTTAATCTCCAGTTAAAAAAATAATAACTTGATAGTTTACGTAATGTTGTCGACACAATGCATAATATAATTGAAAAAAAGAAGATAATAAAAGTATTGGACTCGGCATTTATGTTTATCGGTCAGTCACAATCTATTTGTATTTATATTTTGAGTTTCAAGACAATCTCTTACATATTTTGCAAATTATGCTTGGAACAATTAGTCATTTAAAGGCATGACTTTGACAATTCAAAACATTTAATTTCCCAACTCATTTGTAACAAGTATTGCAGAACAAGAACCGTCATTACAAGGTAACAAAGTCCCCAAACGAAGCATCGACTTCAATGCATACATAAATGAAAAGTAAGAATATGTAAATTGGACACTTGGCGTATTGGTATCTACCTAAATCTCCAGATAGAAATTTAATAACTTGATAGTTTACGTAATGTTGTCGACACAAGGATAGTGTGTATTTTCTCTACCAAATTGAGTGTGTTATATATTTCTGTTTAAAATTTTGTTTCAAATGGTCATTCTTTGGGGAGTACTTAAGTCTTTTTTCATAGAAAAATATAGAAAATTGGAAAATAAGAAGTACTTGTCATTACATTAGGCGCTTTAAAAATTGTACTGGATCTGTAGTTTCGTTCAGAAATATTGTAAAAAAAAATACAGTGTTGAAAAGTTGTGTGTGTTAATTTCTGTATTTCAGTGGCTGAGTGCCAAAGTCATTATTGCCAGCCTATGGAGAAGCATTTATAAATTAACATACAAAATGTAGTTGTAAGATCACGAATGATTATTGTAGGAACAGCCAAGGTTAAACCAGATTTGCCTAATGCTGTCAAATTCGCACCGCAGGAGAGTATGCAGACAATGTTTGAGAAACTCTTCCAGAGAACTTGAATCAGAATGCAATTTTGAAAATTACGTAGAATTCCAACACGTGGTGATGGAATACATTGCAGTTAGATTAAAGTAGATGTCATAAGTTTGTACATTATCGTTTGAATATGGAGGGGGATCACCACAGAAATTTAACAATTATACACTGCATCTGTCACTTTGGTCCTCGCGAGTCTAAAATTAAATGTCTCATGCCATGTGTCAATTCGCGGGTTTCTTGATTTTTAAACATCAAATAAAACGCAACAGCTTGATAAAGTAAGAGTTTTCAACTGTTTAATGTATATCAAGTTATATTAGCGAGTTGAATTATTCGCAAAGTGAGCCAATAGCTTTACTTTGCGAAACCTTTTCTCCTAAATTATAGCATCAAAAAAGTAAGATACATATAATTTGGCCGGATCAATGTTCTATGATTTATTATCCAGGAGTTACCTGGTACCTCAACTAGCCCTGTTTTTTTTTTCGGAACAAAAATTTAACCGAAGCCTAGTGTATTGACGCTTTTCGAAAGAGCCAGGAAGGTGTCTGTAATGGGATACTGTATCCCCCACAACTTAAGTAACTAAACTCTCACTAGTTTCTGTGGCTCAGTGGTGTAGATCCTCGATCGAATAGATACTGACCCAAAGGTCATGGGTTCTTATCCTGGTTAAGTCAAAACTTTTTTTCTCAGCTTTCATGGTGTATAAAAGCATAATATTATGTGTTTTTTCCATTGTATATTATTTTCTCTAAAATTTTAAAGAAAAAATCAGCTAAATTCTGTGAGTCAATCCTTCAATAATAAATGAAAATGAAAGAAATAAGTTCTTAGACATTTACTAAATGTACATTGTTTCACAAACAATTATAGCGACAAAATGCTGTAAACTGGAATGTTCTACTCACACGCTGTGACGCTTCTTTGACCACATATTTACGGTGTCACTTTAAAACACCATAGTTAATTCTGGGGCAGATTTATGGCGACGTTGCGATGCCGATACCCACCTCTTTCAATGTACTCACTTTCTATTAATTGTCCTACTGTTCAAATACATCCCTGTAACATTTACTGACTAACTGTGCGATGAAGTACGAATTTTACATGTTGTGTGAATCGAATCTTCGACTGCCTTTAAGTGCGACTTTAGTTTGGGAATTATGGCAAATTCCATAAACGCCAAGTGAGAGGAATATAAAGAATGCCTCAGAATTTGATGCCAATCATACCAAGTTCTGTCGGTGTGTGTCCTGATAAAGACTAAAGTCAAATAACTCTTTTAGTGCGCATGGGTTAAGAAGCTATCAATGTAGATTATAACATCAAACTGGTTGAGGTATTTGTTTATCAGTTTTAATGACAAAATGAATGTATATCTTGAAAAGAAATATAGTGTTACATATGAGGAACATGAATAAAACAAAAATGCATAGCAGCTATGTGGTAAGAGTTGCAGCAGGTAGCACAACGAGAAAAATCAGCCTATCAAAAATGTTGACCTTGTGACCTTCAACTACATGTGTTTGAAAGTTTTGCTAAATACACTGCTGTAGAAATGAAGGTAATTTAATGATAAACATTGACTTACAATGAATTATTTTTAAAGAAAACAAGAGCCATGTTATACATGGTTAATCCCCCCGCCGGGAAGAAGTTACGTGAAGGTTGTACTTTCAAAAACTAAATGTAATAATGCGCGTATGCAGTTTGAAGAAAAATCCCTAAAAAAGGCAAGATACAGTTATTGTTCTTGCACTATGCACTTTCTACCAATGTGCTATGTCAGTGTATTAAGTTTGAAGAAAATGTCTCAAGTACTTTTGGAGTTACACTCTGAATTTATTTTCAAGTAAATCTGATAAAGGGGATTAACTCTAAAAGCAGGCAAGGTAGAGTTATTGTTCTTGCACGCTGCACTTTCTGCCAATGTGCTATGTCAGAGTATTAAGTTTGAAGTAAAACCCTCAAGTACTTCTGGAGTTATGCTTCGGACAAAGTTTTTCAAGTAAATCTGATAAAGGGCAATAACTCTAAAAGAAGGCAAGGTAGAGTTATTGTTCTTAAAATTGAACTTTCTCCCAATGTGCTCTGTCAGTGTATGAAGTTTAAAGAAAATCGTTTTAAAACTTTTAGATTTATGCTTCAGACAAACTTTTTTTAAGTAAAACTGATAAAGGGGAATATTTCTAAACGAGGACAAGGTACCGTTATTGTTCTTGCACCTCCTGCCCATGTGTTTTTCAGTATATCAAGTTTGACGTAATTCTCTCAAGTACTTTTGGAGTTATGCTCCGGACAAAATTGGCACGGACGCACGGACGGAGATCATTTCTAATATCCCCTCCGCCTTTGGCGGGGGATAAAAAAAGAAATTCTCGCTTTCAGTAAAACTATATATAACATTAATATATCTTTATTTTTCGAAGGTTACATGTTAAGACATTCAATGAAATTAAATATCTTAATTACAAATGGCATTCTGAAATATAAACAAATACGACTTTTAACCAAGTGCTGTTTGTATTTGTCTTTAAACAAATGTAATTTTGGAATATTTCTGATGTATTGTGGAATAGCATTCCATATATTAACTGTATAATATGGAAAAGTGTCCTTCGTGTAAATTAGTACGAGGTTTTCCTTGTAGAACAAGATCGTAATGTGCCATAGATCGCAAGTTATAATTTAAATTACTATTTTAAAAAAAAAAAAAAACTATCATGTATATATTCAGGGGCACAATTCGTTAGTGTCTTTTAGACTAGCACTGCAGCGTGGTACTTACATCTGTCAAAGAATGAAAGCCATTTTAGCTCTTCAAAAAGAATCTAACATTCAGCTGTTTATCTATTGTTTTACTGTGATTTCGTTAACGAAATAGCTTTACAAATACCTGTTACTTAAAGAAAGCTGACTTCTCATAGTTCTTCACGTTTGAATATAGCATATATATAAAGTTGTTTATTTACTCTCTGCTAGCATGTCTAAATGCCTAGAGGTAGAAAAAAACATGTGTCTTAATGTCTAAAAGAAGAAAAGAACATGTGTCTAAATGCTCAGAGGAAGAAAAAGAACATGAATTTAAATGCCTAGACGAAGAAAAAAACATGTGTCTAAATGCCTAGAGGATGAAAAAAACATGTGTCTAAATGCCTAGAGGATGAAAAAAACATGTGTCTAAATGCCTAGAGGAAGAAAAAAACATGTGTCTAAATGCCTAGAGGATGAAAAAAACATGTGTCTAAATGCCTAGAGGATGAAAAAAACATGTGTCTAAATGCCTAGAGGATGAAAAAAACATGTGTCTAAATGCCTAGAGGATGAAAAAAACATGTGTCTAAATGCCTAGAGGATGAAAAAAACATGTGTCTAAATGCCTAGACGAAGAAAAAAACATGTGTCTAAATGCCTAGAGGAATAAAAGAACATGTGTCTAAATGCCTAGAGGATGAAAAAAACATGTGTCTAAATGCCTAGAGGAAGAAAAGAACAAGTATCTTAATGCCTAGAGGAAGAAAAGAACAAGTATCTTAATGCTTAGAGGAAGAAAAGAACAAGTATCTTAATGCCAAGAGGAAGAAAAGAACAAGTATCTTAATGCTTAGAGGAAGAAAAGAACAAGTGTCTTAATGCCAAGAGGAAGAAAAGAACAAGTATCTTAATGCTTAGAGGAAGAAAAGAACAAGTATCTTAATGCTTAGAGGAAGAAAAGAACAAGTATCTTAATGCTTAGAGGAAGAAAAGAACAAGTATCTTAATGCTTAGAGGAAGAAAAGAACAAGTATCTTAATGCCAAGAGGAAGAAAAGAACAAGTATCTTAATGCTTAGAGGAAGAAAAGAACAAGTGTCTTAATGCTTAGAGGAAGAAAAGAACAAGTATCTTAATGCTTAGAGGAAGAAAAGAACAAGTGTCTTAATGCTTAGAGGAAGAAAAGAACAAGTGTCTTAATGCTTAGAGGAAGAAAAGAACAAGTATCTTAATGCTTAGAGGAAGAAAAGAACAAGTATCTTAATGCTTAGAGGAAGAAAAGAACAAGTGTCTTAATGCTTAGAGGAAGAAAAGAACAAGTATCTTAATGCTTAGAGGAAGAAAAGAACAAGTATCTTAATGCCAAGAGGAAGAAAAGAACAAGTATCTTAATGCTTAGAGGAAGAAAAGAACAAGTGTCTTAATGCCAAGAGGAAGAAAAGAACAAGTATCTTAATGCCAAGAGGAAGAAAAGAACAAGTATCTTAATGCTTAGAGGAAGAAAAGAACAAGTGTCTAAATGCCAAGAGGAAGAAAAGAACAAGTATCTTAATGCCAAAAGGAAGAAAAGAACATGTGTCTAAATGCTTACAGGAAGAAAAGAGCATGTGTCTAAATGCCTAGAGGAAGAAAAGAACAAGTATCTTAATGCCAAAAGGAAGAAAAGAACAAGTATCTTAATGCTTAGAGGAAGAAAAGAACAAGTATCTTAATGCCAAGAGGAAGAAAAGAACAAGTATCTTAATGCCAAGAGGAAGAAAAGAACAAGTATCTTAATCCTTAGAGGAAGAAAAGAACAAGTGTCTAAATGCCTAGAGGAAGAAAAGAACAAGTATCTTAATGCCAAGAGGAAGAAAAGAACAAGTATCTTAATGCTTAGAGGAAGAAAAGAACAAGTATCTTAATGCTTAGAGGAAGAAAAGAGCAAGTATCTTAATGCTTAGAGGAAGAAAAGAACAAGTGTCTAAATGCCTAGAGGAAGAAAAGAACAAGTATCTTAATGCCAAGAGGAAGAAAAGAACAAGTATCTTAATGCCAAGAGGAAGAAAAGAACAAGTATCTTAATGCCAAGAGGAAGAAAAGAACAAGTATCTTAATGCTTAGAGGAAGAAAAGAACAAGTATCTTAATGCTTAGAGGAAGAAAAGAACAAGTATCTTAATGCCAAGAGGAAGAAAAGAACAAGTATCTTAATGCCAAGAGGAAGAAAAGAACAAGTATCTTAATGCTTAGAGGAAGAAAAGAACAAGTGTCTTAATGTCAAGAGGAAGAAAAGAACAAGTATCTTAATGCCAAGAGGAAGAAAAGAACAAGTATCTTAATGCTTAGAGGAAGAAAAGAACAAGTGTCTTAATGCCAAGAGGAAGAAAAGAACAAGTATCTTAATGCCAAGAGGAAGAAAAGAACAAGTATCTTAATGCCAAGAGGAAGAAAAGAACAAGTATCTTAATGCCAAGAGGAAGAAAAGAACAAGTATCTTAATGCGTAGAGGAAGAAAAGAACAAGTGTCTAAATGCCTAGAGGAAGAACAGAGCATGTGTCTAAATGCTTAGAGGATGAAAAGAACATGTGTCTAAATGCCTAGAGGATGAAAAGAACATGTGTCTAAATGCCTAGAGGATGAAAAGTACATGTGTCTAAATGCCTAGAGGATGAAAAGAACATGTGTCTAAATGCCTAGAGGAAGAACAGAGCATGTGTCTTAATGCTTACAGGAAGAAAAGAGCATGTGTATAAATGCTTAGAGGATGAAAAGAACATGTGTCTAAATGCCTAGAGGAAGAAAAGAACAAGTATCTTAATGCCAAGAGGATGAAAAGAACATGTGTCTAAATGCCTAGAGGATGAAAAGAACATGTGTCTAAATGCCTAGAGGATGAAAAGAACATGTGTCTAAATGCCTAGAGGAAGAAAAGAGCATGTGTCTAAATGCCTAGAGGATGAAAAGAACATGTGTCTAAATGCCTAGAGGATGAAAAGAACATGTGTCTAAATGCCTAGAGGATGAAAAGAACATGTGTCTAAATGCCTAGAGGAAGAAAAGAACATGTGTCTAAATGCCTAGAGGATGAAAAGAGCATGTGTCTAAATGCCTAGAGGAAGAAAAGAGCATGTGTCTAAATGCCTAGAGGAAGAAAAGAACATGTGTCTAAATGCCTAGAGGAAGAAAAAAACATGTGTCTAAATGCCTAGAGGAAGAAAAGAACATGTGTCTAAATGCCTAGAGGATGAAAAGAACATGTGTCTAAATGCCTAGAGGAAGAAAAGAACATGTGTCTAAATGCCTAGAGGATGAAAAGAACATGTGTCTAAATGCTTAGAGGATGAAAAGAACATGTGTCTAAATGCATAGAGGAAGAAAAGAACATGTGTCTTAATGCTTACAGGAAGAAAAGAGCATGTGTCTAAATGCTTAGAGGATGAAAAGAACATGTGTCTAAATGCCTAGAGGAAGAACAGAGCATGTGTCTAAATGCTCAGAGGAAGAACAGAGCATGTGTCTAAATGCCTAGAGGAAGAATAGAACATGTGTCTAAATGCCTAGAGGAAGAACAGAGCATGTGTCTAAATGCCTAGAGGAAGAAAAGAACATGTGTCTAAATGCCTAGAGGAAGAACAGAGCATGTGTCTAAATGCCTAGAGAAATAACAGAGCATGTGTCTAAATGCCTAGAGGAAGAAAAGAACATGTGTCTAAATGCCTAGAGGAAGAAAAGAACATGTGTCTAAATGCCTAGAGGAAGAAAAGAGCATGTGTCTAAATGCCTAGAGGAAGAAAAGAACATGTGTCTAAATGCCTAGAGGAAGAAAAGAACATGTGTCTAAATGCCTAGAGGAAGAACAGAGCATGTGTCTAAATGCCTAGAGGAAGAAAAGAGCATGTGTCTAAATGCCTAGAGGAAGAAAAGAGCATGTGTCTAGATGCTTACAGGAAGAAAAGAGCATGTGTCTAAATGCTTATAGGAAGAACAGAGCATGTGTCTAAATGCCTAGAGGAAAAAAAGAGCATGTGTCTAAATGCCTAGAGGAAGAAAATAACATGTGTCTAAATGCTTAGAGGAAGAAAAGTACATGTGTCTAGATGCCTAGAGGAAAAACAGTACATGTGTCTAAATGCTTAGAGGAAGAAAAGTACATGTGTCTAGATGCCTAGAGGAAGAAAAATACATGTGTCTAAATGCCTAGAGGAAGAAGGACATGTGTACCATACGTAACTGTTGTAACGTTATGTCGTATATGAGACATTTTCGTTGTTTCGTTGTTCTTTTTGTTCATGTTAATAGTATAAGACATTATGTTTGAAATATGGACTATTTGCGAGCGTTCAGCTGTTGTCTGAAATGCTCTTAGACAGTCATCTTTTTACTTGGGCTGAAAAAAAAACAACAAAAAAGAAACACTATTTTTTTAATCTACTTGAAAAGCACTGAGAACTAGTCAAACAAGTTAAAGGAAAGCTCTTACAAAAAACAACCTCAAATGTTACTGTTTATTTCTTTTCTTGTTGTGTTTGAATTGAATGTTGGCTGGTAATATAAGTAGTATATAGCCAAGTTTCATTTAGAGAATTATTTTTAACTTATTAGTTCCAAATAGATAATACCTGCAACAGACATTATTTTAGACTTTATATAACATTTCGAATAAAAGCAGCACTTTTGTTTTGATAAAACTGCCTACGTCCTGGTAAACCAAGGTCAAAGTTCATAAATTTTGTTTGTACATACTGATAATATCTCATGTTCACTTCAATAATTTTATAGTTGTCGGGTTAAATAAAACGCTTATGTAAACAAAATACTTAAACATGATCTACACACGTGGCTTCCTAGAAGCGGCTAGTTTCTCTTTCGGTTTTCTTTTCAATGGAAATGACTAATGTATAGAATCACGCTACCACTTGATATTATCTTGTTATGTGGAGAGTTGGTCCTCTCTATGACTCAAATTTTAGTGACGAAATTTCTAATATAATAATTCTAATTCCTTTGTTTTCGGGGTCTGTCTTGCGCATGGTTTCGGTGTCTCGACACTAGATGATGTTTAAAGGCTTTGTAGATTTATAACTAGTAGATCTATAAGTGTTTATGAATTGTAATTTTTATTTTATTAAGAACCAAAAGGTAGCGAGCGTTAGCGAGCGGCCGTGGTTTCTCATACACCAAAATTACAATTCATAAACCCTAATTACTTAGTGTTTAACTTTATTTTTTTACCTTCCCTGATACCACTCACGTTACTTTGCCAGGAGCTTATATCTTTTGGAAAGTCATCGCTTCCTTACGTCACTAAAGAGGTATTCTACCTGCCTCGTGACACAGCTTAATACATGTCCACTGCAACCGTCTCAAAGATAGAGGTTGTGTTGACATGACACATGAATATTTCGTTTAAAACTCGTAATAATTTAGAGATCATTTAATGAATTAAGTAACACCAACGGCTAGTTTTAACAAATAAGAAACACATTTTTTGAAAATTTGAGCGGTTTTATTGGTCGACAAATGAGATTAAACACAATTTTTAAATATTTCTATTCCCTGTACAAATATTACTATTATTAATTAAATTATTCTGTCAATATAGTTGATTTTCATTACGTTAGCACACAAACTACTTTCAGAGGTATATAACTGTAATATACATGTATTATGCGACTGTATACCAGTCACCCTGAATAATTACATCAAGATGCATTTTGTACTATCTTATTCTCCAATAACACAGACGGAAATACATAAGACATGCGCTAACTTAAAAGAAGTAAGAATCTGTGGATTCAGTGATAAATGAGTACTTGCTGGAATCAATTGGCATACTGATAGATTCGATGGCAATATTATTTAATAACATTCTGGACTCTAGCAACTTTCCGAAAATAGGATGCAAGACGTAATTGTCCCTTCCCTGAAAAATCCAGCAAATGAACCCAATAAATACCCGGGTTTCATATTGACTAGTTGCTTCGGAAGACTGACGCTCCCTTGCATTCATTCGTTAAAACTTCTAATATATATACTATAAACTTCACTCAAAATCATATAAAAGTCGAAGTTAGTTTATATTACCAAATATTGACATATATTTGTGAAGATGTACCCGGATACACAACAAACCTTATCGCTTTGAAATTCAAATTAACCCACTCTCCTTTACCAAATATGAGCGGACATTTGAAAAGAAAATCTGTAATGTGTCTTCATACAATCATCATAAAACCTGACATTTCAGTTCTTTTATCAAGCTTAACACATTTATAGTGTTAATCAATATACATGTAATAGATATATCATTAGTTTGCGCCAACTATATTTCTTATTGTCAAATTTATAGCAAGAGTTTTGGACTAGTTGTCATTGAAGATCAATTTCTTTCAGCATTATGCCGTTTAACTGAATAAAGATTACAGAAATTTTACAAATGTATTAAAAAAGTTATGATATATTTCATCGGTATGAACTTGAAAATATCATATTTGACGATTCTCTACATTGGAACCCTTAATTAGTTGAACTTTGCCCTTCGCAGTAATCTCCCCTTCATGCAGGGAAGTAACTGCTGTGTGATGTGATACTATATATGACCAAATTAGAACTCAGTAAATATCGCCTAATATGATTCCGATCATATGTTTTTGCCTTTTCTGTATTTCTTTTTAAAGTTACTTATTTAATAATGACCTGAAGAGTAAGTGTAATACAATTTAGAACGTGCTTGATTGAATACAAGACAATTTGCTAGTTCGCTGTCTGTACATCATCGCCGGATACCCTCTGTTAATATTCTGTTTCCACTACAGGACAGAAGTGTCACGTAATGGATCGACCGTGGGTAGCCGACGATGTCTGTATTCGCTACCTATGTTCTTTCGCACCTAGTCTATTCGCTACTTAGTAGATTCGCTACAGGGTTTTTCCGCAAATTAGCTAATATGTATTTATATTGCTCTTTTCGCGGTTAGCGTACATTATACTATAGCCAGATGTGACCTCTACCTACGATTTTAAGCGACTGACTCACAGATGGGCCGAAGATGAAAAAAAAAAAAAAAGAAATTGTTCTCACATCTTGAAATTTTTGCTGCATTTGTGAAGAACATATTTAAACTAAATTACTGATTCATTCTTTGATACAGAAAAACATCAAAATATAAAGTTTTACACACTTTTATCAGAAAAAAATTTACCCCGTTAGTCACGGGGTAGATATTTTAGTTATTATATTAAATTTGACGCATTCTTATAAGAAGTTGTTGTGGCTCAGTGGTCTAAATCGTCGATTAATATTTTACTGACTGAAAGGTTGTGGGTTCGAATCCTGTTTAAGTCAAAACTTTTTTTTCAGTTTTCATGGCGTATAGAAGCATAATGTTATATTTTTTCCATAGTATATTAAATTATTTTAAATTTCAACGAAAAAAATTCAGCAAAATTATGTGAGTCAGTCGCTTTAAATACGATACACAGAATGGATGTGAATGTGAGGTTTAACATCAGACACCACTATTGAAAATACAGGATAAAGAAACCGTAGGTCATTGTCAAGTTTATCTTACCAGATGAAACGCTTAACAGCGGTATCTACACTACACAAACATGAGTTTATGGTAATAAAGTATTGAAAAACAAATCACCCGAACTAGTGACATAATACAGTTTAGCTGTTATCAAAGTGCGTCAATAAGGCGTTATAAGTAGTTTAGTAGCAAAAATTGTGGTTTTCGTGTCACAAAAACTTTGGTGTACTATCTATTTTATGTATAAACAACATAATATGACTGCAAACCATTTTTTCTTTGTTTCTAAAGCTAATTTTATTTAACATTCGACACATACAATATGAACAATACACATCTTTATATAAGATGAGTACACCATTAATGAACTATAAGTGTATAATTTCGGACAATGACAAATATTGGACGTGCGTATTATTCAAATATCTTTTTTTCCATGACAGTTAGGCTTCAAACAAGAATGTTGTGTTTAATGCAAAATATGTCAATATCATTTTCAGTTAAAATAAATTAAATATTTTGTCATATTTTTTTATTTATTTATTCCATTTAGTATTATTATTCATGGTTAAAATGTTTTGACGTTTTACTTAAGGCTTTATTTATGTTATTATTACTGCATCATTTTCAGAGGCAATAAAACTAACAATTACGAATTCTGCCCTAAACTTCCATCACAAAAACATTTAATCAATCGCAAACTTCCTTTTTTACTTGGCGAGTTTGTATCTAGTAATTTAACGTCTCATGTGAAAGACTATTAGTAATGTTAGTGGAGGAGCGGGGGATCGACCTCGGGACCCCTGCTTTACCAGTCCAGCGCGATACCACTGGGCCACATCCGCTCCTCTCTGACGCAGTTGACAGAGGTTGTATTTATATAATTATAGGAAATATGCACTAGACCGTAACATGAGCGAAATTAAATATTATAATAGAAATGAAAAAGTGTATTTTTCAAACGTTCTTATATGTAAGGTAAAGATAAACTATGATACTTCTTTTTACAGTGGGTTTATATTTTATTAAAGTAAATGCAATGAAAAAATCACGAAATGATTTGAAAGGTCTGCATTCTTTTGTTTACAATTTTAAAGTTACCGTGGTGATCTTTATACAACCTATGAAAAGCAACAAAAAAAAAAACAACAAAAAAAGAAAAAAAAAACAATATCACTTGAAATTTGAAAACGGCATACAGTATATAAATGCATGACGAGAGCGTGTTAACTATCGCCTGTTATTTGTCTTTGCCCAGCGTTATATATATTTCACCTAATCAATAGAACTGTGTTTCACGTTGTCATAAATCATGTAAGTGAAGACCTTGAAACGTGCGTGTAGTATGACAAAACAACTGGGTAAACACCTTGAACAAAGTCTGTATAATTAAATATACTGTTCACAAAAATAAGGGATATTGTAGGCTATATTGTTATTGCGAATAGTAAAGAAAACCCTCACCCTTTTGATGTTCATTGAATCAATAAAACAAATATTATTCACACATTTTAAGCGTAAATTTAACTTCTTCATGACATTTTAGGAAATTCAAACAACGTCCATTTACATGATCATTTTCACAACCCTCAATAACGTGTTGGACCACCTCTCCAAAACCTATGCAACGACGTCTCCTACTCCCAATAAGACGACTGATGGTGTGCCGAGGGATTCTGTCTTCCTGCAGCGCCGCACCGAGCTCACATAACGTTCTGGGTGGAGGATCACGTCTTCGGACACATTTTCCAAGAATGTCCCACACATGTTCAATAAGTGGTATGTCCGGGCTCATGGTAAAGTACGGATATGTTGCTCTTCCAGGAACTCTGTGAGAAGTCTTGCCCTACGGACCCTAGTGTTATCATTCTTGGCCATGACGTTGAGCAAACGGGACAACATGCAAAACATACATGTTGTCACGTAAGTACTAGCCAGTCACACTGCAAAGGAACACATGTAGCTGTGTTCTTGCAGTCATAGTGATGTCCATACAATAACGGACCCATCCTCATGTCGGTCGTGGGCAACCCTAGCAGCGTCTATAAAACGTTCACCTGGGCGACGCCAAACTCTTCTTCGACCATCACGAAAGTCTATGTTGAATCTGGTTTCGTCACTGAACATGTTACCACTGGTTAATATTCCACTGACGCCGTAGCGTGATCACATTCGACAGACAACGGACTGTGAAACATTCAAGTCAGCTGTAGCCTAGGCCTGTGTACCTCCGGTCTGGAGCATCAAAAGGCCCGCCAAAGTCGACGTTCCGTTAGACGTCTCATAATTCCAGTGAGGGAATTCCTGATATTAAATTATCTCCCATACTCAGATTACATCAAAGGTAGACCAAATTGCACATAGGTCCTACAGTTGGGATCCTCTTAACTTTTTGATAGTATCGACACTTAGTTGTCACAAATATATTAAATAAAAACTTAGGATTATCAAAAAAAAAATAAATAAATAAAAAATAAACAAGAGGGTCCATGGGACCCTGGGTCGCTCACCGGCCAACAACTGCTCAATGGTTGCAAAAGTCAGTGGATGCAAATACAATTGCCAATTGACTCAAAGGGTGCAGGCAATTATGACCATTGGGTCATCTTTGGTAGAGTTTCACTAGATCTCGTGCGTCATCAGGATTGTTAAAGCACAACGTGGACTATAATGGACTGAGCCTCATAAAAAATATATCAGGCACGTATACACATGATACCTAACATGTTTAAAGTTTCAAAGCAGTATCTTGAAAAATGTAGAAGTTTATGCAGCAATATTTTTTAAAAAATCCTGCCGTTATACAAAAAACTAGGTTGCTGTGAACTGAATGTTGGAACACCGTTCCATACAGGGATTATGTACATGACACATGTTCACTCTATTGCCAATTCTGCTTATCATTTTAAAATCCAACCATAGATGCAAAAATGTATTGGCAAGACACAAACTATCAGCAGTAAGGCCTATATAGCAGAACTTACTAAGTTCAGAGGGTTGCTATGACATGGATCTTGGAGTGAGGAACATGGGTTTCGAGTGTAACATACTTATTTTAATTTTTGGTTGTAAGGGTTGCAGAGACTTTCAGTCTTTAAGTAATGTTATTTATAATACTAGAACTTTTATTAAAATACAATGTAGACAATTATAAAGAAAAATATTCATAACGGAAAAAATGTGTAAATGCAATCTTTAATAAAACAGAACAATATTAGCCCCTCAAAATTATTTTTTTCCGACTTTTCACTAACTTTTCTGGATTTTTATTTTTCACTGACCAGTTTTCGAAATTCCCTAACAATTCCCTGACCTTGAAAAAAAGTCAAATTTCCCTGACTTTTCAAGTCCCCTGGCAACCCTGCAAGATCTTATATTAACTCAAGTATTGTACAAGTCTGATTAAATTCAAATAAAAAATGAAGCTGTTATTGTGCAGACAAGGTCTAAATAGTTAATTTTGGCACTTTTCAGGGGCCATAACTCTGGAACCAAAAATGCAATATGGCAATTTGAAAAAAGGAACCAAGATCTTATGGTAATGAAAGTGAAGATCAGACCAAAATTAAGACCACTAGAGTGCAGAAAAGCTTTTATCATAACTTGACCTAGTGACATAAATTTCAAATTCACATGACCCAGTTTCAAAATTGACCTAGATATCATCGAGATAAACATTCTGACAAAGCTTGAAGAAGATCTGAGCAAAATTAAGACTACTACAGTGCGGACAAGCTTTTTCTATAATTTGACCTAGTGACCTAGTTTTTAAGGTCAAATAACCCAGTTTAGAACCTGACCTAGATATCACTGAGATAAAATTCTGACCAAGCTTGAAGAAGATGGGGCCAAAATTAAGACCGCTAGAGTGCGGACAAGCTTTTACTAACATTCGAACTAGTTACCTTTTTTTCAAGGTCACATAACCAAGTTACGAACTTGACCTAGATATCATTGAGATAAACATTCTGACAAAGTTTGAAGAAGATCGGACCAAAATTAAGACTGCGGACAAGCTTTTTCTATAATTTGACCTTGTGACCTAGTTTTGAAGGTCACATGACCCAGTTTCGAAACTGATCTAGATATCATTGAGATTAACATTTTGACCAAGTTTGAAGAAAATCGGACCAAAATTAAGACCGCTAGAGTGCGGACAAGCTTTTTCTATAATTTGACCTAGTGACCTAGTTTTAAGGGTGAGATGACCCAGTTATAAACTTGACTTAGATATCATTGAGATAAACATTCTGACCAAGTTTAAAGAAGATCGCACCAAAATTAAGACCGCTAGAGCGCGGACAACAATTGTGAACGGACGACGGACGGACGAAAGGCGATCACAAAAGCTCACCCTGTCACTATGTGACAGGTGAGCTGAAAACAAAAAAAAACATAGTAGTGTTAACAAAACATTTTGCTGAACTAAATGTGTAATCTGTCTACCACTGTTCCAAATAATTAGTCTTAATTTTCACATACCAAAATAAGAAATAAAGCACAGGAATCCAAATGTAAGGCCCTATGCAATATTGTAGAGTATTCAGTGTAGACGATCCACTAAAGTCCCCCGTTGCAAATTTGATTGTGAATTTGGGTTTGACATCTACTCAATACAATATTCTGAAAGTTTTCCCTAACTTAAGTCTATTTGAATTGTATATGAATAAAAACAATTGTAGCTAATTCGAAGCTCCGAATATTTATGTTGAAGTTCACATTGCATAGCATCCCCTCATAATAAAGTGTATAGGGTAAATTCGTGACATTTTTATATTCATATTTCGTTTCTTCTCACCCAAAGCTTTTCATTTTGTTGCATGCTTTTATTGACCAGTCAATAGGTCTTCATAATGTGAATGATTACATACCAAGTAATAGTTGTTTTTATGGTCAGTCTTAATAAAAACATTGTGTTTCTCTACACCTTAAAAACCCATTAAGTCGGGTGAGATTTGAAGTGAATATTAGTTATTGCTTGAAACTCCCATGCTAAAAGTGTCTTATATGGTCTCTATTTTGTCCTAGGATAATATATTTCTGAAAAAAAGATCAACTCAACGAGGGCTGACAAAATGTTTATTAGTATTCTAATCCCTTAAAATTGCACATGCAGACAAAGATGAACGAGATATTTGTACCTTAGTGACAATGCTATCTACACATGAACGACCATTGTAAAAATATAAATGATGATTGCCTAGAAAGAGTAGGTTTCTCATATCATAACAAAATAGTATAATACCCCCTACTTTTTTGTGAACAGTATAGTTAAGAAAGCTTGTACAAGTATACCGAAATGGGTAAAGGGCGTCAATCAAATATTCGACATATTTTGTGAATTCATGCGAAGTCAAATGCTTCATGTTGCAGTCTTGTTTTGTTTTGTTTTTTCTTTTTTTTTAGATTTTGTTTTTTTTTTTTTGTGTTAAGAAACATAGTATTACATTCTTGTAATGATAAAATACAGGCAATCGTTAACTAGGTGTCCGCAAAAAATCTAGCTGCGTTATCTCCTTATCTCCTGGCAGTCGTCTGTCCTGGCAGTGCTATGACAGGACATGAATTTTTAACTAGTGCATAACGGCGCCTATTTCAGTAAGAACTTATCTCAGTCATCTGTCCTTGTTGATTCGAACACACTTGCAAATGAGTAAATTTTCGTTATCTGTTATGAACAAACATGGTTTGTTTGCTCATTATCATAAAAGCATTTCATCTTGACAAGGATTATTAATGGCATGGATAATAATACGGAATGTATCTGAAGACAAACATAAATATCTCAAGCGGTTCAGAAAGTTATCGCGTAACCCTGGGATGTGAATACAAACGTGATGAAGTGGTCCATTGAGATTATAAAGTATACATATGTAAAACTTCCGCTGTCATAACTTGGTAAATATTTTAGAAGTCTAAGGGGGAAAATCTTTTATTGATCACCTGCTCAACAACAAAAAAAGGCAAAAACTAGAGTAACTAGATGTTTTTTTTTGTGAAAAATGCATGTCTCCCCCTAGTCAAAATCATTCAAGTGACGTCTTGAGCAATTCTGAGTTTTTTTTTGTTATGGGTCAGAATCTCGCTATAACTACGCGGAGACGAGATATTGACCCAAATAAAAAATTACACAATATCTCGACTGGCGTACAATTAGTTGGACTAGTCTCCCCCTGCGCCCGATTAAAGGAAGGTCAAGGAAAAAATATTACCTTTCTGAAACAGATGCCTCTGTCATTTATTATGGTATAGGTAAGAACATTATATATATATATATATATATATATATATATATATATATATATATATATATATATATATATATATACAAAGCATTATATCATTATATATATACTATGAAGTTTGAAGGCTGTGGGTGAAACTCCAGTTATTGAGCGGAAACGGTTTACACTCTTTGGGCACCTGTGACCTTGACCTTTCCTTTAATGACCCTAAAATCAAAAGAGTTCTTGTACTTAGTAAGGGCAATCATCCTATGAAGTTCGAAGGCTCTGGGTGCAATAGAACTCCAGTAATTGAGCGGAAACGGGTTTCACTCTTCAGGCACCTGTGACCTTGACCGTTGATGTACTGACCCCAAAATTAAGAGGTTCCTTCACTCAATAAGGACAACCATCCTATGAAATTTGAAGGCTCTGGGTGAAATAGAACTGCAGGATTTTAGCGGAAACGGTTTTCACTCATCGGGCCCCTGTGACCTTGACCTACTGACCCAAAAATCAATAGAATTTTTCTACACATTAAGGGCAACCATCCTATGAAGGTTGAAGACACTGAATGGAATAGAACTCGAGTTATGGCGCAGAAACAGTTTTCACTCTTCAGGCCCCTGTGACCTTGACCTTTGACCTACTGACATCAAAATCAATAGGTTTCTTTTTCTCAATAAGGGCAATCATCCAATAAAATTTGAAGGCTCTGGGTGAAAAAGAACTCCAGTTATTTAGCAGAAACGATTTACACACTTTGGGCCCCAGTGACCTTGACCTTTAACCTACTGATCCCAAAATCACTAGGGTGTTTTTACTCAGTAAGGGCAATCATCCTAAAAAGAATAAAGGATCTGGGTGAATTAGAACTCCAGTTATTGAGCGGAAACGGTTAACACTCTTCGGGCCCCTGTGACCTTGACCTTTCATCTAATAACCCCAAAATCAATAGGTTTCTTCTACTCAATAAGGGCAATCATCTTATGAAAGTTGAAGGCTCTGGGTGAAATAGAACTCGAGTTATTGAGCGGAAACGGTTTTCACTCTTCGGGCCCCTGTGACCTTGACCTACTGACCCCAAAATCAATAGTTTCTTCTACTCAATAAGGGCAATCACCATATGAAGTTTGAAGGTTCTGGGTCTAATGGTACTCCAGTTATTGATCAGAAACGAAATGTGATAGACGGACAGAAGGACAGACGGACAAGGCAAAAACAATATGTCTCCCTTAGAGGGGGGAGACATAATTAGACACACTATCGATGATGATCCATGATGATGATGATTCATAATGATGATCCATGATGATGATCCATAATGATGATACATGATTATGATTCATGATGATGATCCATGATTAAACAGGTCTACATGAATGTACAAATTGCCCCAGCTTACTTTTTTACTTTACGAACGCGAGCACATGAACAATTTAAAGGTATTAAGGTATGGTTAATATTTGTTCAGTGTAAAAATCACATCACATAAGAAATGCAATCACAAGAAAGTAAAACAAATTGTTTTTTTAAACAAAGCGTATAAAGTATGGAAAATACATGTTCTTCTGTATCGGTTTCGGTGTGTATTCTGCAATTATGTGCAGTTTTGTTAACATACTTATTGATCAGAAAATAAATTGAGCAAACAGGCAAGAAGCATAAAGCAAAGAAGAGAGCATTTTTTTAATTTATAAGCTACTTTTATCATCGTCAATCTTTAAAGCTTACCGCGTCAAGTAAAAATTGCTTTTAACTTCATTATCTTTTAAATCAAAACGATGCAGACTTATGAGACATAAATCTTTGTAACAAATGATCGAGATAACGACTAAAGGGAGAGTATGAAGTTATTAATGACAAAGTTCAAAATTTTATCTCCCAAAAAGATGTAAAGATATCAAACAAGAGGGCCATGATGGCCCTAAATCGCTCACCTGAGTCTCATTGCTCATGTTACAAATATCGTTATTGGTTTTTACGGGTGCAAGTTTGATAAAGTTTGCAATAAGTTTGAAGACTCTGGGTGTAATGGTACTCAAATCTTTTAGCAGAAATAGTTTTACTCTACAGGTCCCAGTGATTTTGACCTTTGACCTACAGACTCCAAAAACAACAGGGTTCTTCTAATATAATTACCCTATAAAGTTTGAAGGTTCTGGGTGTAATGATACTCCAGTTACTGAGAAGAAATAGTTTTCACTCTACAGACCCATGTGACCTTGACTTTTGACCTACTGACCCCAAAAATGATTGGGTTCTTTTACTGAGAAAAGAAAATCATCCTATGAAGTTTGAAGGGTCTGAATAAAATTGGTACTCCAGTTACTGAGTAGAAACAGTTTTCACTCTACAGGTACCTGTGAACTTAACCTTTGACCTATGGACCTTAAAAACAAAGGGTTCTCCTAACAAAATTATCCTATAATGTTTGAAGGCTCTGGGTGTAATGGTACTACAGTTACTCTGCAGAAATAGTTTTCACTCTACAGGTCCTTGTGACACTGACCTTTGACATACTAGCCCATAAAACAATATGGTTCTTCTATTTAGTAAAAGCAATCATCCTATGAAGTTTGAAGGCTCTTGGTGAAATGGTAAACCTGTTATTGAGTGGAAACGGTTTTCACTCTAGAGGTCCCTCTGACCTTGACCTTTGACCTACTGACCCAAAACACAAAAGGGATTTTTTGTACTAAATAAGGGCAATAACCCTGTGAAGTTTGAAGGCTTTGGGTCAACTGGTACTAAAGTTATTGAAAGGAAACGAAGTGTGAAAGACAGACAGACAAACAGATACCCATGGACAAGGCAAAAACAATATGTCTCCATCAGAAGGGCGGGGTTGGTGGGAGACATAATAACGAACAATTGAAGGTATAGCCCTTGGTGTTCAGAGCAGCAGATTTTCAAAGTTTTCCCTATATAAATCCTTGTGTAAAATCAAATGACCCCCGGGTGGGCCCAGTTTTGACCCCAGGGTCATGATTTGAACAAACTTGGTAGAGGTCCAGTAGACAATGATGTACAACAAATATCTAAACTCTAGGCCTTGTGGTTTCTGACAAGATGATTTTTAAATTTTTTCCTATATAACTATATGTAAAACATGTGACCCCTGGGGCTGGGCCTTTTTTGACCAAGGGGCTATGATTTGAACAAACTCGGTAAAGGTATAGTAGAGAATGTTGTACACCAAATATCTTAACTCTAGGCCTTGTGGTATCTGAAAAGAAGATTTTTAAAGTTTTTCCTGTATAACTCTGTAAAACTGTAGGCCTTGCAGTTTCTGACAAGAAGATTGTTTAAAGTTTTCCCTATATAAACCTATGTAAAACATGTGACCCCTGAGGCGGGGCCATTTTTGAACCAGGAGCCATGCTTTGAACAAACTTGGTAAAGGGTCACTGGACAATGCTACACACCAAATATCTAAACTATAGGACTTGCAGTTTCTGACAAGAAGATTTTTAAAGTTTTTCCTATATAAATCTATGTAAAACATGTGACCCCTGGGGCGGGGCCTTTTTTGACAAAGGGGCTATGATTTGAAAAAAACTTGGTAGAGGTTTAGTAGAGAATGTTGTACACCAAACACTTAACTCTAGGCCTTGTGGTATCTAAAAAAGAAGATTTTTAAAGTTTTTCCTATATAACTCTATGTAAAACATGTGACCCCTGGGGCGGGGCCTTTTATGACCCAGGGACCATGATTTGAAACCATACAATTGATATCCCGGCTGGATTTTGAAAAATCCCGTTATTCAACATCAATTCCAGCTGTCCCGGTATTAATTCAAAATTCCCGATATTAGAATCCAGAAGAAAAAAAACATATCTGCCGACGTCAATAATTTGCTCAGCTCCGGTTATGGGCGGAGCTTATACTCGGGAACGGCGATCAGTACATACAACCTTCAAAGTATTCACCAATCAGAGCGCATTTTACTACTTCCATTCATTTAATCCCGTGTTGACACTCGATACACAATTAACACATTTAGTGTATGAAAATGGCTGAAATACTTTTTGGTATTTATAAAAAAAGGTCAAGTAGATTTAAGACAAACTTAAAAAAATTGAAGGAAACCAATTTCAGCAAATATTTAGTTCATTAAACATAAATCAGCGAGTGAAAATCTCGGATAAATTCCGATTGTCATATATTTCCGCGACCCCGTCGTATTTTAATATTTATAGAAAAACAGTGAAAAAGTTTCCTTTTCCCTAAGACTTGAATATTTTTGTCGTAGTTACTTTTGAAAGCAACAAATATAATAAATCAACATAATTTACACCTTAAAATTGTTTGTAATTTTGTTCAAAAAAATTCTGGTGAAAAAAATCATGTCTTAGGGGGAAGTCACTTCTCCCAAAATTTTGACCATAGCAAGAGCCCTGTGTAAGGACTCGGGTCCAAAAGCTAAAATTCAAAAGACAAAATTAAAATTCAATAATCAGTGGGAATCTGAATATAAATGGATAGGAAAGTGTGCTAAGGGAACAGATTATGGCTTTTGCAAGTAGTGCAACCTTTATGCAATAAATAAGAACAAAAACACTTTAGTTTTCTTTGCTGTTCTTCTTGTCTTTCTTTTGCGAAAACGTGTCGACAAAAAATTCCAGTTTTCAAGCTAAAAATCCAGCTGAAAATCCAGTTATGAGTTACCGAAGTTATCACATGTATGTGAAACAAACTTGGTAGAGGTTCCCTTGACCATGCTACATAGAAAATATCTAAGCTCTATGCCTTTTGGTTTCTGATGTGAAGACTTTTTTAAACTTTTTCCTATATAACTCTATGTAAAAAAACAAGTGACCCCTGGGACAGGGCCTATTTTGACATATCTAAACTCTAGGCCTTGCGTTTTCTAAAAAGAATTTCCTATTTAACGTAGTCTATGTAAAACATGTGACCCCTGGGGCAGGGCCATTTTTGACCCAGGAGCCATGATTTGAACAAACTTGGTAAAAGTCCACTGGACAATGCTGCACACCAAATATCTAAACTCTACGCCTTGCGGTTTCTGACAAGAAGATTTTTTTAAGTTTTCCCTATATAAATCTATGTAAAACATGTGACCCCTGAATTGGGACCATTTTTGACCCAGAAGCCATGATTTGAACAAACTTGGTAAAGGTCAACTGGACAATGCTGCACACTAAATATCTAAACTCTAGGCCTTGCAGTTTCTGACAAGAAGATTTTTTTAAGTTTTCCCTATATAAATCTATGTAAAACATGTGACCCCTGGGGCGGGGCCTTTTTTGACCCAGGAGCCATGATTTGAACAAACTTGGTAAAAGTCCACTGGACAATGCTGCACACCAAATATCTAAACTCTAGGGCTTATGGTTTCTAACAAGAATATTTTTAAGTTTTCCCTATATAAATCTATGTAAAATCACCTGACCCCTGGGGTGGGGTCAGTTTTGACCCCACAGTCATAATTTGAACAAACTTGGTAGAGGTCCACCAGATGATGCTTCATACCAAATATCTAAGCTCCAGGCCTTGAGGTTTCGGAGAACAAGATTTTTAAATATCCAACTTTTAAAATCTAATTTTAGCTCCAGTGAACCAGAAATGCATTGGACCAGAACCATTTGAACAATCTTGGTAGATTTTTGTCTTTTCTTATTTCAAGTAATTTTAAAAGTAAGTTTTTTCTGGAGGGGGCGGGGGCGATGGTGGAGGGGGTGGGGGAGTGGCCGATGGGTGTGGGGGCCAATGGGGTGTAAAATAACATTTTATTTGCCCACATACACATATTCGACTTCTCAACTTGTAAGTTTGTACCTGTGTGGTTAGCATTGTATATTTCTAAACTCGCTACTTGTTCTTTTTCAATTTTATCAGCAGTCTGAAAATCATATAATTTGAAAAAGCGTATCAGGTATATCAATTCTTCAGTATTACTGCAAAAAGACATTTATCAATAAGACGGATATTGTGAATGCTGAAATCAAAGCATAACATTCTTGTAAAATACAGAAACATATCTGTCTTCATAATTAATGTTTTAAGTCCATAAAGATAGATTATATTTTGATACTACAGAGAACCTGTGATGATTAATTAATACAATCATAATAAAGAATTATAAATTTATAAAGCAAACAGATAAATGCTCATTAAGCATGTTAAGTGATACTTGAATAGAAAGTTTCTAGCTTTCAATTTGGAAATGTTATATTTCTCTAGACTTGTTATATTTCTCAAGACATGTTATATTTTGTTATATTTCTCAAGACATGTTATATTTCTCAAGACATGTTATATTTCTCAAGACATGTTATATTTCTCAAGACATGTTATATTTCTCAAGACATGTTATATTTCTCAAGACATGTTATATTTCTCAAGACATGTTATATTTCTCAAGACATGTTATATTTCTCAAGACAAACAACGCAGAACATATTATAAAGGAGCAGAGCAAAATATCAACATTCTATTAACATGATTAAGTTTCAAGCAGTGAACAATTACATCTTTCAAATGTAACGAGTGTACATGTAAAGACGATAATGTTAATTGTTCAACAGGAAACCCGAGTAGCGTGTACATCGAAAGATTATGAATGATCAACACTGATAACTAAATAAGGCAAGTTTAAATAAAAAAGGAAGTTAACTACGACAAGGATTGTCGCATTATTGATCATATAAATGTTTACAAATGATCATATAAATGTTTACAAATGATCATATAAATGTTTACAAATGATCATATAAATGTTTACAAATGTGTGGTTTTGCACATTTAATCATTTTCCCTTAATATAATATTTAAAGATTTTAAAACAAACCCCGCACCATCACCACCTCGTCCACATATACGGTTTTTCAAAATCTACTGAATCAAACTTATCAAAATATCAAGAAGCTGAAAAATTCAGTAAACAGGTCATATTGGAGGCCAAAAGACAGAACTGGAAAAAGTTCTGTGAATCAGTCTCTATATGTAGTGCCAGAGACTTCTGGAATAAAATTGATAGGATCAAAGGTAAATCCCACAATCCTATCCCTCTCCTTAGGTTAAATAACAGCATTGCATTGTCAAATAAAGAAAAGGCTAACTTTTTGGTCAAACATTATCAACAGGTCTCTAGCCACTATAATATGCATGCTGACACATTAACATTTCAGGCTGATTTTGAACACAAAAACAAAAATGTCATATACTCCAATGTAGAGGATGAAAGTCCAGAAACTACATGTAGGTCACTTAATATGGCCTTCACCTTAAAAGAATTAAAAGAAAGTATCAGTTGCAAAAATAACTCTACATCCGGTAAAGATCAAGTACATTGTAAACTACCAGATGTTTAAACACATGCCTGACGCCTTTTTGGAACAGTGGCTGGTACTATTTAATAGAGTCTGGCTGGAGGGAGGGGGGGTGCTCCCAGTTGGATGGAAAGAGGCCTGTGTTATACCCCCTGTTTAAACAAGGTAAAAATCCACAGGAGCCTAAATCATATAGGCCCATTAGCCTCACTTCCCATGCTGGAAAGATAATGGAAAGCATGGACTCGAGTATCTTTTAGAGTCTAAAAACATCATTTACCCATTTCAATCAGGGTTTCGCAAGGGGAGAAGTACCCTTGATCAATTAGTGGTCAAGGAGGTTGACAGGAGGTTATAACAGCAAAAATCAGGTCAAGGAGTGTTTTAGCCATCTTTCTTGACCTAACATCAACTTTTGACTTGACTTGGCATGCTGGTGTTCTCTTTAAACTTAAAGAGTATGGAATCACAGGTAACTGTTTCCACTACCTTAAATCATTCCTGGAGGGACGTAAAATACAGGTTAAAGTAAATAATGAACTTTCTGAACAAGTCCAGTTAGATAGGGGTACCCCTCAGGGCGCAATTCTCTCCCCTTTATTATTCTCTCTAATAATAAATGGGCTTCCTGAAACCCTTCGGGGGACAGGAATGTTGATTTCACAGTTGGCAGATGATTCTGGGACTTGGAAAACTGGGTGCAATTTGGTCAAACTAGCCAAAGATGCACAAGCTGGTTTGGACTCACTATTGGGATGGGCAAAAAATTGGGGTTTTAAAATATCAGAATAGGTATCCTATTTGGAAATCAAAAGAGCACAGTTTGGACGTAAACCTAGGTGAAACCCCAATAATTTTCGCTAAAGTTGCTCGGTTTTTAGGTCTAACTTTAGATAAAAAGCTAACTTTCGAGCAACATACATGTATTAAGGACTTGGTCAACAGATGGTCAAGAGACTTGATGGTCATGAAAAAACTAAGAGGAACAGATTTTGGGGCAGACAAGCATAGTCTATTATTAATTTACAAGTCTCTTATACTTCCAAAGATGGACTATGGTGCAGAAGTCTATCATTGTGCTAGTCCAACTTTACTTAAACAAGAGGGCCATGATGGCCCTAAATCGCTCACTTGAGTCTCATTGCTCATGTTACAAATATTGTTATTGGTTTTTATAGGTGCAAGTTTAAAAAGCTTTGCAATAAGTTTGAAGACTCTGGGTGAAATGGTACTCAATTTTGTTAGCAGAAATAGTTTTACTCTACAGGTCCCAGTGACTTTGACCTTTGATCTACAGACCCCAAAAACAATAGGGTTCTTCTAATATAATTACCCTATAAAGTTTGAAGGTTCTGAGTGTCATGATACTCCAGTTACTGAGAAGAAATAGTTTTCACTCTACAGGTCCCTGTGACTATGACTTTTGACCTACTGATCCCAAAAATGATTGGGTTCTTTTACTGAGTAAAGAAAATCATCCTATGAAGTTTAGAGGCTCTGGGTAAAATAGTACTCCAGTTACTGAGCAGAAACAGTTTTCACTCTTCAGGTCCCTGTGAACTTCACCTTTGACCTATGGACCCTAAAAACAATATGGTTCTTCTAATACAATTATCCTATAAAGTTTGAAGGTTCTGGGTGTAATGGTACAACAGTTACTCTGCAGAAAAAGTTTTCACTCTACAGGTCCCTGTGACCCTGACCTTTGACATTCTAGCCGCAAAAACAACATGGTTCTTTTATTAAGTAAAAGCAATCATCCTATGAAGTTTGAAGGCTCTGGGCGAAATGGTAATCCTGTTATTGAGTGGAAATTGTTTTCACTCGAGGTCCCTCTGACCTTGACCTTTGACCTACTGACCCAAATCACAAAAGGGATTTTTTGTACTCAATAAGGGCAATAACCCTGTGAAGTTTGAAGTCTTTGGGTCAACTGGAACTCAAGTTATTGAAAGGAAACGAAGTGTGAAAGACAGACAAACTGACACCCATGGACAAGGCAAAAACAAAATGTCTCCATCAGAAGGGCGGGGTTTGGGGGAGACATAAGAACAAACAATTAAAGGTATAGCCCTTGGTGTTTCAGAGCAGCACACTTTTTAAGTTTTCCCTATATAAATCTTTGTGTAAAATCAAATGACCCCCCCAGGTGGGGCCAGTTTTGACCCCAGGGTCATGATTTGAACAAACTTAGTAGAGGTCCACTAGACAATGCTGCACACCAAATATCTAAACTCTAGGCAATGTGGTTTCTGACAAGAAGATTTCTAAAACTTTTCCTATATATTCTATGTAAAACATGTGACCCCTGGGGCGGGGCCTTTTTTAACCCAGGGGCTATGATTTGGACAAACTTTGTAGAGGTCCACTAGACAATGCTGCACACCAAATATCTAAACTCTAGGCAATGTGGTTTCTGACAAGAAGATTTCTAAAACTTTTCCTATATATTCTATGTAAAACATGTGACCCCTGGGGCGGGGCCTTTTTTGACCCAGGGGCTATGATTTGGACAAACTTTGTAGAGGTCTAGTAGACAATGCTGTACACCAAATATCTTAACTCCAGGCCTTTTAATATCTGAAAAGAAGATTTTTAAAGTTTTCCCTATATAAATCTATGTAAAATCAACTGACCCCTGGGTTCGGGTCAGTTTTGACCCCACGGTCATAATTTGAACAAACTTGGTAGAGGTCCTCTTGGCAATGCTACGTAAAAAATATCTAAGCTCTATGCCTTTTGGTTTCTAATATGAAGACTTTTTAAACTTTTTCCTATATACATGTAACTCTGTAAACAAGAGACCTCCAGGGCAGGGCCTATTATGATCCAGTGGCTATGATTTGAACAAACTTGGTAAAAGGTCCACTGGACAATGCTGCACACTAAATATCTAAACTCTAGGCCTTGCGGTTTCTGACAAGAAGATTTTTTAAAGTTTTTCCTATATAACTCTATGTACAAATGTAAAATATGTGACCCCGGGGCTGAGCCATTTTTGACCCAGGGGCTATGATTTGAACAAACTTGGAAATGGTCCACTGGACAATGCTGCACACCAAATATCTAAAGTCTAGGCCTTGTGGTTTCTGACAAGAAGATTTTTAAGTTTTCCCTATATAAATCTATGTAAAATCAACTGACCCCTGGGGTGGGGTCAGTTTTGACCCCACGGTCATAATTTGAACAAACTTGGTAGAGGTCCACCAGATGATGCTTCATACCAAATATCCAAGCTTTAGGCCTTGAGGTTTCGGAGAAGAAGATTTTTAAATATCCAACTATTAAAATCTAATTTTAGCTCCAGTGAACCAGAAATGCAATGGACCAGAACCATTTGAACAATCTTGGTAGAGCTTTATGCAAGGAACATCCCAGGCAAGTTTCATTTAATTTGGCCCTTTGGTTTCAGAGGAGATGTCATTTGAATGAAAAGTTGACGACCGACAGACGCCAGACGATGGACAAAGACTGATCAGAAAAGCTCACACTGAGCACTTTGTGCTCAGGTGAGCTAAAAACTGGATGTAGTTCAGAACAAGACCCTCAGGTTGGCTCTGGGGGCTCTGACCCCAACGCTAGGGTATTTACTGGTGTTAGAGGCAGGGATAGTTCCCCTGAAACTCAGATGACAACAACAGATATTACAATATCAGTCTAAAGTAAAAACTAGACCAAATAACCCCGTTAACAAAATATTAAATAATGGATTCTTTGCCAGTAGAAAATTTTAAAATCCTACCCTTCCTTTTGGTGCTGTCTCTGAGCTTTTGGCCGAGGGTAGTGGTCCTGACAAGATGGAGGTGGCCAGTCACATACCGAGTGGGGCTCCTCCTTGGACTCTCTCTGATCCAATTATAGATATCTCATTACAACAAATTGTGAAGAAGTCCGATTTAACGCAACTCGCTAAGTCTGAAACTCAATTATACTATTCTGATAAGTATCAAGGTCAAATTCAAATTTATCCAGATGGATCAAAGGACCCATCCTCAGGTAAAGTTGCATCTGCTGTGGCAATACCTAGTCAAAATATATCATTAATAGAAAGGTTACCTGATAAAATGTCAATATACACAGCAGAAATGCTCGGTATTTATAGAGCTCTGAGCTGGGTAATAGAAAATAAACCTGTAAAGGCAGTAATTTTTTCAGATGCATTATCATCACTGGTCTCGATACAATCAAAAAATAGTAAATCAAGACCAGAGATGTTGGTAAGCATAAATTCTAAATATGAATGTCTAAACTTAGACCAACAGGTTACCATGGCATGGCGCCCAGCTCATATAGGTATATTAGGAAATGAGAGAGCTGATGAGGCGGATAAACAAGGGTTGGGTTTGGTCACACCCACTATAAACTTGCCGTACTCTCCTACTGAAGTAAACTCCGTTGTCAGAGGCAACATTCTAAATAAATGGAAACAAGAAATTAAACATTTGCCATTTAAGGGCACATTAAATGAATTTTCAATAATCTTTCAACCACCCGAACAATATTCAGCTAATAAAATGATAGACAAAAATATTACTAGACTTAAGCTGGGGTCTATACTTGTCTACCAGCAAGTATCGGGCAGTACATACATAACATAAATCTATATTGTATTACTTGCAATCAAAAATTTGATACTGAACATTTCATTTTAGAATGTTCAGAACTTTCAGAACACAGAAACAAATTATTTTTAGGAGTAAAAAATATAAATTTAACACCATCATTAAAAAATATTCTATTTCCTCCAAAGGCGCTCTGTACCGCTGTTTACAAACTATTAGAATCATACATTAAAGATACTGACCTTTCATCTAACATCTGAAATTTGTTCCTTAAGCAAACTTGAGGCTCCTGAGGGTTTACTATCTACTTTTCACTTTACAAAATTTTACCTTCATAGAATAAAAACATAACCGTTATAATAAATAAATGTTAGATTGAAATGCACTGTAATGTGGAAGTGGGATTGTGCGTTTGGACAGGCCAGACAGCTTCCACACATCCATAGATGCAGTGTATGGGTAAAGAGTCAACTCAGCCCTATACCAACTCGGCATGGGTCAAATCGGCACGTGTCAACTGGGCCCGCTTAAAAAAAACAAAACATATTAAACCTATTAACTTTTTCTGATTACTTGCATGTTATCAAGGCTATATTATTATAATTAAATGAAAAATAAGAGATATCTGGTATATTATTATACATGTATAATTGTACATTGTATTTCTGCAGAATTAAAGTATGTTTAGAAGAAATTTGTTACATTTATTCTTAGTAAGTAAGTAAGTAAACACTTTATTTATAGTCGATAACATATTTAGCATAAAGCCAATTTTCAATATGGTCGACATTGTAAAACATATGTACAAGGATAGCAAGATAACATTAACAATTGTGCATGAAATAAAAATAATCAAAGAAATAGTGAACCATAAAAACAATAAGTTGATTATAAATGAAACTTACAGAGAATACAGATATAAGAAAATTAGGTACAATTAATTCAGTTCAAGACGAAAAACAGGTGCAAATATGAGTAGTTTCAATAAATAGATATACAATGTAGTTGTCAATTTTATACATTATGTAGATTCAGCCCACTCAGAGTATTTGTATTTGATATATTCTGACTTAAAATGGTTTAATTTAGAGGCTGATTTAATATGTAGTGGGAGTAGATTCCAAAGTTTTGGTCCTGCATAAGTGATTGACATTTTCGAAAGATTTCCAAGTTTGGTTTAGCCATTTGAAGATTGTTGTTTGTGCATGACCTGAGTTGCTTGTCTTGATAATTTGTTGAAGTAAATTTTGATGACATATAATCTGGTCCATTGTTAATAGAATTTTATATGGCTATAAGTTTTCTGTAATCAATTCTGTCTTGAATTGTCATCCAACGCAGCTGCGTAAATTAAGAGTTCTGCGGAGGGTGCATCAAAAGGCTTATCTAGAAGAATTCTAGCTGCTTTTTTCTGGAATCTTGCAGATTCGTTAAAAATTGATATCATACAAATGTGTTTCCTTTGATACTTTTTGTTTGTAAAGTAATCTTCAATAACATATGAAAAAAAATTGTGTTTACTTATTATCATAAGCTTCTACATGTAATTAGTTGAGGGTGGTCATTAATCAAATTTGAATGATTGCGTCAATCATAATTATCACTTGATTAATCGGTACCCTTAACATACAAGTGGTAATTGATTGGTAATAATAGCAGGTGATAATAGCAGTCCTTTAATATCCAATTTCACTTAAATTTAATACAGAGTGATAAAACATAAATGCGAATAAGTCCATATATTAATTATGTGGTTCCAACAAACCAATATATTAATAAATTGAAAAGTGGGCCGAGTTGACCCGTGCCGAATTGGAATAGGGCGGAGCTGACTCGGAGCCGAGTATGTCTTAGGGCCGAGCTGACCCTGATTCCAGTGTATGATTAAATATAACACTTGGAAAATAAAAAATAATATTATTAAATAAAATAAAAAGCAATTTACATTATAGTGAATTTAAAATTAAAAATTTTCATCACTATTGATTTAAAGTTTCATATATATGGTTTAATTTCAACAAATTTAAAAATACATACCTTAAATCATCATAATATACAGCTTATAAAAATTCCTATGTAGAATTACTACTAGGATAGTTTCGAAAATTCTTGTTTCAGCCATGACACCTTTTCGGATAAAACTGCACTTCCTTTTTCACTTCTTTTTTAAAATATGGATAAATGGCAACCGAAAATGATACTCACATTCGTTCAAAGATATTCCCCTGTAATGAAATAAATCACAATTTTTAAACTACATCATTTTGGTAATCCATAAACTTGATTTTCTTTTGGCACAAACGAAAAACATCCATCTTGTTTATTTACAACTAATACCACGTGACAAGATTGGAATTTGCCAAAGCATAAGACGAAAATCGGATAGTAAACCTACAAATCACGGAGCACGAGACAACTCGCTACACCAATCAGATTGCCTCTGACAAATCGGCACTTCCATTCACCTTTCAAGGATACCCTTTAAAGGTGGCAATCCTGTTTTAATATACAATTTTACTTTTAAAGGTATATAACCTGTGATGATTTTTTTTTTAGGTAGGTTGCTTTTAAAAAGATTACTGATTTTCTTTTCTTCTTAAATGTTCGCCAGATTATGTACATCAGATATTATATAAGCAGTTCGGATATACTCTATATCTTTAACTTCCTTCGTGGTCATGGACTCTTCAACTTCAACTTAATACTGCCAAAAGTCAATACTGACTTTACTAGGCAGGCGCATGTCAGGAACATTTAAAATTATAAAAGTTAATAACAAAGAAAACAAGATTTAACTGAAGATCTTACTTAAACATTTATTTTAAGTACTTTAAAATCTATAAAACTTGTTTAGTCCACTGATAAAAGCTGGCACAGTTGGGGTAGCCTTAATCTCGGTCGGTAATTCGTTCCCCTAAAGTCCTTTTTTAACTTCTTGAGGTCCTGGACTCTTTCCCATAAAGTCCTTTTCTTTTTCTATCCCCTCTATTAATAAACTTGAGAGCTGCTCTTTTCGTTTTTCTAATATGAGAGCCTTACTTTCTACATTTGCCAGCGAATAAATTAGACTAGATACATAGAAATTTTAACATTTATTTGTAAAAATGTACCCACAAATGTTATCTTTTAAATCTAAAATTGTTTGTGTTTTAATAAACTTGTTTTATAGTGGCCCTAAAAAGGTGACCGTCGTACAAATTATATAGAGCTGGCTGCTTAGTGCAGACCCCGTATCCTGTAGACCATAAGTTATCTCGGGTCTACACTGGTTGAGATTCACTTACATGAATTAACAAAAGTATTTCTCAACATATAGTAGGTACATTACTGCATGGTATATAAAGCTAATAGGCCAAAATTTATAAAAAAAACTCTGTAATTACGGAGTTTCAGTCCTAAAGAGAATTCTCCTGGTTCTCTTTACTACTTATTAGTTCTCGGCAAATTTCTTATATAAGGAAACTTTGTAATATATGGTATCTTGGTTGAATTATTTTCTCCTTAAGAATTATTCTATTTTAAATAAATTCATAAGTTTTTAAAAAAAAATTCTCTGGAATTACAACCTAACTTATGATGATAATATTATGATAATATAATATATTAAGTAAGCCTTGCAATTACCTTTAAACATATAAGAAATAAAAGTGAGATACTTAGAATATTAGTTCTTTAAACACACTATTACAGTCTAAGATTTATGCTACCTTACGATAATTTAAGAGAGAATAATATTTATTCATTTAGCCACTTTAATACATATTAAGATATAAGATAAGAGAATATTTAATATTCTCTTTTAAGATCTAATGATGCTGGATTAACTTCGTTGACCACCTTCGTTTGATCATATGATAATAACCTACACACGGCAATAATTATTATAAGTACTTTTAAAATAAGATATAACTATTCTATGTCGTGCTCGGCCATATGGCTTAGGCCGGTGCCGAGGGTAAACAACCCCAGCATCTGATCTGATCAGGAGAAGAGGAGATTGGATGTCCAACTGAACGGAACTGGTTTTCCATACTTAAAAGTTTCTGAAAGATAACTCTGTTTGGTTTACCAACAGTTTATTGTTTATATTGTTGTTATATTGTGGATTATTGTTCTTTGGTTTTCCAACGACTGAAGTAGAAAATAGAAAACAGAAACGGACATGTTTTGACTGATACTGTATTACAAAGAACGGGCTGTAAACTTAAAGTAACAAAATCATAATAGTTATTGGACTTAGTTGCAATTAAAACAAATCATAGCCACAGTTAGCGGAATCACAATTGTTCTTTTTCCCTTAATACCTCCCCCCCTCGGGTACTCATTTTCGTTAATTGTTTGTGGTGTACACTTTTTCAATTGATCTTGAATTTATGCTATTTTTCCCTGTATATTTTAACTGTGTAGGGAGACTGTGTTTTTTTACCGTGGTTTTTCCTGATATGTTTTCTTTTTTCACTTTTTTTTAATGAAGTCATCATCGAATTAGGTCAACCTTGTTTTGACGCGAACATGTCTGTGCTTCATACAATCTTTATGTTAAATCTCATAATGTGATATCGTAATTTGTTCTGGGTGGTTAAAAAGCAGACAAGGAAGTAAAGAAAAAAGTAATTGCTTCACTTAAGATGAATCAAAATTGCGATTGTCTTATATACATGTGTGTCCAAACGGTAAAAAATGAATTGCGGCACATAAAAGAGAAAAATTAAGCTTGCATCAATAGCGTATATGTCATCACTAGGGTATATGTCATCACGAGGGTATATGTCATCACTAGGGCATATGTCATCACTAGGTTATGTGTCATCATATGGTATATGTCATCACGAGGGTATATGTCATCACTAGGGTATGTGTCATCATATGGTATATGTCATCACTAGGGTATGTGTCATAACTAGGGTATGTGTCATCACTAGGATATATGCTATCACTAGGGTATATGTAATCACTAGGGTATATGTCATCACTAGGGTATATGCTATCACTAGGATATATGTCATCACTAGGGTATATGCTATCACTTAGGTATATGTAATCACTATGGTGTATGCCATCACTAAGGTTTATTTCATCAGTAGGGTATATGCCATCACTAGGGTATGTGTCATCACTAGAGTATATGCCATCACTAGGGTATGTGTCATCACTAGGGTATATGTCAACACTAATGTTTATGTCATATGTACGGTAAATGCCATCACTAGTGTATAGGTCATCACTAGGGTATATGCCATCACAATGGTATATACAATCACTATTTTATATGTCATCATTAGGGTATATGTCATCACTAGTTTATATGTCATCACTAGGTTATAAGACACCATTATGTTATATGTCATCACTAGGGAGTATGTTATCACTAGGGTAAATGTCATCACTAGGATATATGAATTCAGTGTTTGCCAGATACAGAGAACAAATCTAAAATACGTGAATACATATAACATGTCTTTCTTGCGGTTGTTTCAATGAACAAAATGAAACTGGCTCTCGAAGCCTATTGTAGGTATACAGATGAAGAACTCTCTAATCCAAGGAAGATAAATCCAAGCTCCTAGTTTTCTATTTGATTTTCCAAGTTTATCGATGCGATTTTTTATATTTTTTGTCACCAAAAATATTAACTTAACGGAGTGTATAAAGAAAGTAACAGTTAAAGGGAGAGAATAAATCATTAAAAACGTGTTATAAAGCAACACGCTGTCTCAAGTTATATGCCTTTAAAGAAATATATTAATATTCTCCTTGCATTTAAACAAACATTTAAAGGCAGAATACATGTTTGAAATAATTGAAATAAATAAGAACAATTATAATAAGCCTTCTTCAGTGACACCCATTCTTAAACGTGTTGAATGTATCTATTTTGAAATAAAAAAGATTGTATTAAAAAGATATTTAAATTTACATTTGTCAAGAAATCTCAAACGTAGTAATGTGTCAGTTTGCCTTCCTTTTAAAACAGCATTTTTATTTTTTATCCTGTCTTAGACTATGGTATGATGTTTATCGACATTTTTGTTTCATTATAATAGATGACATATCAATTACACTAGGTCTGTCAGAAAAAAAATGTTTGTCAGTAAAGATGTTTGCCGTTTTTATTTTTGTTTTGATATAGCTAGAACTGTAATTATTAAATTATATTTTGTTATTTTAAAATAACTTCAAAATGCACAAAATGCACACAAAAAGCACTATGAATAGAGATTCCTGCCAATATAAAGATATACGTAGGGGTTTAAAAATTACATCCCTCGGTCATCCCTTGCTTAACAAGCGCTCAAGCCTTGTGTTCGGTTTTTCTTTCCTTCTTTACAGTTTTCTTTCATGTTTTACAAGAGTACTAAAATATGTTTACCACTGAAACGTATAAAGAAAATGAAATAGGAGAAAAAAACGATTGTTTCCTGGTCATAAGATGAACGCTGGTGTGGCGGTTGCTCTTTTCAGAAAAGACTTTAAATCTTAAAAGTTATTTCAAATTTACAATTAAATCAACGGGAAAGATATGAACTTGTTAATATGTCCATCAAGAGAGAAACGTCGTATGAGGTGATATTGATGACGTCAGTCGACTGACACTGGGCGAGGAACGGATTGTAACCGCAATTCAGCCAAGGATCACTGAGATACTTGTAAAGGTAGGCGACTCCTTCTGATACATGTAACGGTGCGCGACTCCTCCTGATACTAAAGATTCTCATACGTTTTATTTAATTCAGCCAAGGATCACTGAGAAATAACCGGGGCACATAAGGACTCACTAGAAATTGAAATAATCCCGTCTAGTATTGTAAACCATACCGAGTTTTCAAACTCTTATAAAGGCAATGTATGTAGAACAACTTCATGTATAAGTCACGCTGCTCCTTCTAAAGAAGTTGTTCTTCACGAAAAAAAGTTAAAAACCTTTGTTCTCCTAAAATGAAACAAACAAATCTTGATTTGTTAGCGTTCAATAGTGTGAACATTTACAAAATTAACAAAGATATAGTACTTTAAACTAAGTATACTTGCATTACGGCGTAGTCAAGGTTCGACGATAATCGTAGTAAATATTTTCCCACGGTTAACTTTGTGACCAGGAAGTTTATTCGAACCCATCCGTTCCTTAACAAAAGTTTATGTCACCAATTTTATTATATGAATATGTCTGAAATATTTTTAAACAATATTGTGTTTCCTTTAATACAGGGTCTTTATTATTTGAAAGACCCTGCTTTATATACATGTAAATGTTTATTAATTCGATTGTTATAAATTCGGAAAATAATCAAACATTGATCAATGGAAGTGCATTTTCAGTTGTCCTAAATACCCTTCGATAAACGTAATATTACCCTTCTACAACTGAACAATGAAATTCTATTTTTACTTTTTACTAGGGGAATATAGATAGACAGGGTGACAATCTTTCATAGGGGATGGTCACACCATCTCATCAGGGGAGTTAATGGTAGACAATCTAACTGACAATTGGCATGTGCATCATGAAACATTAGTGTTACCTCCCCTTGATAAGCTGAACTAAGGAAATCATTCTAACTGAAGTACGTTATCTAACTACGGTAAGCAGAGCGTTATTTAGGAGCTGATTGTAATCAGATTGGTTAAAGACACACTAAATACGATATGAAGTACGTTATCTAACTACGGTAAGGAGAGCGTTATTTAGGAGCTGATTGTAATCAGATTGGTTAAAGACACACTAAAAACGATATGAAGTACGTTATCTAACTACGGTAAGGAGAGCGTTATTTAGGAGCTGATTGTAATCAGATTGGTTAAAGACACACTAAAAACGATATGAAGTACGTTATCTAACTACGGTAAGGAGAGCGTTATTTAGGAGCTGATTGTAATCAGATTGGTTGAAGACACACTAAATACGATATGAAGGACGTTATCTAACTACGGTAAGTAGAGCGTTATTTAGGAGCTGATTGTAATCAGATTGGTTGAAGACACACTAAAAACGATATGAAGTACGTTATCTAACTACGGTAAGGAGAGCGTTATTTAGGAGCTGATTGTAATCACATTGGTTGAAGACACACTAAATACGATATGAAGTACGTTATCTAACTACGGTAAGGAGAGCGTTATTAAGGAGCTGATTGTAATCACATTGGTTGAAGACACACTAAATACGATATGAAGTACGTTATCTAACTACGGTAAGGAGAGCGTTATTTAAGAGCTGATTGTAATCAGATTGGTTGAAGACACACTAAATACGATATGAAGTACGTTATCTAACTACGGTAAGGAGAGCGTTATTTAAGAGCTGATTGTAATCAGATTGGTTGAAGACACACTAAATACGATATGAAGTACGTTATCTAATTACGGTAAGGAGAGCGTTATTAAGGAGCTGATTGTAATCACATTGGTTGAAGACACACTAAATACGATATAAAGTACGTTATCTAACTACGGTAAGGAGAGCGTTATTTAGGAGCTGATTGTAATCACATTGGTTGAAGACACACTAAATACGATATAAAGTACGTTATCTAACTACGGTAAGGAGAGCGTTATTAAGGAGCTGATTGTAATCACATTGGTTGAAGACACACTAAATACGATATGAAGTACGTTATCTAACTACGGTAAGCAGAGCGTTATTAAGGAGCTGATTGTAATCACATTGGTTGAAGACACACTAAATACGATATAAAGTACGTTATCTAACTACGGTAAGGAGAGCGTTATTTAGGAGCTGATTGTAATCACATTGGTTGAAGACACACTAAATACGATATAAAGTACGTTATCTAACTACGGTAAGGAGAGCGTTATTAAGGAGCTGATTGTAATCACATTGGTTGAAGACACACTAAATACGATATGAAGTACGTTATCTAACTACGGTAAGGAGAGCGTTATTTAAGAGCTGATTGTAATCAGATTGGTTGAAGACACACTAAATACGATATGAAGTACGTTATCTAACTACGGTAAGGAGAGCGTTATTTAAGAGCTGATTGTAATCAGATTGGTTGAAGACACACTAAATACGATATGAAGTACGTTATCTAACTACGGTAAGTAGAGCGTTATTAAGGAGCTGATTGTAATCACATTGGTTGAAGACACACTAAATACGATATGAAGTACGTTATCTAACTACGGTAAGGAGAGCGTTATTTAAGAGCTGATTGTAATCAGATTGGTTGAAGACACACTAAATACGATATGAAGTACGTTATCTAACTACGGTAAGTAGAGCGTTATTAAGGAGCTGATTGTAATCAGATTGGTTGAAGACACACTAAATACGATATGAAGTACGTTATCTAACTACGGTAAGCAGAGCGTTATTAAGGAGCTGATTGTAATCAGATTGGTTGAAGACACACTAAATACGATATAAAGTACGGTATTTAACTACGGTAAGTAGAGCGTTATTTAGGAGCTGATTGTAATCAGATTGGTTGAAGACACACTAAATACGATATGAAGTACGTTATCTAACTACGGTATGTAGAGCGTTATTTAGGAGCTGATTGTAATCAGATTGGTTGAAGACACACTAAATACGATATGAAGTACGTTATCTAACAACGGTAAGTAGAGCGTTATTTAGGAGCTGATTGTAATCAGATTGGTTGAAGACACACTAAATACGATATGAAGTACGTTATCTAACAACGGTAAGTAGAGCGTTATTTAGGAGCTGATTGTAATCAGATTGGTTGAAGACACACTAAATACGATATGAAGTACGTTATCTAACTACGGTATGTAGAGCGTTATTTAGGAGCTGATTGTAATCAGATTCGTTGAAGACACACTAAATACGATATGAAGTACGTTATCTAACTACGGTAAGCAGAGCGTTATTAAGGAGCTGATTGTAATCACATTGGTTGAAGACACACTAAATACGATATAAAGTACATTATCTAACTACGGTAAGGAGAGCGTTATTTAAGAGCTGATTGTAATCAGATTGGTTGAAGACACACTAAATACGATATGAAGTACGTTATCTAACTACGGTAAGGAGAGCGTTATTTAAGAGCTGATTGTAATCACATTGGTTGAAGACACACTAAATACGATATAAAGTACATTATCTAACTACGGTAAGGAGAGCGTTATTTAAGAGCTGATTGTAATCAGATTGGTTGAAGACACACTAAATACGATATAAAGTACGTTATCTAACTACGGTAAGTAGAGCGTTATTTAGGAGCTGATTGTATTCAGATTGGTTGAAGACACACTAAATACGATATGAAGTACATTATCTAACTACGGTAAGCAGAGCGTTATTTAGGAGCTGATTGTAATCAGATTGGTTGAAGACACACTAAATACGATATGAAGTACGTTATCTAACTACGGTATGTAGAGCGTTATTTAGGAGCTGATTGTAATCAGATTCGTTGAAGACACACTAAATACGATATAAAGTACATTATCTAACTACGGTAAGGAGAGCGTTATTTAGGAGCTGATTGTAATCAGATTCGTTGAAGACACACTAAATACGATATGAAGTACGTTATCTAACTACGGTAAGCAGAGCGTTATTAAGGAGCTGATTGTATTCACATTGGTTGAAGACACACTAAATACGATATAAAGTACATTATCTAACTACGGTAAGGAGAGCGTTATTTAGGAGCTGATTGTAATCAGATTCGTTGAAGACACACTAAATACGATATGAAGTACGTTATCTAACTACGGTAAGGAGAGCGTTATTAAGGAGCTGATTGTAATCACATTGGTTGAAGACACACTAAATACGATATAAAGTACATTATCTAACTACGGTAAGGAGAGCGTTATTTAAGAGCTGATTGTAATCAGATTGGTTGAAGACACACTAAATACGATATGAAGTACGTTATCTAACTACGGTAAGGAGAGCGTTATTTAAGAGCTGATTGTAATCACATTGGTTGAAGACACACTAAATACGATATAAAGTACATTATCTAACTACGGTAAGGAGAGCGTTATTTAAGAGCTGATTGTAATCAGATTGGTTGAAGACACACTAAATACGATATAAAGTACGTTATCTAACTACGGTAAGTAGAGCGTTATTTAGGAGCTGATTGTATTCAGATTGGTTGAAGACACACTAAATACGATATGAAGTACATTATCTAACTACGGTAAGCAGAGCGTTATTTAGGAGCTGATTGTATTCAGATTGGTTGAAGACACACTAAATACGATATGAAGTACATTATCTAACTACGGTAAGTAGAGCGTTATTTAGGAGCTGATTGTATTCAGATTGGTTGAAGACACACTAAATACGATATAAAGTACATTATCTAACTACGGTAAGGAGAGCGTTATTTAGGAGCTGATTGTAATCAGATTGGTTGAAGACACACTAAATACGATATGAAGTACGTTATCTAACTACGGTATGTAGAGCGTTATTTAGGAGCTGATTGTAATCAGATTCGTTGAAGACACACTAAATACGATATAAAGTACATTATCTAACTACGGTAAGGAGAGCGTTATTTAAGAGCTGATTGTAATCAGATTGGTTGAAGACACACTAAATACGATATGAAGTACATTATCTAACTACGGTAAGCAGAGCGTTATTAAGGAGCTGATTGTAATCACATTGGTTGAAGACACACTAAATACGATATAAAGTACGTTATCTAACTACGGTAAGTAGAGCGTTATTTAGGAGCTGACTGTAATCAGATTGGTTGAAGACACACTAAATACGATATGAAGTACGTTATCTAACTACGGTATGTAGAGCGTTATTTAGGAGCTGATTGTAATCAGATTCGTTGAAGACACACTAAATACGATATGAAGAACGTTATCTAACTACGGTATGTAGAGCGTTATTTAGGAGCTGACTGTTATCAGATTGGTTGAAGACACGCTAAATACGATATGAAGTACGTTATCTAACTACGGTAAGTAGAGCGTTATTTAGGAGCTGACTGTTATCAGATTGGTTGAAGACACGCTAAATACGATATGAAGTACGTTTTCTAACTACGGTATGTAGAGCGTTATTTAGGAGCTGATTGTTATCAGATCGGTTGAAGACACACTAAATACGATATGAAGTACATGATCTAACTATGGTATGTAGAGCGTTATTTAGGAGCTGATTGTTATCAAATCGGTTGAAGACACACTAAATACGATATGAAGTACGTTATCTAACTACGGTATGTAGAGCGTTATTTAGGAGCTGATTGTAATCACATTGGTTGAAGACACACTAAATACGATATGAAGTACGTTATCTAACAGCGGTAAGCAGAGCGTTATTTAGGAGCTGATTGTAATCAGATTGGTTGAAGACACACTAAATACGATATGAAGTACGGTATCTAACTACGGTAAGTAGAGCGTTATTTAGGAGCTGATTGTAATCAGATTGGTTGAAGACACACTAAATACGATATGAAGTACGTTATCTAACTACGGTAAGGAGAGCGTTATTTAGGAGCTGATTGTAATCAGATTGGTTGAAGACACACTAAATACGATATGAAGTACGGTATCTAACTACGGTAAGTAGAGCGTTATTTAGGAGCTGATTGTAATCAGATTGGTTGAAGACACACTAAATACGATATGAAGTACGTTATCTAATTACGGTAAGGAGAGCGTTATTTAGGAGCTGATTGTAATCAGATTGGTTGAAGACACATTAAATACGATATGAAGTACGGTATTTAACTACGGTAAGTAGACCGTTATTTAGGTGCTGACTGTAATCAGATTGGTTGAAGACACACTAAATACGATATAAAGTACGGTATTTAACTACGGTAAGTAGAGCGTTATTTAGGAGCTGATTGTAATCAGATTGGTTGAAGACACACTAAATACGATATGAAGGGCGTTATCTAACAGCGGTAAGCAGAGCGTTATTTAGGAGCTGATTGTTATCATATTGGTTGAAGACACACTAAATACGATATGAAGTACGTTATCTAACTACGGTAAGTAGAGCGTTATTTAGGAGCTGACTGCAATCAGATTGGTTAAAGACACACTAAATACGATATGAAGTACGTTATCTAACTACGGTAAGTAGAGCGTTATTAAGGAGCTGATTGTAATCACATTGGTTGAAGACACACTAAATACGATATAAAGTACGGTATTTAACTACGGTAAGTAGAGCGTTACTTAGGAGCTGATTGTAATCACATTGGTTGAAGACACACTAAATACGATATAAAGTACATTATCTAACAACGGTAAGCAGAGCGTTATTTAGGAGCTGATTGTTATCATATTGGTTGAAGACACACTAAATACGATATGAAGTACGTTATCTAACTACGGTAAGTAGAGCGTTATTTAGGAGCTGACTGCAATCAGATTGGTTAAAGACACACTAAATACGATATGAAGTACGTTATCTAACTACGGTAAGTAGAGCGTTATTAAGGAGCTGATTGTAATCACATTGGTTGAAGACACACTAAATACGATATAAAGTACGGTATTTAACTACGGTAAGTAGAGCGTTACTTAGGAGCTGATTGTAATCACATTGGTTGAAGACACACTAAAAACGATATGAAGTACGGTATCTAACTACGGTAAGGAGAGCGTTATTTAGGAGCTGATTGTTATCAGATTGGTTGAAGACACACTCAATACGATATGAAGTACGTTATCTAATTACGGTAAGGAGAGCGTTATTTAGGAGCTGATTGTTATCAGATTGGTTGAAGACACACTAAATACGATATGAAGTACGTTATCTAATTACGGTAAGGAGAGCGTTATTTAGAAGCTGATTGTATTCAGATTGGTTGAAGACACACTAAATACGATATGAAGTACGTTATCTAACAGCGGTAAGGAGAGCGTTATTTAGGAGCTGATTGTAATCAGATTGGTTGAAGACACACTAAATACGATATGAAGTACGGTATCTAACTACGGTAAGGAGAGCGTTATTTAGAAGCTGATTGTATTCAGATTGGTTGAAGACACACTAAATACGATATAAAGTACATTATCTAACTACGGTAAGGAGAGCGTTATTTAAGAGCTGATTGTATTCAGATTGGTTGAAGACACACTAAATACGATATGAAGTACATTATCTAACAACGGTAAGCAGAGCGTTATTTAGGAGCTGATTGTAATCAGATTGGTTGAAGACACACTAAATACGATATGAAGTACGGTATCTAACTACGGTAAGGAGAGCGTTATTTAGGAGCTGATTGTAATCAGATTGGTTGAAGACACACTAAATACGATATGAAGTACGTTATCTAACTACGGTAAGCAGAGCGTTATTTAGGAGCTGATTGTAATCAGATTGGTTGAAGACACACTCAATACGATATGAAGTACGTTATCTAACTACGGTAAGTAGAGCGTTATTTAGGAGCTGATTGTTATCAGATTGGTTGAAGACACACTCAATACGATATAAAGTACGTTATCTAACTACGGTAAGCAGAGCGTTATTTAGGAGCTGATTGTTATCAGATTGGTTGAAGACACACTAAATACGATATGAAGTACGTTATCTAACTACGGTAAGCAGAGCGTTATTTAGGAGCTGATTGCAATCAGATTGGTTGAAGACACACTAAATACGATATGAAGTACGGTATCTAACTACGGTAAGTAGAGCGTTATTTAGGAGCTGATTGCAATCAGATTGGTTGAAGACACACTAAATACGATATGAAGTACGTTATCTAACTACGGTAAGTAGAGCGTTATTTAGGAGCTGATTGCAATCAGATTGGTTGAAGACACACTAAATACGATATGAAGTACGTTATCTAACTACGGTAAGTAGAGCGTTATTTAGGAGCTGATTGTTATCAGATTGGTTGAAGACACACTCAATACGATATAAAGTACGTTATCTAACTACGGTAAGCAGAGCGTTATTTAGGAGCTGATTGTTATCAGATTGGTTGAAGACACACTAAATACGATATGAAGTACGTTATCTAACTACGGTAAGCAGAGCGTTATTTAGGAGCTGATTGTAATCAGATTGGTTGAAGACACACTCAATACGATATGAAGTACGTTATCTAACTACGGTAAGTAGAGCGTTATTTAGGAGCTGATTGTAATCAGATTGGTTGAAGACACACTCAATACGATATGAAGTACGTTATCTAACTACGGTAAGCAGAGCGTTATTTAGGAGCTGATTGTAATCAGATTGGTTGAAGACACACTCAATACGATATGAAGTACGTTATCTAACTACGGTAAGTAGAGCGTTATTTAGGAGCTGATTGTTATCAGATTGGTTGAAGACACACTCAATACGATATAAAGTACGTTATCTAACTACGGTAAGCAGAGCGTTATTTAGGAGCTGATTGTTATCAGATTGGTTGAAGACACACTAAATACGATATGAAGTACGTTATCTAACAGCGGTAAGCAGAGCGTTATTTAGGAGCTGACTGCAATCAGATTGGTTGAAGACACACTCAATACGATATGAAGTACGTTATCTAACAACGGTAAGCAGAGCGTTATTTAGGAGCTGATTGTTATCAGATTGGTTGAAGACACACTCAATACGATATGAAGGACGTTATCTAACTACGGTAAGCAGAGCGTTATTTAGGAGCTGATTGTAATCAGATTGGTTGAAGACACACTCAATACGATATGAAGGACGTTATCTAACTACGGTAAGCAGAGCGTTATTTAGGAGCTGATTGTTATCAGATTGGTTGAAGACACACTCAATACGATATGAAGGACGTTATCTAACTACGGTAAGCAGAGCGTTATTTAGGAGCAGATTGTTATCAGATTGGTTGAAGACACACTCAATACGATATGAAGTACGTTATCTAACTACGGTAAGCAGAGCGTTATTTAGGAGCTGATTGTTATCAGATTGGTTGAAGACACACTAAATACGATATAAAGTACGTTATCTAACAACGGTAAGTAGAGCGTTATTTAGGAGCTGACTGCAATCAGATTGGTTGAAGACACACTAAATACGATATAAAGTACGTTATCTAACAACGGTAAGTAGAGCGTTATTTAGGAGCTGACTGTAATCAGATTGGTTGAAGACACACTAAATACGATATAAAGTACGTTATCTAACTACGGTAAGCAGAGCGTTATTTAGGAGCTGACTGTAATCAGATTGGTTAAAGACACACTAAATACGATATGAAGGACGTTATCTAACTACGGTAAGCAGAGCGTTATTTAGGAGCTGACTGCAATCAGATTGGTTGAAGACACACTAAATACGATATGAAGTACGGTATCTTACTACGGTAAGCAGAGCGTTATTTAGGAGCAGATTGTTATCAGATTGGTTGAAGACACACTCAATACGATATGAAGTACGTTATCTAACTACGGTAAGCAGAGCGTTATTTAGGAGCTGATTGTTATCAGATTGGTTGAAGACACACTCAATACGATATAAAGTACGTTATCTAACTACGGTAAGGAGAGCGTTATTTAGGAGCAGATTGTTATCAGATTGGTTGAAGACACACTAAATACGATATGAAGGACGTTATCTAACTACGGTAAGCAGAGCGTTATTTAGGAGCTGACTGCAATCAGATTGGTTGAAGACACACTAAATACGATATGAAGGACGTTATCTAACTACGGTAAGTAGACCGTTATTTAGGAGCTGATTGTTATCAGATTGGTTGAAGACACACTAAATACGATATGAAGGACGTTATCTAACTACGGTAAGCAGAGCGTTATTTAGGAGCTGACTGCAATCAGATTGGTTGAAGACACACTAAATACGATATGAAGGACGTTATCTAACTACGGTAAGTAGACCGTTATTTAGGAGCTGATTGTTATCAGATTGGTTGAAGACACACTAAATACGATATAAAGTACGTTATCTAACTACGGTAAGCAGAGCGTTATTTAGGAGCTGATTGTTATCAGATTGGTTGAAGACACACTAAATACGATATAAAGTACGTTATCTAACTACGGTAAGCAGAGCGTTATTTAGGAGCTGATTGTTATCAGATTGGTTGAAGACACACTAAATACGATATGAAGTACGTTATCTAACTACGGTAAGCAGAGCGTTTTTTAGGAGCTGATTGTAATCAGATTGGTTGAAGACACACTAAATACGATATGAAGTACGTTATCTAACTACGGTAAGCAGAGCGTTATTTAGGAGCTGATTGTTATCAGATTGGTTGAAGACACACTAAATACGATATGAAGGACGTTATCTAACTACGGTAAGCAGAGCGTTATTTAGGAGCTGATTGTTATCAGATTGGTTGAAGACACACTCAATACGATATGAAGTACGTTATCTAACTACGGTAAGCAGAGCGTTATTTAGGAGCTGACTGCAATCAGATTGGTTGAAGACACACTAAATACGATATGAAGTACGTTATCTAACTACGGTATGTAGAGCGTTATTTAGGAGCTGATTGTAATCAGATTGGTTGAAGACACACTAAATACGATATGAAGGACGTTATCTAACAACGGTAAGGAGAGCGTTATTTAGGAGCTGACTGTAATCAGATTGGTTGAAGACACACTAAATACGATATGAAGGACGTTATCTAACAACGGTAAGGAGAGCGTTATTTAGGAGCTGACTGTAATCAGATTGGTTGAAGACACACTAAATACGATATGAAGGACGTTATCTAACAACGGTAAGGAGAGCGTTATTTAGGAGCTGACTGTAATCAGATTGGTTGAAGACACACTAAATACGATATGAAGTACGGTATCTAACAACGGTAAGGAGAGCGTTATTTAGGAGCTGACTGTAATCAGATTGGTTGAAGACACACTAAATACGATATGAAGTACGTTATCTAACTACGGTAAGCAGAGCGTTATTTAGGAGCTGACTGTAATCAGATTGGTTGAAGACACACTCAATACGATATAAAGTACGGTATCTAACAACGGTAAGGAGAGCGTTATTTAGGAGCTGATTGTAATCAGATTGGTTGAAGACACACTAAATACGATATGAAGTACGGTATCTAACTACGGTAAGCAGAGCGTTATTAAGGAGCTGATTGTAATCAGATTGGTTGAAGACACACTAAATACGATATGAAGGACGTTATCTAACAACGGTAAGCAGAGCGTTATTTAGGAGCTGATTGTAATCAGATTGGTTGAAGACACACTCAATACGATATGAAGGGCGTTATCTAACAACGGTAAGGAGAGCGTTATTTAGGAGCTGATTGTAATCAGATTGGTTGAAGACACACTAAATACGATATGAAGGACGTTATCTAACAACGGTAAGGAGAGCGTTATTTAGGAGCTGATTGTAATCAGATTGGTTGAAGACACACTCAATACGATATGAAGGACGTTATCTAACAACGGTAAGGAGAGCGTTATTTAGGAGCTGATTGTAATCAGATTGGTTGAAGACACACTAAATACGATATGAAGGACGTTATCTAACAACGGTAAGCAGAGCGTTATTTAGGAGCTGATTGTAATCAGATTGGTTGAAGACACACTAAATACGATATGAAGTACGGTATCTAACAACGGTAAGGAGAGCGTTATTTAGGAGCTGACTGTAATCAGACTGGTTGAAGACACACTAAATACGATATGAAGTACGATATCTAACAACGGTAAGCAGAGCGTTATTTAGGAGCTGATTGTAATCAGACTGGTTGAAGACACACTAAATACGATATGAAGTACGATATCTAACAACGGTAAGCAGAGCGTTATTTAGGAGCTGATTGTAATCAGACTGGTTGAAGACACACTAAATACGATATGAAGTACGTTATCTAATTACGGTAAGGAGAGCGTTATTTAGGAGCTGATTGTAATCAGATTGGTTGAAGACACACTAAATACGATATGAAGTACGTTATCTAACAACGGTAAGCAGAGCGTTATTTAGGAGCTGATTGTAATCAGATTGGTTGAAGACACACTAAATACGATATGAAGGGCGTTATCTAACAACGGTAAGGAGAGCGTTATTTAGGAGCTGATTGTAATCAGATTGGTTGAAGACACACTCAATACGATATGAAGGACGTTATCTAACAACGGTAAGGAGAGCGTTATTTAGGAGCTGATTGTAATCAGATTGGTTGAAGACACACTAAATACGATATGAAGGACGTTATCTAACAACGGTAAGCAGAGCGTTATTTAGGAGCTGATTGTAATCAGACTGGTTGAAGACACACTCAATACGATATGAAGGGCGTTATCTAACTACGGTAAGCAGAGCGTTATTTAGGAGCTGATTGTAATCAGATTGGTTGAAGACACACTAAATACGATATGAAGTACGGTATCTAACAACGGTAAGGAGAGCGTTATTTAGGAGCTGACTGTAATCAGATTGGTTGAAGACACACTAAATACGATATGAAGGACGTTATCTAACTACGGTAAGCAGAGCGTTATTTAGGAGCTGATTGTAATCAGACTGGTTGAAGACACACTCAATACGATATGAAGGGCGTTATCTAACAACGGTAAGGAGAGCGTTATTTAGGAGCTGATTGTAATCAGACTGGTTGAAGACACACTAAATACGATATGAAGGGCGTTATCTAACAACGGTAAGCAGAGCGTTATTTAGGAGCTGATTGTAATCAGATTGGTTGAAGACACACTCAATACGATATGAAGGACGTTATCTAACTACGGTAAGCAGAGCGTTATTTAGGAGCTGATTGTAATCAGACTGGTTGAAGACACACTAAATACGATATGAAGGACGTTATCTAACTACGGTAAGTAGAGCGTTATTTAGGAGCTGATTGTAATCAGACTGGTTGAAGACACACTAAATACGATATGAAGGGCGTTATCTAACAACGGTAAGCAGAGCGTTATTTAGGAGCTGATTGTAATCAGACTGGTTGAAGACACACTAAATACGATATGAAGTACGTTATCTAACAACGGTAAGGAGAGCGTTATTTAAGAGCTGATTGTAATCAGACTGGTTGAAGACACACTAAATACGATATGAAGTACGTTATCTAACAACGGTAAGCAGAGCGTTATTTAGGAGCTGACTGTTATCAGACTGGTTGAAGACACACTAAATACGATATGAAGGACGTTATCTAACTACGGTAAGTAGAGCGTTATTTAGGAGCTGATTGTAATCAGACTGGTTGAAGACACACTAAATACGATATGAAGTACGGTATCTAACTACGGTAAGCAGAGCGTTATTTAGGAGCTGACTGTTATCAGATTGGTTGAAGACACACTAAATACGATATGAAGGACGTTATCTAACTACGGTAAGCAGAGCGTTATTTAGGAGCTGACTGTAATCAGATTGGTTGAAGACACACTAAATACGATATGAAGTACGGTATCTAACAACGGTAAGGAGAGCGTTATTTAGGAGCTGATTGTAATCAGATTGGTTGAAGACACACTCAATACGATATAAAGTACGGTATCTAACTACGGTAAGCAGAGCGTTATTTAGGAGCTGATTGTAATCAGATTGGTTGAAGACACACTCAATACGATATAAAGTACGGTATCTAACAACGGTAAGGAGAGCGTTATTTAGGAGCTGATTGTAATCAGATTGGTTGAAGACACACTAAATACGATATGAAGTACGGTATCTAACTACGGTAAGTAGAGCGTTATTTAGGAGCTGATTGTAATCACATTGGTTAAAGACACACTAAATACGATATGAAGTACGTTATCTAACTACGGTAAGTAGAGCGTTATTTAAGAGCTGATTGTAATCACATTGGTTAAAGACACACTAAATACGATATAAAGTACGGTATCTAACTACGGTAAGTAGAGCGTTATTTAGGAGCTGATTGTTATCAGATTGGTTGAAGACACACTAAATACGATATGAAGTACATTATCTAACTACGGTAAGTAGAGCGTTATTTAGGAGCTGATTGTTATCAGATTGGTTGAAGACACACTAAATACGATATGAAGTACATTATCTAATTACGGTAAGGAGAGCGTTATTTAGGAGCTGATTGTAATCAGATTGGTTGAAGACACACTAAATACGATATGAAGTACATTATCTAATTACGGTAAGGAGAGCGTTATTTAGGAGCTGATTGTTATCAGATTGGTTGAAGACACACTAAATACGATATGAAGTACATTATCTAACTACGGTAAGGAGAGCGTTATTTAGGAGCTGACTGCAATCACATTGGTTAAAGACACACTAAATACGATATGAAGTACGTTATCTAACTACGGTAAGGAGACCGTTATTTAGGAGCTGATTGTAATCACATTGGTTAAAGACACACTAAATACGAAATGAAGTACGTTATCTAACTACGGTAAGTAGAGCGTTATTTAGGAGCTGACTGCAATCAGATTGGTTGAAGACACACTAAATACGATATGAAGTACGTTATCTATCTACGGTAAGGAGAGCGTTATTTAGGAGCTGATTGTAATCAGATTGGTTGAAGACACACTAAATACGATATGAAGTACGTTATCTAATTACGGTAAGGAGAGCGTTATTTAGGAGCTGATTGTAATCAGATTGGTTGAAGACACACTAAATACGATATGAAGTACGTTATCTAACTACGGTAAGGAGAGCGTTATTTAGGAGCTGATTGTAATCAGATTGGTTAAAGACACACTAAATACGATATGAAGTACGGTATCTAACTACGGTAAGTAGAGCGTTATTTAAGAGCTGATTGTAATCAGATTGGTTAAAGACACACTAAATACGATATGAAGGACGTTATCTAACTACGGTAAGCAGAGCGTTATTTAGGAGCTGATTGTAATCAGATTGGTTGAAGACACACTAAATACGATATGAAGTACGTTATCTAACAACGGTAAGGAGAGCGTTATTTAGGAGCTGATTGTAATCAGATTGGTTGAAGACACACTAAATACGATATGAAGTACGTTATCTAACAACGGTAAGGAGAGCGTTATTTAGGAGCTGATTGTAATCAGATTGGTTGAAGACACACTCAATACGATATGAAGTACGTTATCTAACAACGGTAAGGAGAGCGTTATTTAGGAGCTGATTGTAATCAGATTGGTTGAAGACACACTAAATACGATATGAAGTACGGTATCTAACAACGGTAAGGAGAGCGTTATTTAGGAGCTGATTGTAATCAGATTGGTTGAAGACACACTAAATACGATATGAAGTACGTTATCTAACTACTGTAAGTAGAGCGTTATTTAGGAGCTGATTGTAATCAGATTGGTTGAAGACACACTAAATACGATATGAAGGGCGTTATCTAACAACGGTAAGCAGAGCGTTATTTAGGAGCTGATTGTAATCAGATTGGTTGAAGACACACTAAATACGATATGAAGGGCGTTATCTAACTACGGTAAGTAGAGCGTTATTTAAGAGCTGATTGTAATCACATTGGTTAAAGACACACTAAATACGATATAAAGTACGGTATCTAACTACGGTAAGTAGAGCGTTATTTAGGAGCTGATTGTTATCAGATTGGTTGAAGACACACTAAATACGATATGAAGTACGGTATCTAACAACGGTAAGCAGAGCGTTATTTAGGAGCTGATTGTAATCAGATTGGTTGAAGACACACTAAATACGATATGAAGGACGTTATCTAACAACGGTAAGCAGAGCGTTATTTAGGAGCTGATTGTAATCAGATTGGTTGAAGACACACTAAATACGATATGAAGTACGTTATCTAACAACGGTAAGCAGAGCGTTATTTAGGAGCTGATTGTAATCAGATTGGTTGAAGACACACTAAATACGATATGAAGTACGTTATCTAACTACGGTAAGCAGACCGTTATTTAGGAGCTGATTGTAATCAGATTGGTTGAAGACACACTAAATACGATATGAAGGACGTTATCTAACAACGGTAAGGAGAGCGTTATTTAGGAGCTGATTGTAATCAGATTGGTTGAAGACACACTAAATACGATATGAAGGACGTTATCTAACAACGGTAAGGAGAGCGTTATTTAGGAGCTGATTGTTATCAGATTGGTTAAAGACACACTAAATACGATATGAAGTACGGTATCTAACAACGGTAAGCAGAGCGTTATTTAGGAGCTGATTGTAATCAGATTGGTTGAAGACACACTAAATACGATATGAAGGGCGTTATCTAACAACGGTAAGGAGAGCGTTATGTAGGAGCTGATTGTAATCAGATTGGTTGAAGACACACTAAATACGATATGAAGTACGTTATCTAACAACGGTAAGGAGAGCGTTATTTAAGAGCTGATTGTAATCAGATTGGTTGAAGACACACTCAATACGATATGAAGTACGTTATCTAACTACGGTAAGCAGACCGTTATTTAGGAGCTGATTGTAATCAGATTGGTTGAAGACACACTCAATACGATATGAAGTACGTTATCTAACTACGGTAAGTAGAGCGTTATTTAGGAGCTGATTGTAATCAGATTGGTTGAAGACACACTAAATACGATATGAAGGACGTTATCTAACAACGGTAAGGAGAGCGTTATTTAGGAGCTGATTGTAATCAGATTGGTTGAAGACACACTCAATACGATATGAAGTACGTTATCTAACTACGGTAAGTAGAGCGTTATTTAGGAGCTGACTGTAATCAGATTGGTTGAAGACACACTAAATACGATATGAAGGACGTTATCTAACAACGGTAAGGAGAGCGTTATTTAGGAGCTGATTGTAATCACATTGGTTGAAGACACACTAAATACGATATGAAGTACATTATCTAACTACGGTAAGCAGAGCGTTATTAAGGAGCTGATTGTAATCAGATTGGTTGAAGACACACTAAATACGATATGAAGGGCGTTATCTAACAACGGTAAGTAGAGCGTTATTTAAGAGCTGATTGTAATCAGATTGGTTGAAGACACACTAAATACGATATGAAGTACGGTATCTAACTACGGTAAGCAGACCGTTATTTAGGAGCTGATTGTAATCAGATTGGTTGAAGACACACTCAATACGATATGAAGGATGTTTTACTATAACAGTTTCTCCCATGTGAAAAGCATTTTGTTGTTTTCACTCAAGATTATAAGCTTAATGATCCATGTGCTCATATGTAGTCATGACTGCGGATATAAGCTTAAAGATCCATGAGCTCATATGGAGACATGACTGCAAATATAAGCTTAAAGATCCATGAACTCATATAGAGTCATGGCTGCGATTATAAGCTTTAAGATACATGAGCTCGTATGTAGTCATGACTGCGAATGTTAGTTTAAAGATCTGTGAGCTCATATGGAGTCATGACTGCGAATATAACTCACATTGTCACAGGTCACGTGATTCTCCCGTGAACTGTCTACATTTCAAACTTCATATTTTCTAAACTCTCGTTCGAAGATGAATCATGTTGTTTTTACGTATTTTATACGTATCGAAGATGAGGGAGCTTATAGTTTTGCAAATGTCGGTCGGTCGGTTGGCCGGCCGGTACAAACTTTGGTTTCCAAGCAATATCTAGAGAAACCTTAGATCCACCTTCCTTAGACTTGGTTTATAGGTTGGTCATGACTAATAAATGATCCATATAGTTTTTAAGTCGCCAGGTGAAAATCAATGTCACAGTGGTCTTGAATAGAAAAATGGTTTTCAATCAATGACTGTAAAACCCTAGGACCCAGGTTGATTTAACTAAGCATGTATGTTGATCATGACTAGTAGATAACTTCGATTGTTTTTCAGGTCCCCAGGACAAAGATCAAGGTCACAGTGACATTGAAGAGCAAAACGGTTTCCAATAAATAACTATAGCACCAGTCGTCCCATGTTCTTCAAACTTAGTTTGTAGGTTGTCATTGACCAGCTGATGACCGCTTTAGCCTTTCAGTCAAAGCTCAAAAAAGTGAATTCGGCAGTAGCAGTATAGTAGTAGTAGTATGAAAACATAAGGTTAGCAGTAGCATAACAGCAGTAGCAGTAGGTAAACCTGAATTAGGCAGTTGCAGTACGACAGAACCAGTAGGAAGAACGTAAAGTTTGCAGTAGCAGTGCAGCAGTAGCAATAGGAAAAACTTCGTCTTAGTTGTACATAGAAGTAAGAAAAACGTGAAGCCTACAATAGCAGTTGATAGCAGTAGCAGTAGGTAAAACTCGTGCTGTTTGGGTTGAAAGGGTCTAGTATACATTTTTTTTTATTTTGACCAGTGACTGTGAACTTGATCTTTAATCCATGGACCTAGATCTTACACGCAACACACTGACTTATCAAAGTGAACACATATGCCAATCAAATTTTGTATGTAGGTTGGTCATTACAAATAAATAACTGTAGATTGTTAGGTTATTTGGTCTAAGGCCAAGGTCAAGTTTACCTTGAAAAGCAAATGTTAAATAGTGCATTATGCACTTAAGAAAACTGAAAGCTATAAGGAAACATCTTACAGACATCTTCGTTCACGGTCTGATTCATTCGCATTTATATTTATGCTATGAATTGTTCACGAATATTCCAGCAAACAAACATGATAAATACTGTGTGCAGAAACATGCTGCAAGAGTTGTCACTTGTGCAACCTAAGAGCAACCTAGCGCCGTGATTCTAAAAACATAACACTACTAGGTCGAACATGAAGAATAAAAAGTTACCATAACTATTCTCTGTGTTGTTAATTGTACAACACCTTTGTACCTTCGAGAAATGTTCAATCCAGCCCAAGTACAATATCGACAAATGTATACATGAAAGGTTATCGTGAACAAAATCTATGGCACTGGCGGAGTTATTTACGCAACAGACGATATTTGTTTTGATGCAAAATGTGACAACATACTAGACTATGCTGACAAATTTTCCAGTAAGTTTGTGCAGCACATAAGACACAGAATCCCAACACTTATAATTAAGGTATAAGAATACAAATGAAAATTTTGTCAGCAGTAATTGAATCAAGTTTTTTTCAAGAAAAAATACCATTCTATGACAAGATTTCGACCATTTATAACACCTTTTCTATCAGAGTTACAAGACATGACCATTTTTTTTCTTCATTTTTTTTACAATTTAAAAGTCACATCAGACACATATCTCTAATATATTATATATAACATTAATCAAATTAATCAAAAATTTACAAATAGATTTTTTATTTTGGCATTCAATATAAAACATTTACAGCAACTACACTGACGTCAATAAAAAAACCTCACCAGCCTTTGCAACGCCATTTTTAATAAACTTAACATTAAATACAAACTGTTTGAATCCAGAAATAAACTTTGGTGGTATTGCAACTTTTTTACTGGATACCTCAGTTCAACTAAACATTATACGGCTTAAACAGACATTACAACAAACTTGCCTACACAATTTCAGTAGTACCGCGTGCGACCACCCTGACTTGCCATCACTGCATGCAGTCTTCGCCTCCATGTATCCACACAGATTCCGTAACAGATAGCGTGGTATGCGTGGCCACTCTTCCTGAACAGCATTTATCAACAGTTTGTGGCTGTGGGCCGTTGACATAGGCGACGTCCAAGGACGTCCTACGTGTGCTAAATGGGGTTGCAGTCTTGCAATTGTGCAGACCATGGCAAAAAGTTAATATTATTGTCCCTAAGTAAATTTTATGGTGAATCTGTCAGTGTGGAGTCAGGTGTTATCATGTTGAAACGTAAGGCCAGGGCTTTGCTTGAACATGGAGACAATTACAGGTGAATAACTTGGTCCACATACCCTCTGGCGTTCAAATTTTTATTTATAACAACCAGATCAGTTTTTAAAGTGTAAAACGCGTACACGCCCTTCGTTGTTGGAAAGATTAAAGCGAGATTTGTCACTGAAGACAACATCACGCCAACGTCTTCCAATATTGTTTCCAGCCTATTGCAGATGTTCCCAACGGTGACTCTCCGTCAGCGCCACACCACGGTAGAGCCACCTGCTTGAAATTCCCCGCTCCCAGAGACGTCTCCTTACTGTAATACGGCTTACGGCTCGTCCATGGTTGCTTATAACTATCGACGTTGTGGATTGTGCCGTAAGGAAACAGTTGCGCAAGTGACGTTGACGGATAAAATTGTCTTATCGGACAGACGTCACATGAGGTGCAACTGGCCGGGGTCTATCAGACACGCTACCTGTTTCGTCTACCCTTCGAACAAGACGAACAATTGTCGACCTTGCAACGTTAAAGCGTCTAGCCACTTCGCGTTGAGAAAGCCGGCTTTCAAGCATCCCCCAAATTCTTCCTCTTTCTTCGATATTGAACTTTGGGTTTTTTAAAGCTAAAATTTTCCAAATATTTTTTCAGTACTTGCTTGTAAATTAATATATAAATACACAATTGTAATTCCAAACAATACAGACACGTGGGGAGCGCCCACCGGGCAAACGTGCAAAAGGTCCGGGTGCCCTTGATGTAAGTAAGGAAAATGTTATGCTTCAATATATTAAAAAAGTGAAAATACTGTAGATGACAAAAATTTACGTAAATATAATGATTATGCGTAAACATATTCTACTTTTATCGGTGAGGCGTTTTTTTATGGACGTCAGTATACATATACAGATTCCGTTTATGGACGTCAGTATACATATACAGATTCAGATTTATAGGTCTGGGTTTCTATATTGAAAGTGTAACAAATTTACAGTTTTCATAGAATGTAGCAAAATTATAGTATTTAACAAAGGTGATAGCTGTCTGGAAATATATATTCATTGTCTTGAAAAGTAAAATACATCTTCACATGACAGAAAATCGCCCTCAATCAAATATTCACACTCGGGTCTATCGGACGTAATCGAACTTTCCCATGCCGGATAATCGAGCAATGTGCATATAATCGGACATTTTGGAACAATCGTACACTATCTAAAATTATCGACGCCGGATAGCCGTCCGGACGGTATCAAACTCACAGTCCGAACATTCGGGGGTATTCATTGTCTGTTGATTGGAATACAAGGTTGAAACTTTGAGAAAGTTTGAAGTCTAGATAGCAATACATAATGTCAAGGCAAGTATGCTCTGAAATATTCTGAATTCAAAGAATATAACGAACAACTTCTAATGCATACTTTATGCGAAGTTTGATAGTCACATATACACAGAAAGTCAACGGTCTGATTATATCAGCATGAAGAAATAAGAATATAAGCTTTGACGTACACCCATGAAATGAAATGGGGAATCACTGATATGTTGCTTTTTTTCAGTCACATCATCTCAAGTGTAGGTCACAGGATCCAGCGACTATACGGTTACCTTTACATATGTCTTACATTGTTGTCAGATTTTCCAGCTTACTAAAGTTACCGTAAATGCATGCATTAAAAGCCAAAGGCATTAAAATAGGACAAAGTCATATATACTTTTGTATTCGATGACCTTTAATCTTGTAGTACGATATGATAACCTACTTCGAGTGATTCAATTTTTGGTAGATTTTCTAATCATTATCAAAATTTTATGCTACAAGGATAACTTTCTAATATGTTTTTAATACAAATATATTTCTTTCTGTTATTATTAGAATCCACAGCCTGTCAGCAAAACGCTTGCACAGATAAGCACGTGCTGCAGGCGCTTGCTGATCATGGTGACAGAATAGCAGATCTCGAGAAGGTTGTTAAAAATTTAGTAACAAGTAACGTGAACCTTCAACAGGAAGTGTTAAACTTGAAAGCATCTAAGTCTCAACTTTTACTTCAAATGAAGGTGAGTAATGTTAATAATGATCGTTTATTGCTTTCTAATCGATATTTATAAACTTGATTAAGTGATAGAAACCAAATAAAATTCTGACCAATCTTTAAGTAGTAAACCAGTAAGTGTGTGTGTGCGCGCGCGCGTGTGTGTGCGTGTGTGTGTGTGTGTGTTTAAATAATACACGTGATTTATATGCTTAATAAGATGCAGTTGTCTTTCAGAACATCACAGACAATTGTCAGAACTACCTCAAATGCTCGAGCGTGACGTCTACAGTGACGTCATCTCAACCAACCGAGACTACATCTGCAACCATGCTGGTGGCCATGGTAACTCAAGAGATGTCAAGGCATAAGTCACAATTTACAACTGATCTTAACACACATTTAATAAACAACATACCTCAGAGTACAGAACAAACCATTACATCTTATAGACAAAATACATTGACTACAGCTGATAGACATACCGACGAAATATCGACTAGGAAACCGCCTACTACAACAACAGCAAAAACAACAGACAGTTATTGTGAGTTTTTTATTCCCTCAGTTATCCGCGGGTTCCCATTCAGAACATGTAAATTATTGCCAGTTTTTAGAAATTTAAGACACCATGTATTTTCTCGCACTTTAATTATAAGCTAACGAGCATTAATAGTTTAACATTTAAATTTTTGCATCTGTCACTTTAAACCTTGTGATATTCAAGATAAAATCTGTTATATATATAACTGATTTTATCTTGAGTATATATTATATATATATTGAGTTTAATCTATGCAAAAGACTAAACCAGTGAAATTTTGCCATTGACATTAAAGTTATTGACGGCCACAAAAAACTTAGTGTAAATAATTTAGATTTGTTGTCCTCACGAAGATGTTACACAAGATATGTACCATTTTTTTAGCTTCGCGAGGATTTAAGTGACATATGTGAAGATTTAAATGTTAAATTCTCGCAAAGTTTAAATTATGCTTGTATATATGAAAACCTGAAAGGGCGAGTCAATATATATATATATATATTTAAAACTCACCTGTCAAAAAGGCTGTACCTTACGTTATCTTGAACATTATATCTCCTTAATGGAACAATGAGATTGATAAGACAGAGTTTGAGAACGGTTGTACGCCAATCTATATATTTATCTTGACTGAAATGCTCATGTTTGTTTTTATTTCAGCCTTCACAAATTGTAATGACGCGGTTATAGCTGGCGGAAAAAGAAATGGAACCTTTCACATCAAATTAGGTTCAATTTGTTTGTTTGATTTATGTAAATTGTTTTTGTCTACCGCGTGAAAACAAAACTGAAAACAACGAGGACCAAAGCATACTGGTTAAACATTATATTAAATGCCGTTATTTAAAATCTTGTTTTATATGAAGTTCTCTACATACCTTCATTATGGAGATGATTTCTTAATTTTTTTGTCGAACTCTGTAGGACGTACAGTAAAGTGTAATGAATTTAGTTTTGTCTTATAAACTTTGTTTATTAGAGACAATTTCTTTCAGTTTTGTCGAACTCTATATATCGAACTATAACTGGAATGAAATTAGCTCTTTGTTTTACAAACCTTGTTAAGGACAATAAAATTCTTTTATTTCATAATTATTGTGCCGAATGAAAATGTAAAGGTAGATGTCTAAGATAATTTAGAACACACTATTATTTAAATCTAGAATAGGTCATTAAATGTAGAATGGAAGGTGCAAGCTGTAATTTCACTTCTCAATCCATTGTTACCCATTTTAACCAGTGTATCCGTATAATAGGAACAGAGAAGTTGATGCACTGCATCAGCTCCTCATTATACGATCTATAGAGATCATTGGCCAGAGCAGTTGATGCACTGCATCAGCTCCTGTGTCTAAAAATAGATACCTTGTATGCTAGTCTCACTATACATTGTATAGGATAGATACTTTGTACGCTTGTCTCACTATAAATTGTATAGGCAGAGGAGTTGATGCACTGCATCAACTGTTCTATTCAGTGTATTTATATAGTAAATGCGACGAGCATTTTAACCCCTCTATTCCGTTATGTCTATATATACATGACAGAGGCATTATATTATTGACCTGTGGTCAATGCATATAGACTAACACGACTGGAGGTGCTAATGTGCAGTTGGGGTGTTATGCAAGAGGGGTACTTTAGCTAATGGTCAGTCTTGGTTTTTGGTTATCTCTACCTGTCTGTCGATGCATTTGAAATTGTGAATGTCTGACATACTCGCTTGAAGCACAACGACCCACTGCGCACCCAAGGCACTGTGCCACGTATATAATGCGACGGTCACTCGAGATTGCGGAGCCTTGCCCGGCAAACATTCACATTTCCAAATTGTCATAGCCTGAAAAGACGTTTCCCTTCATGCCATCATCCAGGCACTTCTGGCGTGAAGAGTTGGACTAACGTCAACCTACATACTTCGCCCGCTCGACAACAGGGTTGTAACAAAGAATCTTTTGGCACACAGTGATATATTATAACGGTAGAGCTACAAGGTGGGGAGTGCTTAAGACAACCGACATAGCTGTCTAAAGAATGAACAGCTCAAAACACTTTGATAAGTCAGTATATATTTAGTATGCAATTGTTTCTTGTTTTCTTAATGATTAGGAAAAACACTTCAGATGAATACCGAACAAAGTTTTTCACTTGAAACAAATACACATATTTTAACAAGAACAGTATCCGATATAAAAAAAGAACGGCGTTAAAATTTGCACAACATAAATTGCAGTTAAAACTTTATGTAAAAAAAATCAACAAATATTGCTCTGTCCTGATGTGCTGAATTGAAAAAGAAAAGGACCAGATGAACAGACGTTTAAGTATCATGGCTTAAGTATTTCAATGTACAGCACAAGTTTGAACAAAGTTTTTTTTTTTCTTTTTGCTCTGGAAATAAAGTAAGAGTTCAAATTCGGTCATGATTACAAAGATACCAAACAAACACTGACTATAACCACAATACAATCTCAAGTTCAATCTAAGTGTTGGCTTAGCGGTCTGTTTTAATTAAATACAAGCGTTTTAACAATGTTAGTAATTGAGTTCTGTGATGACAATTAGTGTTTTGCAATGTACTTTTTCTTACAGATGTTAATATGAAGAAAGGGGATCCATGATGGTGCTGAATTACTCGCCTGAGTTAAACCGCTCAGATCATGCAAATCCAATACAAAATTGAACGATTCAACTAGATAAAGCTACTTGCAAAATATCAAACCTTTTTGGTTTTGGTTTTAAACATGCGGATTTATGGAGGTTTTCCTGTAAATTTCAATATACGATATATGTGATCTTTGATATAGGGCTTATACTGATCCCAGGGATCATCATAGGAAATGAGGAACTCCACTAGAGAAAGTTACATGACTATTTTCAAACTCCCATCAACCAAACAATCCCAACAGTTTTAGCTAGACTGTATACCGGTAGGTGTACTCTGATGACACTGACATGCTCTCTAAATATAAGAACCCAGGCGGATAGCCATTCATAACAGAAAGAGCAAACTTTGATAGAGGTTCATTAGACAATACCACACATTTCAGAGCTCAGCTATGAACTTTGTAGTTTCAGGGTTTTCTTTGTTATAACAACTGCAATTCAGAATGGAATGGAATTCTTTGAAGAACATGCAAGAACTTCATCTAGGAGAAACCCTGTCAGGTTTCATTTGACTTCATCTAGTGGCATAGGGGGCGATTTGAAGCAAGTTGTTGAGCTGACACAAGGGCAATATGGGTTATGCATATGGCTTGCTGACCTGAACATTTGAGCAAAGTTATAAGAAAACCCTTGTCTTATAATTCATTGTTAAATATTTGATCTTCAAGTGTGACCTTGACCTTGAACTGGTACAAGGTCAGCATGTTTTCTGCAAATTGCTATCACTAGCTGAACATCTGAGCCAAGTTTGAAGAAAATCCTTCAAGGGGTTTAGGATTTACAGAGGTGACACGAAAATTATCTGACCTTCCAGTGTGACTTTGACCTGACACAAGGGTAACATGAGTTCTGCACATTCCCATTTTGAGGTTAACATCAAAGTCAAGTTTGAAGAAAATCCTTCAATTAGTATATGATTCACTGAGCGGACAAGGTGGAGACGGACCGACTGACCGACAAGACAAAGCGATTCCAGTATCCCCTCCCCACCAACCACCACATTCCGTGGTGGGGGTATAATGAATTGTATAAAAAGCAAAGTATAATTCAAGTAATTTTTGAGGTCCATAACAAGTTGAAAACTTCCTCGATGAGATAAATATGACAGAAAACTGTAGGATTTTTATGTTCATGCAAAGCATAGAGCCATTTCCACATCTGTATCTTTAACAAGCCACTTGTTGCTGTTCTACTGTTGAAAAACCATACACTGGAAAGTAACAAAAAATGACATGTTTGAAATCTAGGAAGACATATTAATTCAATTACCTGCATCTATATGGAAGGGGATATCCGCCATTTCACACATTATTGTATTTGTTATTTCAATATGCAAATTTCTTTCCAACGCAGCCAATTCATTTCCCATATTGATTTTTAGAAGTGCATTATCCATTTTTTGCATTTTTATGCAAATTGCGTTATTTTAATTATAACACTACTTTTAATGTTGCAACCATTGAAAACTAGTATGATTTTTATAATTCTGTCATAAGAATTCATATGCAGATATCGTTATAATGATTAAGCATTTGATTTGCTTACAATGCCAATAATATGAAAATCGTTGAGTTATAATTAATTCAATGTGCTTTATATGCAATTATTTGAATTATCATTAAGAATGTATTTTGCTAACTTTCTAAAACCATTACCAAACATATATTCGTTTCCAGAAAGATATACATATAAAGTCCAAAATTATCTAACATATAATCGATTGCAACAAAATACGATTGTTCTTGTAATAATTTTGACATTGTAAATCGAGGCCGAGAACCAGACCGCATTTAAAGAAAATGGGTGCCGTAGAAAAACTAACCGCTCCCTCCCCGTTGTAAAGTCCATTTTTACCTCGCGGGAATATACAACCACAAGAAACACGAGGAGAGACCGAGATCACCGCCGCGTTTGAGCTTTGACTGTTGTTTTGTATTTTGACACCAAGGGTCATCATTTAGGTGTTCAGAATTACCTTTAATTTGGGAATGGAACATCTATATCACTATCAATATCACAACGACGTTTGCGGACTTATTTTCTTCGTATAAACTAGTGTCGACACCGGTATTGGGAGAGTTTATTATTTTTACAGTTTTTACCAGTTATTCCCCTTTACTTAAAAGGGCCCATTTAAGCGCAAAGCAACGAGTTTTGCTTGTCAACATTTAACTGCAACGACTAAAGTGTCATGCATATGACCAAAATCAAAATAAATTTGAAAATAGGAATAAGAAGTTTATCAATGTCATTTTAAGCATATAGATAAAACGTTAAGCATATAGATAAAACAAGAAAGTAAGCAAAATAAATTCTTGATAATAATTAAAATATTTGCGTTTAAAGTCCATTACATTAATTATAACTCGACGATGTTCATATTATTGGCATAGTGAGCAATTTCAGCACTTAATTATCATTAAAATATCTGCATATGAATTCTTATGACTGAATTAAAAAACTCATTAGTTTTCAATGGTTACAACATTAAAGGTAGAGTTATAATTAAAATATCGCAATTTACATACAAATATGGATAATGCACTTCTAAAAAGCAACATAGAAATTGAATTGGCAGCATTGGAAAGAAATTGGCATATTGAAATAACAAATACAATAATGTGTGAAATGGCGGATATCCTTTTCCATACATCTACAGTTTTTTTTGACAATGCCATAGAATGACTTAATTTTTTACAGTAGATATTCAAACTATTTCAAGTTTAAAGTATTGCAATGTTTCTTAGAACATAATGATATATCAATATGAAAGTGTCTTATGTGGCTCTAACGTTACAGTTAAGGTTGACATATACATATTTTTCAATTATATTGTTCTTACTTTAACATGTCTAATCTCTTTAACAATAAAGTATTTAGAAAAATAAGTAAAAAGACAATAGGCCATGCAATGATGATGGTCCCATAGATTTATGAATCTCATTCACATTGTTAACAAGTTTAAAAAATATTCTTGGAAACTTCCACTTTCAATTATCTGTAAAAATAATTTACCCAAGTTTCATGAAGAATTTGTCAAAGAATATGTTATTTATACTGTTCACATTGAGTTCTTCCTTCGATCACAAATGGTGAACGTGTCCAAATCCCATTTACTCCAGATTGAAAAAAGATCTCTAGCTCTGGGAAATCTTAACAAACTTTATAACAAGTATTAACTAAATCTTGTTATGATTTCATAGAAAAGGCTGCTTCAGTGCTCTAAATGTTTCCTATGATCAATGATGGTAACCAAGATTTTGCACAAATGTGACCAAGACTAAGAGCTGGTGACTTTCATGACAAACCTTCAGACCAAGTTTCATAAACTATATACCCAATTTCCTTCAAGCATTTCAAAAATGACATTGACCTTGATCAGAGACAGTCAAAACCTGTGCTCTGTGGGTCATCTCATCATTCTGTCAAATAGTTTCAATTTTCTTTCAACAGTTCAAGAGCTACAGAGGGAACATGAAATATTCCACATTATATCAATTAGTTCAAATTTCCTGCATCAATATTTTCAAGATATGCAGAACAGATAAAAAAACTTCCTAAAATTGATGCACAGACAGACAGACTTCAAAATGCACAGGCAGACAGACAGATGAACAAACATTGGCATAATAAAATAAGCCCTTACAATGATATAAATGTTGCACACAAAAAAAGTTAATTTCAATAAGGGATTAAAAATTTCAAAATACGAAATAACACATTTTAGTTCATTTGCATTAAATCTGTTATGGATGTTTCTGATAATCTCACAAACTGTTGGGTAGATCTAGAGAATAGCTGATTTCATTACATATTGTCTTGTTAAAGCAGCTGCCATATATACATGTAACTGTGCTTTCTCCACCAATCAGATAATGCTACATTCCAAGACATGTCCTATTAAAATTAAATTCTATGTTATGCTACTATTTAACTGTATTTCCCAGTCTATTATTCGATCTATATTAGTAAGATAAGAATATGAAAGATTCTTCCTAAAATTTTCATATAATTTAAAGTTTAAAACATTTGAATAAGTTGCCGTCCATTATTGCCAGATTTCAACATCTGGTATCTGATAAATGAAATTAGATAATATATTTATTTTATTTCAGTTAATAAACAAGCTATAAATGAAGGTGCTTCTTATAGATACTTATAAAAGTCTGAAATTACTATGGTCTTTATGTTACAAAGACCATAGTTACTTCAGATTTTTAAAGGAGTAATTCATAATAAAGCAACCTTTCAAAAGTAAATGAAGTTTTCAACAAAATTGAAGACTGGTGATATAAACAAATTTTCATATTTTATGACAAAGACCCCAACCTTTTTGAGTTCCAAACTAAACTAAGATTTTTCTCTTGCTCACACCTAGTAGACAGCCTTCTTGGCCAACACTTAAGTTGAAATAAGTACATTTGTATAAAGAAATTTATTTGAGCATCTACTATAATACTATAAAACATATTCTATCAAAAGGCACTTTGCACTGGCAAACATAAGATGCCAAATAGTGAGCAAATATAGTAGTTATTTTTCTTTATCAAGATATCATAATTCAAGTTAGATCTTACACATGATAACACACCTTCTGTCAATACTGGGTAAAACTGATTTAGAATTGTAGATGATAAAATTTTAAAGTATTAGATACAAAAATGTGTAGATAGCAGATATTTCCTTGTCCTTACCAGGGATGGGTTACTTGTACTTGTACTCAAGTACTATGAGTAATTTGTTTTTTTCTTGAAATACACTATTTCTCAACAATCTTAATGACACCAAAGGTCCTTTCAAACTGGTTAAAGCAAGTTCAGCGAGTGTGAAAAATTGCTGTAGGCATGTTCTTATTGTCTTGTGCAGAGGAGAAACAGGTCATTTGAGTGGCTATTATGATATAATAACCTATAACACTAACAGTTTAATCTAATGTGGTCAGTATGCATGACAATCAAGGGTTCAGTTATTGTTGTGGTAAGTGGTTAATGAACAAACTTTGACTTTTATCAAGCTTCCTCTTTTGCAGTTGAAAGACTCTTTAGTATTATGAGGAAATTATTCTGCCCCGACAGATGCATTCTAAGCATATTAAATTTTGGTCACAAGTATGTTTGCCATGGTATAAAGCATGTGCTTGTAAAGTAATATAAGAGTTATGGATCTTATGAAGTACTTATTGTTTACTTATAAGTTCCACGAGTACTACTCAAGTACCATTTAAAAATGTACTTGTACTTGCTGAGTAAGTCCTCAGTCATCAAGTACTTGAGTGGTACTTGAGTACTGATTCTCAGTACTTGACCCATCCCTGGTCATTACTGTCACAAAAATGATAAAGACATTATATGTTCTGGTTCTGTTGTCTAAAATTATTTCTAAAAAGGAAAGAGTTCTTAACGTTGGCAGTTTCCTCACAACAGTTACAACAAAGTACCTTATACTTTGAAACATTGAATTCCATATAAAAGTGTCAGGTTTAATACATAAGCTTAGTACATTCTCCACTGTGCTGCATTAGAATGAGATAACACCAGATCTGAGTTTGAATTGAAACAGTGCACAGTCACCTTTAAGTAAAGTACTTAGCAACATACACATTTATGGTTCTTTATGCAGAAAATGTTCAAACCTTTAATATTGAAAATGTTTACTTGGAAACTCACAATCTTGCTTTCAGATGTCACAAGAAGCCAACATGTTTGCACTCACTTGCTAAGGCCCTGTTGCTCTGCCCCCAGTTACAGCTGATAAAAGATTTATCTACAAATATAAAAAGAAAAGTAGACAATGCCCCTGAGATATTCAGATGCTGGGGTCAGTTACAGTAACAGTATACCAGTTTAAATGTTTATGTGTATATAACTTGTGAATCAATGTCACAGTCAGTACACAGAAGAGCCATTTATTTACTGATTTGAATACAGAAATAGAGCAGAATCATTAAAAAAGCACTGGATCTGCACTTGTTATACCACAAGCCACTCTTTTTAACTACATTATGGTTATAAGGCCAATACTTTTTCTTCCTAAAATGTTGACATTTTTGGGAAGGCAGTAAAATAAATATTGTTTATTTTCATATTAATCATGCTTAGTATTCAGACAATGATTTCATATAGTGGTAACATATAATTGAAACGATTTTGACTTTAATAAATATCTGCAGTGAATCAAAACTAAGAAGTAGCATAATGTTTAGTATCTTCAGTCTTGACTAGTAGGCTACATTTGTAGCATTGACAACTAAGCTGCATTTATTAACTGGTATAATATGCTACACTACAAATTGTGAAGGAGATAACTGACTAATGACTCTATACCCCTTGATTTAAGGAAAGCATGTATATAAACAGTATTAAACATACATTTAACGCTTTTTCTGAGACAGTTTTTTAGGAGGGCTATTCATTGTATTATACAGAATTTTTACACTGTACAGAGCTGAGCAAAGTGTGAGAGAATCACTTCTAGTGAGGTCATATTATAAACAAGTTATAAATGAGTATTATCTAGTGTAGAATTAAAGTAGTGATAAGCTCAACATATTTTGTGACTTATTTCACTGTAACTGGACTTTCCATATGGAAATGTATAACGTTATAATGAAACAAAACAGCACACTGTTGTCAGCCTGACAGGTCATCACCAGTTGCTACTGCCTTGCGAATACTACCATTCACTCTCTCCTATATTTCTACTCGAGAACAATTACAATGTTCAGCTATATTTAGGTGGGAGCTTGAAAACAAATCTTGCAAATGGTCAAATTTAAAACACCATGATGAAACAAAGCAATTTGAAGGCCTTTGATTCCAAAATAAGTTTCACCTTAAGCAGTCAATATTATGGTCATGATTAAAAATGAGCAATGCATTGATATACTTAGAATACTATATTCTTGATACTGGAGGAACTTGTAGAATATAGTCTACCTTTTTCTGATTTTTAATTATCCACAAGGGCACACCTGACCTTGACCCTCCTGAAGAGCTCCATTGCCCAATATTTTGGTTTCTTTTGAAGCCTCTGTAAACAGGAGAAGGTAAAATCTTTAGATAATCTTGACCTATTAAAAACAAATGAGGTAAACAATGCACTTTCCATGAACTGTCTGATCTTAAATGAGATAATATTCTCTCTTTAGGTAACTAACTTTTTGACCAGTTAGTATATACCCATTTTCCAAATACAAAAATTACTATGAGAATCTCATGCCGTGTATGGAATTATTCTGTATTTTATCTCAGAAAATGAAAATATGTTTTCCAGTAAAGGTACTTTATTCAGATTAATACAGATATGCTGAATGAATCAACTGAAATTTCCACTCCTCTTTAAGGCTTTTATATAGCTTAAAGAAAAATTGTATTTTTCAATCTCTTTCTATCATAAAAACTCATTGACTGCCATAGGCATAAATCTATCTGTACGTTAAAGTTATATGAAATTTGTCAAACAAAATATATTTAAAAGATACCTTTTAAGTTTAAAACTATACTTAATATGAAAGTGTCCGTATCCTTATGCCGATCCGCATACTGTTCCGGTAATGGCGGTATGTCAATTCGACAAGCACGGCCACGGCGTTTCTGAATTGTTAAGCACAAACAATACGAAGCAATATGTAACCCGTATTAAATGATGACGTTCTGGTACAACTACCAAAACACGTAAAATATTTATCCAAAATTTCCTCGAATATTTATGAAATGTCGCCAAATAGGCTCCTAACTGGAGCGTCCTCAACTTGTTTACTTTTCAAATGACAGCTGCGCGTGCAACTGTTGGTGACATCACTCGCACCTGGAATTTTAGTCTGGAACACGTTTATTATCTGTACGTTCTAGCTCTACAAAATACAAATTTTAATTCAGTCTTAATAACGCACCCTCTCGGAACGCTGTAAATAAACAAATATTTCAAGTTGACTGACGAACAGTAATTACTGAAAAATAACGGCATAATAAAAAATCTCTAAATCATTATAGATAAAATAAAGATGGTTTTACAGAAGGTTGACATACTGCACTTCCACTGGGCTGTCTTGATAAGTTGTTAAAAACCGACACGAAGTCAAAGTTTCATTTCAAAGAAGCTGCCCACCTGGCATTTATTGCAAATCTGTCTGTCATTCATTAATAATGTCTGTGGATACCTGTTTTAATTATGTACAAAGAATAATTTCAGTGAAATACCTTATCTTTAAACAGATCTGATAGACAGGCATTTTATTTTTTAATTCTATACCTGCTTTGTGTATAAGCAAACTACACAACATGATACAGTTAAATACAACTACACTGTGGTAAAGTTTGGAACTTTTAAATTTGTTTGGTATGTTTTAGAATTTTCTGTGTTTAGTTTTGACAAACTGTTGTAAAGTCATTGTTATTATTCTGCCTTCCTATCTGCATGAGTGTATCTGTTGTACAGTGAGGCTGTCATTCTGCAGTTCTTATTTTTATTTGAAATATGGCCATAAGATGCATTATGTATAACTTGCAGAATGGAAGGCATTGAGTATATTAGACGAAGGAGGAACACGTGTACTACTGGAATGGAAACTGGGTGCAGTGTTATTACTACTGGTAATATGGGACATGACGTATCAGCTAAAAAGGCTACTGTGGTGAAGGTTGTACTTTCAGTATGCAGACATGATGACAAAATGTTTATTCATTATGCTTCCATGGCTTTTACTAATGAACCTTGATTTTTACAAATGTTACTAGCAAGTATTTACCAACAAAAAAACTTATGTACCTTGCATGTAATATAACAATGGAGACGATTTTCAACAGTAATTTCCCCTTCATGGATTTTTGGTAAAGCTTATTTGATAAGTTGGGATGTTTTTCTGTTACTACAAATGCTAGTAGTATGAAACGTCAAAGAAATAAGTAAATAAGTAACTATATGTATGTTCTTTATATTTTCAGATGGAATGCGGATATATATATTTGTATACCATGAGGAAGTGTTCCACCTCATTTTGGTGTTGTAACATAACAGCCCACAAAGGCATCTATGAAGAAACCTAGATGAACTGAATAAAAACAACATTGAACAAAGAATTTACCATATTTAATGCTTTTATTTAGAGTGTGTATCTTGTGAAAGGTTAAAGCCATGGATGGAGATAATGTTTTTATCCACATGTACATGAATCAATGGCGTGTCCTTAAAAAATTGTTTCAGTACTTCCATATTTTTAAACATAATATGCTTTTTCAGTTTACTTGAGCACACTGACTTGGCAAGTGCTTGTTCTGACCTTGTCAATTGTTCGAATTTAGCTTGTTTCCACTCTACATTCTTTGTTATAATCAATCACTTAATTTGTTTTGATGATGTCTCAGACGAGTTTGAAATTAGACCAAAACCTTAATTGGTCGCCAGATCAGATCAACGGAAACAGTTTTGACCATTCTAGAGATCACATGTTTTACCCATTCTTGAAACTTGTTCAAAATGTCTTTTTGATATATTGTACATGTACGTAACAGGGACAAAGTAAAAACTCATGTCAGTGGAAAAGCTAGATACACCCTAAAGGTCAAGCAAGTTTGTCTTGACGGTTTCTTTTATACTTTTAAATCTTCATGATGTGCTGTCATTGTTATGTAGGCATGTAAGATCATATAAAAATACATTGAGGGAGCATGATTGTCTTTGTGATCTCACGAAAATACATGAATTAAAAAATTGAGTCAGCTTGGATACAAATATAATATAAATATACTTAATTTAACTGTGAATATTGTTTTTTATGTAAAACCTGTTTTCACTTCAAAGTTTGCATAACTTGTTAATAAAACGAAAATCTGTATTTGTTTAACGAGAACAGACAATTTGTTTTGTGTCTATTCATTTAACCATCTTTGAACATTACAACCCCTGTTGATCTGTTATTGTTTATGAGAATATTCTTATTTTTATTAAATAATCCTGTTGTCGAGCGGGCGAGGTATCTAGGTTGACGTTAGTCCAACTCTTCATGCCAGAAGTGCCTGGATGATGGCATGAAGGGAAACGCCTCGTCTTTTCAGGCTATGACAATTTGGAAATGTGAATGTTTTAAATCTTAGTTCAGTTTAAAACTATTTTTTGTTTGACCGAGAAATATTTCCCCAAAGTTAAACGAAGTCCCGCATGGAGAATTCATTGTAATTTTCAAATTTTTAATTTTCTAGAACAAAAATACTGACTCCTGTATTTCAGGCTCAACTGGTATAGTTACAGCCGTGTATTGCGAGTTGTTAAATGGAGAGGCGTGGCTAATGATACAGAGGAGACAAAATGGCTCCGTAGATTTCAACAGAAATTGGCAGTCTTACAAAACGGGATTTGGAGATTTAAATGGAGAATTTTGGTTTGGTAAGGATCACACAAACTGAACACACACAAAACTATAAATCTTGAAATAAATTTAAAGTAGCATTAAACATATCCCCCTTTCACTTAAGGAATGATTTTCGGAGAAAATCGACGATGATCAGGACGTAATAAATGCTAACAAAATATAGTAACTGTTAACAAAAATCATAACGTAATCTAAGAGGCTTTCCTTTTCTTGGCTCTTAGATTTCAGTTGATTCTCTTTAATTACAGGAAACGAGAAAATTCATTTGCTTACGTCAGTTGATGGCTACACGTTACGTATAGATTTGTATGACTGGGGAGGGAACCATGTTTACGCAGAATACGAGCATTTTGAGGTCGGCAGTGAATGGACCAATTATAAACTTTCTGTCGGATCATATCACGGAACTGCCGGTATGTAAACAAAGTTGTTTTAGAATATGACATCACAACAGCATTTTGTAACAAAAAAAGAGTGTAAAATCCCTTTGCAAACAGAGGGGCGGATCAGTTGTCCAGTGGTAACAAGCTGGATAGGTAATCCAGAGATTATGAGTTCGCTCTTCCATTTACACATGTAACTCTTTCGGATGCGACAAGAAACCGAGGTCCAATGTATTGCAGCTATAAACAGAGCATATGAAAGAATATTAAGTGTCTCCTGATTTAGAAACTATCCCCCATGACTAAAATTTACTAAAAAGCTAAAACAAAAAAAGACATAGTCTGCTAATCTGTTAGTCTACTATCTTTACGCTGCAGGGTAAACTTCTGACTTCACACTGCCGGGTTGATGCCTTCATGGTGCCAGATGGCTGACCTCACGGTGCCAAACTGCTGATTTCACTACGTAAGGCTGTTGATTTCACACTGCTTTACTGTTGACTTCACACTGAGCTGTTGCCTTAACAGTGTCAGACTGCTGACTTCAAACTGCTGTCAACTTCATCTTGTTGGGCTGCTGACTTCAAAATGGCAGGCTGCTGGGCTGCTGACTTCACTCTGCTGACTACTTGTCTGCAGACATAACGCTGCTTCGCTGCTGATTTCACGTTGTTGGGCTGCTGACTTCGTATCGCAGGACTGCTGACTTGATGTTGCTGGACTGCTGACTTCACGCTGCTAGACTGCTGACTTCACGCTGCTTGGCTCCTGACTTTAAGTTGGCAGTCTGCTGATTACACGTTGATGGACTGCTGACTTAACACTAATCGTCTGTTTACTTCATGCTGCTTAGCTGTCTTTTTCACATTTCACATTTTTCACTGTTGACTTCACGCTGACAGCCTGCTAAATTCAGGCTGTTGTGCTGCTAACATAATGCAGTTAAGCTGCAGACTTTACGCTGACGTTAAGCTTTTACGCTGCTGTTATGCTGTTGACTTCACGCTGTTAGCCTGCTTAATTCACGCTGTTATGCTGTTGACTTCACGCTGTTAGCCTGCTTAATTCACGCTGTTATGGTGTTGACTTCACGCTGTTAGCCTGCTTAATTCACGCTGTTATGGTGTTGACTTCACGCTGTTAGCCTGCTTAATTCACGCTGTTATGGTGTTGACTTCACGCTGTTAGCCTCCTTAATACAAGCTGTTATGGTGTTGATTTCACGTTGTTAGCCTGCTAAATTCAGGCTGTTGTGCTGCTAACTTAATGCAGTTAAGCTTCAGACTTTACGATGACGTTACGCTTTTACGCTGCTGACTTCATGTTGTTATGCTGTTGACTTCACGCTCTTAGCCTGCCTTATTCACGCTGTTGACTTCACACTGTTAGGCTATTGACTTCACCATGGTAATCTGTTCAATTCACGCTGCTTGTTTGTTGATTTCATGGCTGCCTTCTTTTCTCGTTTGAGTGCTTACCTCACGCTGTCGGGGTGTTATCTAAACGCTGCCAGGATTTCGGTCAGCCGACTTCATACTGTCAAGCAGCTGGGTTGCTGACTTCACGTTGCTAGGCTTCTGATTTCACGCTGGTAATCTTCTGACTTCAAACTACTAGACTGCCTTCTGTACGCTGCTGGACTGTTTGCTGTCAGACTGATGACTTCACGCTTATAGGCTGCTGGGCTTCTGACTTCACTTTTCCAGGCTACCATTCTCACTGACATAATAATATGATTTTCTTTTGATTTAGGGGACTCTTTCCACTATCCACAGTCTTCCCTTCTGCAACACAACTCTATGCATTTTTCAACACCAGACCGCGACCATGACTTTTCTTTTATGAACTGTGCTGATAAACTAAAATCTGGTTGGTGGTTTAACTCCTGCTACAGGTTAGTCTTTCGATTTACGTCAAAATAATTTTGTAGAAAAATTATGCGTAGAAAGTGAAAAGAAGTCTTACAAAACCTGTGAAAATACGTGTGTCATTGTAAATAGAAACTTAAACAATTGAAGCTGTTATCAAATTCTGTGTAATTTGTTAAAACTATAGAGTGTAATGTCTGAAAATAAAGGGTAAATATATGTGAATCTGTAAAGGTACGTGTGCAAGTTGCGAAAATCTCTTATCATTGATGTGTGAAATTTGGAAAAAAAGAAAAAAAAGAGAAAATACAATTGTGGAGAAAAAGGACAAAAATGTGCAGCACACAAAATGTTTGTTTTATATGGAAGAAAGTGGAGTTTCTATGTCAAATATTTATATAACATGTTAAAAATATGTATATTTTGCAATAAACGTTTCAGATGTTTGAGTTTTTATAACTTTTAAAATAATTTCTTTTTGAAAAATAGCATGAAGGCAACTTGCCTACATATGTGTCATTTGCCCAGTGACACGTGTCAACAGTGGACTTATTTGTGTTATTTGCAAAACTGTTTTAACATATTTCTGGCTTACTTAGTGCGTACAATTTTATTATCGTGTTTCAAGGAAGTTTTAAAAAAACAACATTTATTTTATATCTTCGTTTATAAACATGTATTCATTTTTAAAATAAAAAAAACTTGAAATTAAATGTGAGTATATGCATTTGGTTTCATTTGAATTATATATCACATCAAATTCGAATATATGCGGGGTGATTCTGTGTTTCAGCTCAAACCTGAATGGCAAATACCTTAGTCGCGCCTATGGACAGAGAATTCTGGGGGAGTCGTACGGGGAACCAACCATGGATGGAACTGGGGTGGAATGGTACCCCTATCGGCATAGGCAATACTCAATGCGCAAAGTCGAAATGAAAATAAAACTTACCAATACTGGTACCTGGCTAATCGGACGAAAATAGCCACACCTGTATTTTAAATTACTCGTAACACTGTAGTTTTAATAATGAATTGTTCTAAATAGCACAGCCTATTGCCTTCTAAATTTTAAACTCATTTTGAAAATGACAATAAATCACAAGCTATAGTATCTTTTATAAGTAAAATTCATTTCAAAATATCATGGCGACATTTAACCTGTATCTATACATTATAATTTTGTTATTTAGGTTTTAAAAACTGGTTAAAAATGGCTGCCATTTTGTTTTTGTGCAAACAAAACAATGAGAATGAGACTTAAGACACAATACAACATGGTGCCATAAGAAACATTACGGCACAGGACTGTGTTGTATTGTGTCTTATGGCACAAAGTTGTATTGTGTCTTATGGTACCGTGTTGTATTTTGTCTTATGGTACCGTGTTGTATTGTGTCTTATAGTACCGTGTTGTATTGTGTCTTATGGTACCGTGTTGTATTGTGTCTTATGGCGCAATGTTGTATTGTGTCTTATAGCACCGTGTTGTATTGTGTCTTATGGTAACGTGTTGTATTGTGTCTTATGGTACCGTGTTGTATTGTGTCTTATAGCGCAATGTTGTATTGTGTCTTATGGTACTGTGTTGTATTGTGTCTTATTGTACCGTGTTGTATTGTGCCTTATGACACCGTGTTGTATTGTGTCTTATGGCACCATGTTGTATCGTGTCTTATGGTACCGTGTTGTATTGTGTCTTATGGCACCATGTTGTATTGTGTCTTATGGTACTGTGTTGTATTGTGTCTTATGGTACCGTGTTGTATTGTGTCTTATGGCGCAATGTTGTATTGTGTCTTATAGCACCGTGTTGTATTGTGTCTTATGGTAACGTGTTGTATTGTGTCTTATGGCACCATGTTGTATCGTGTTTTATGGTACCGTGTTGTATTGTGTCTTATGGCACCATGTTGTATTGTGTCTTATGGTACAGTGTTGTATTGTGTCTTATGGCACCATGTTGTATCGTGTTTTATGGTACCGTGTTGTATTGTGTCTTATGGCACCATGTTGTATTGTGTCTTATGGTACAGTGTTGTATTGTGTGTTATGGTACCGTGTTGTATTGTGTGTTATGGTACAGTGTTGTATTTTGTGTTATGGTACCGTGTTGTATTGTGTGTTATGGTACCGTGTTGTATTGTGTGTTATAGCACCATGTTGTATTGTGTCTTATGGCACCTTGTTGTATTGTGTCTTATGGTACCGTGTTGTATTGTGTCTTATGGTACCGTGTTGTATTGTGTGTTATGGCACCATGTTGTATTGTGTCTTATGGCACCTTGTTGTATTGTGTCTTATGGTACCGTGTTGTATTGTGCCTTATGGCACCGTGTTGTATTGTGTCTTATGGCACCATGCTGCATTGTTTATTATGGCACCATGTTGTATTGTGTCTTATGGCACCATGTTGTATCGTGTCTTATGGCACCGTATTGTATTGTGTCTTATGGCACCATGCTGCATTGTCTATTATGGCACCATGTTGTATTGTGTCTTATGGCAACGTGTTGTATTGTGTCTTATGGTACTGTGTTGTATTGTGTCTTTTGGTACCATGCTGTATTGTCTATTATGGCACCATGTTGTATTGTGTCTGATGGCACCGTATTGTATTGTGTCTTGTTGCACCGTATTGTATTGTGTCTTATGGCACCGTGTTGTATTGTGTCTTATGGCACCGTGTTGTATTGTGTAACATGGTGCCATAAGACACAATACAACATTGTGCCATAAGACACAATACAACATGGTGCCATAATACATAGTAACATAAGTAATAACACAAGGCGCTTTTCATGAGAATATCCTGTTTTGAAATATTAATTTCGATTGCTACTTTTTTACAGCTTCACCCCGATGCCAGTTTTTAATATCAAAGTTTGAGAGTTCAATAATTTGATGTTAAAGTAAAGTTGATGTTTTTCAACGGTTTGCTGAAAGGTGTTTAGAAAAAAAGTGCAAACAAGAGGGATTATTTAGTTTAAAGGTTTCATAACTTTGAACTGTAGTTATATCCCTTGATCGGTTCTCGCATAGTTAAAATATATTTATTGCGTCTGTAATATTCAATGTTTACAATTTGAATTCGAGAACATAAATGCCTTAACCATGTTAACATAACCAAAGGATTTTTACGAAAGCACATTGTACTTAAATAAGTCAATCTCCACATGTAATAATTTACAGTTAATAAACATGGCAAAAACAATCAAAATTTAAAGCTTGTGTAAAGTAATGAATATAATTATTTAATTTTATCCTGTCAATTATTTCATATTCGACCCGATAAAGGGGGGGTCGTATAAATTTTGCTTTATACGGCACATGCTACGTCATCACCGGTGACGTCATGGACTACTTTTGTGTTTATAATCAGAATGAAGTGATTACCCGATAAATTCCTACGCCTTGCCAGATAAACTTTCTCATATTAAGACACTTACCTATTATTCTCTATCTATACACAATTCTTATAGCCATTTCTTTTGTTGGAATAAGTAAAAAGAATAATAGTTTTGTCAGAAAAAAGAGGAAACTACAGCAGTGCAAATAAATAACTAAAACAAGCAAAAGAGTTAACCACGTGTAAATACCAGCTTACTCAAGTGCACTTATTGTTTAGGGGTTATGAAAGATGCAAAGAATATTATTGATTAGATGAAGGTAATCAGCCGAAAATCAGCCACTGTCTGTGATATACACCTGGAAAAAATTAAGCATCCCCCGGTTTTTTGACAAGTGTTTTTGTCTAACCACGGTGTAATGGCGGCCGGTTTGACGCCCTATTTCCATGTAGAACATCCCAGTCGAATGCATGCCAATGATTTGCCGTCGTTCCGCTTCCGATAGTCTTCTTCGAACCATTTTTTTGTTTCGAATGTTTCGATAGTCTTCTTCTAACAGTATCTACTGTCGGCGTATGCAAAATGTGGCTTATAAACACCCTATTATTCCGCGTACCCAAACTGCTTATTTCGAAAAGCACTGGTTCCTCGATAATCCCGCTAAAATCTTCTTAATAGCCATTGCCAATGTGTATTTATGCTAAAAATCCTTACTAGGAATACCGTTCGAGACAACTGCAGCAACAAAAAATTGATATACGTCGACTTGTAATGAGCTATACTAAAATTATTAGGGGGTGTTTAACTTTTTTCCAGGTGTATTTTTTTGGGACAAAAGAAACAAATGTTTATTTTCACTATCGTGTAATGATTTATCACTAAATAACAGTGTTTCAAAAGTAATATTGTCAGCGATTCGTCTCAGGTTAAAGAGAAAAGAACGACGGCAATTCGAAAAAAAATTACATCCGAGTTAGAAATACTGACTGATTACAGTTTCACCGCATACATAAAAGGGAGATCAATTAAATTACGTAAGAAGAGGTGACACTTGAAACAACCACACTTCAGTCGAAATCTGCAGTGAAGAACTTGAGCCCGTCTGTTTCCAGTGTTACAGTAAAGATTCGTTCTATGTCCATTTCGTTTAAGTTTGGATTTATATTAGGTGTAAAGGCATTTCTTACAAATGAAGGTAAATTGTTCTACATAACTTCGCCTCTTACTAAGCAAAAGGGGCAGTGATTCAAACACACTCAACTTCATGGGTTTCATGGACATAAATAAAAAAAAATAAATATGCAAAAAAATGCAACACGTGAACATGGTGAATTGCATGCAATTTTAAAGTGTCTTACATTACGGATATACAGGGCTGGTTGTTCTTCGTTTGTCTATTTTATATGGTATTTCCAACAATATTTTATGCATTTTTATAGTTTTAAACTTGAAGATTTTAGTCATCCCGGTGTAGCGTGAGATTTGTAAGACCCGTGAAAATCGTAAGATCTTACGATTCTCACAGAACACCCGTGAAAAATGTAAAACGTGAGAAGTGTAAGACTTTTTTTTTGCTGTCAGATTGTGAACTAATATTGAATGGAAAAATATCAATTAAGAAAGCGGTTTTGAAAGTATAATAAAATCTAATTGATGAAAATAATTATTAAAGTATATGAATGATTCTTTAAGTTGTTATGAATGATGGTTTAATCAAAACTTTGTTACAAAAATGTTGTAATTAAAATTTGAATAGTTCTTTTATGTTTTTATTGCCTTGAAATAAAATTTGCTGGCTGTTATTTTCATGTTGATACATAAATGCTAAGGAAATGAACGAATAAACGAATCTGTAAAAGCAGTTGCGAGGTATATTTCATATTCATATGAATGAATGAATGAATGAATGAATGAACGAACGAACGAACGAACGAAATAAAAGTAAAAAAATGATTGAATAAGATAACAATTGAATGTAGTAAGTGATTAATGAAAAACTGAGCAAATGAATGACTGAGCGAATGAATAATAAGCCAATAAATGAAGTGACTGACTGACACGACACATTTTAATTGCAGTTTCACTGTGTATGAGAGAGATCTGCCTGTCAGAATGAATTTGTTCAGTAGGATTCCCTAAATGAAATTTAGATTTTATTTTTATCAGCATGATTTGAGGCCGTGAGAATTGTAAGACTTCAAATACATGCATTATGTGTAGCTAACTGCCGTGCTAAAACCTCTCAATCAGACAAAGACTGCATAAGCTATGTTAAATTTTGTTTCATCAAACAATATCTGATAGATACTTAACATAATAGAACAGATTCTATCACGTCTTTTCTCCTATTCGGCTCAATACTACAGCTTATGCATTACACTATAACCATGAAAACCATAAGACCAGATTGGTTGTGGCATGTTTTACACAACTGCTATTATAACTGTTTCTTTTTTTTAATTCAAACATTTACAAACGAACATTTAGAAAACAGTTAATAAGTCAGTCTGACAGTTAAAGCACATAATCTTCTAAGTAATAAGCATACTTGTTCTTCTAGATTTCATTTAAAAAAAAGACCAGGTGTTAAAAACATAAGACTCATTGAAAGTAAGTTCCCTGTCTTGCACTTTTACGCAAAACAATTCCAAATATATCCGAATTGCAGATTCACTGTGTACAAAAGAGACCTGCTTGTCAGAAGAAATTATTCAGTAGGTTTCTCTTAAAGAAATTTAGATACCATATCATCAAGATTTGAGGCCGGGCCGTGAAAATTGTAAGACTTTAAATACAGCATTAGGTGTCGCCAATTGCCGAGATAAAAAAAATCTACCAATAAGACAAAGACACAAGCACTGTTAAACTTTACCTATTTAAACAATGCCAAATAGAAACTGGTCATATTAGAACAGATTATATCACGTCTTTTTTTTCTTATTCAAGTGAATAATAGAGCTCATGCTCTACACTATACCCGTGAAAACTGTAAGATCACAATTTTACAAGAATGGCATGTTTTACACAACTGCTGTTATTATTGGTTCTTAATGTATTTAATTGAAACATTTACAAAGGAACATTTAGAAAAACATTTTATAAGACAGTATGACAATTAAAGCACAGATCCGTCTAAGAAATAAGCATACTACATCTTGTAAATTTCATATAAAAAGATAAGGCGTGAAAAACGTAAGACTTATTGAAAGTAAGTTCCCTGTCTTACACTTTTACTCGAAACAATTCAAAAAACACGAATGAACTATTCAAATTTGAATGACAACAATTCTTTAACAAAGATTCATTAAACGATCATTTTTAACAACTATAGAACTCCGATTTCATATCATCATGATTCGAGGCTGTGAGAATTGTAAGAATTCAAATTGCACAGTTTGACAGTTTGAGTATAAAAGTATAAAATTGAAGTTTTCTGGCATTTTCAGTATTTTCTCAATATTCTGGTTCATTTCTTTTATTTAAAGATACTTTTTAGAAGTTATGTGCCTGTTACATGAGACGGCAGTAGTATGACAAATTGCATGAGTCACAATTGTGTAATATTTACTGTATATCAAGGGGAGATAATTCTCTTAGCAGATATATTGCCAAACTCCAAACTCCTCACACCGCTTACGTCACGCTTTGCTACTTTAACCACTGCTACCACTATAACCCACATGACGATAGGTTATCATGTGACCAAAACAATCTACTTTCGTTATTTTTACGAAATATTTTTGTTTTACATTTATGTTTTACCTTTTTGTACATTAAGCATAACAATTAAATGAAAGAAAAATAAAGTGATAGAAAGTATGAACATTTAAAATTAAAAGTGAAAAAATACACTCGGCTCTGTCATGTCTGTAACGACCGAATTCACTTGTGTGGTGGCAGTGGTTTCTGTACTGATCAGGGGAAGCGCTGCGGGGAGTTTGAAATATTGCGTATTGTTTTTTTGTATACTTTTGAGCAGAAGAGTAATTAAGCTTTTATGTTTATAATAATAATGCAAAATCAAATGGTATGTTCGCCAGCCTGTTGAATGTCATTGATTTAACTCTGTGGTCTATGGTAGGACCGTTTACAACATTCCAACCTAAGGCAAGCGGATATGTGGCCTGCCATATAACACACAGGCTATTTTTATTCTTTAATGTCAAACCTCTTGTGGGGATGTAGACATTTAGTTTATAGATAAGAGTTATTTTCTTTAATTTAATGCGCAGATTGTTGAAGGGAATGCACATTGATCTAAAAAATATAAAGACTGTCAAATGAAAATTATTTGCCTATCTTGGTGAAAATATTATTGCCTTGACAGCTATTTGTAAGTATTTTTTTTGTTTTAACAGACAATGCAAGTGTCTGCATGAGTGCATATCATGACAGAAGCCTCAATGAATGTCAAATGTTTTGCTACTATCTTACTGCTTGCGCAATAAGACGAGGGAAACCAGAGCTTTTCTGTAGTCCGATAAGTATCAATTTGGGGAATCATGTAACTAAATTTGGTAACTTACACGAAACAATGGTCGCCATACACCGTCGATTCGCCTAAAAAATCGGTAAGTGTTCAGGTATGTCTGTTTTGTTATCGCTCTGGTCAGATTTTTACCTACCCCACCATATGGTCCCTTCCAAGCGCTTTTTGCGGGTATACATATCTCTTCATAGAACGACCAAGTTTTGGAAAACACTTTGACACAAAATAAGATCGCTGAAAATTTGTTTTGGTGCTTTCTCGTTCTTGGATTGCTAACTGTATGCGTCAAAAACTTGACGACTGTCTACAAAGGTAAAGGTAAAGGTTTCTTATTTAACGTGGGTAGTCAACGAAAGTCCCCACCTGGTGCGGATGGAACAACTTATTTCCAGATGAGCCCACGGTGCGTGTATTTTACCTCCCCGATCCCCATTCTAGACCGATACTGCTGGAAACAGTACCCGTTTAGGTAACCACCCAGTCCTGGGAAATCAGTCGATAACTCAGTCGCAACCCGGAATCGAACCCGGGTCGCTAGATTCGTAGCCCAACGCACAAACCACTCGGCCACTGAGTCACCTAACTGTCTACTGTTACAAAACAGAGTCAAAACCGTTAAAGCTGATTTGTTAGAACATGACCTACTTTTGACCTACTTTTGAAAACTCTAGAATGACAGGCAATTGATTTAGAAGCACGTTTCAGGAAAAATAACCTTAAAATTACCTTTGACTGACTTTCATTAAAACATGATGATGACTGCTCAGAGACAAATCAACTTTCATTAAAACATGATGATGACTGCCAACAGACACACCGAATTTCATTAAAACATGATAATGACTGCCCACAGACACACCGACTTTCATTTAAACATGACAATGACTGCCCACAGACACACCGACTTTCATTAAAACATGATGATGACTGCCCACAGACACACCGACTTTCATTAAAACATGAGGATGACTGCCCACAGACATACCGACTTTCATTAAACATGACGATGACTGCCAAAAGACATACCGACTTTCATTAAAACATGATGATGACTGCTCAGAGACACATCAACTTTCATTAAAACATGATAATGACTGCCAACATACATACCGACTTTTATTAAAACATGACAGTGACTGCCCACAGACACACCGACTTTCATTAAAACATGATGATGACTGCCCACAGACACACCGACTTTCATTAAAACATGATGATGACTGCCCACAGACACACCGACTTTCATTAAAACATGATAATGACTGCCCACAGACACACCGACTTTCATTAAAACATGATGATGACTACCAACAGACACATCGACTTTCATTTAAACATGTTGATGACTGCCCACAGACACACCGACTTTCATTAAAACATGATAATGACTGCCCACAGACACATCAACTTTCATTAAAACATGTTGATGACTACCAGCAGACACACCAAATTTCATTAAAACATGATAATGACTGCCCACAGACATACCGACTTTCATTAAAACATGATAATGACTGCCCACAGACATACCGACTTTCATTAAAACATGATGATGACTGCTCAGAGACACACCGACTTTCATTAAAACATGATAATGACTGCCCACAGACATACCGACTTTCATTAAAACATGATGATGACTGCCCACAGACATACCGACTTTCATTAAAACATGATAATGACTGCTCAGAGACACATCAACTTTCATTAAAACATGTTGATGACTACCAACAGACATACCGACTTTCATTAAAACATGATAATGACTGCCCACAGACATACCGACTTTCATTAAAACATGATAATGACTGCCCACAGACATACCGACTTTCATTAAAACATGATGATGACTGCCCACAGACATACCGACTTTCAATAAAACATGATAATGACTGCCCACAGACATACCGACTTTCATTAAAACATGATGATGACTGCCCACAGACATACCGACTTTCATTAAAACATGATGATGACTGCTCAGAGACACATCAACTTTCATTAAAACATGTTGATGACTGCTCAGAGACACACCGACTTTCATTAAAACATGTTGATGACTGCCGACAAACACACCGACTTTTATTTAAACATGACAATGACTGCCCACAGACACTCCGACTTTCATTAAAACATGATAATGACTGCCCACAGACAGACCGACTTTCATTAAAACATGATGATGACAACCAGCAGACACACCGACTTTCATTAAAACATGACGGTGACTGCCCACAGACACACCGAATTTTATAACAGCATGATGATGAATACCAGCAGACACACCGACGTTCATTAAAACATGTTGATGACTGCTCAGAGACACATCAACTTTCATTAAAACATGATAATGACTGCCAACAGACATACCGACTTTTATTAAAACATGACAATGACTGCCCACAGACACACCGACTTTCATTTAAACATGACAATGACTGCCCACAGACACACCGACTTTCATTAAAACATGATGATGACTGCCCACAGACACACCGACTTTCATTAAAACATGATAATGACTGCCCACAGACACACCGACTTTCATTAAAACATGATAATGACAACCAGCAGACACACCGACTTTCATTAAAACATGACGGTGACTGCCCACAGACACAGCGAATTTTATAACAGCATGATGATGAATACCAGCAGACACACCGACTTTCAGTAAAACATGACGATGACTGCCCACAGACACACCGACTTTCATTAAAACATAATGATGACTGCCCACAGACATACCGAATTTCATTAAAACATTATGATGACTGCCCACAGACACACTGACTTTCACTAAAACATGACAATGACTGCCAACAGACACACCGACTTTCATTAAAACATGACGATGACTGTCGACAAACACAGCGACTTTCATTTAAACATGATGATGAGTGCCGACAAACACACCGACTTTCATTTAAACATGATGATGAGTGCCGACAAACATACCGACTTTTATTAAAACATGACGATGACTGCTCACAGACACACCGACTTTCATTAAAACATGATGATGACTGTCGACTTTCATTTAAACATGATGATGAGTGCCGACAAACACACCGACCTTTCTAAAAAACATGACGACGATTGCCCACAGACCCACCGACATTCAAAAGAAATTTGACGATGATTGCCGACAGACACACTTGCCTTCATAAAAACATGACGATGATTGCCGATAGACACACAAACCTTCATAACAACATAACGATATTTGCCGACAAACACACCGACTTTAATAAAAACATGACGATGATTGCCGACAAACACACTGACTTTAATAAAAACATGACGATGATTGCCGCGAACATCATTCATCAACTGCTTCATAATTCTCGCTAGGGTACTGCTTTTATGTTGTGATTGAAGAGACATCTGTATTTCATCTATATATAACATTATCTAATATCAAAAGAGTATGAAACAATTAAGCGCAAAGAGAAATACGCGACACATTCTTTTTTGTTTAGCTTGAGAAATGCCTGTGGAAGGAGCAGCTGTTAGAACTATAAATTTATTAATGTGTGTATCAAGGCAAAAACAATACTTGTAGAAAAGAACGCATGAAAATGTCAAGAAATTTTGTTTTGAATGCAAACATGTTCACAAAAAGTGTCTATATTAATATAAAAGTTATTTGCTAGGCTCGTACAACAATAACGGTAGAGAACAAATACCTGTAAATTGCATAAATACAACCTCTGAAATTTTCGAGAGCAAGTCGGCTGTGAGGCTCAGTGGTTAGGGCGCCAGTTTTTCAATATATTTTTGATCAAGAAGGTATGAGTGCGAGCCTTGTCAGGTTCTGAATTTTCTTCAGATGCAAATGTTTTCTTCCTGTAACAATTTCTCTGATTTCTTTTCTTAATAGCTGAACGAAACCTATTTTAATTCTGTTTTGACACAAGCATTAACATGAATAGACATTAGGTCATGGTCTTGTCTTTATACTTGTCGTATTTCTGACTAACGGCCGAATGTTTTAGGCGACTTTCATGATATGTATCAATATTATTTTATCTATTTTATTTTATTCGAGTTTTTAAGCATCCAATGGGCAAAATACTGTGCCCAATCTTCCGAAACAATGTAGGAACGCAACATGACAAGGGACAATGTAGGAACGCAACATGACAAGGGACAATGTAGGAACGCAACATGACAAGGGACAATATAGGAACGCAACATGACAAGAGACAATAAAAAAGAAGAAACTTTTTTATGGAATATATCAAAGAAGACCCGTAAGCCTTAGATCAATAAAACATGTGACCAATTTAACATACATCGCAAGATGGCAAATATTGAAAATACATATTTATAATTTCTTTCAGTAAAGAGATATAATAATTATTAAACATTTTCAACTAATTAAAAATTTTTGGAGAAACAACATAGATATCCAAATAGTTTGTAATTACACATGATATAAGTTTATGATGCTGGCCAAATATATTTTACTTTTATGTGTTTTGGTGTTTTCTTTTTTCAAAAGCTTTAAATATATATGGGCAAGATTTCGAACATCTTTATTGTTTTCGCTTGTAAATAATTGCAACCATTTAAAAAATGTAGACATTCAATATCAAAGTGAAATTTATCCTCTAACTTGTTACAGCTAGGACATTTTTTGGGGGTTATATATAGGCATAAAACAATAGGAGTATTTTTTAAATGGATTTACGAACTTTGTAATGGGCAGTTAAAGTGGCTGTGCTACAGATGACAAAAAAAAGAAAGTTTTCTTGTGTTATAAATTTCTTGTATTATTAATGACTAATGCTTAAAAACTAACTTACTGACAAAAAATAAGTCAGATAATCACATTATAAATTGATTTTTTTCCTTTCATAGTGCTATACCGTAACGCGACGGTATAACTATATCGTATAACATTTAAAGTAAATAATTGTTATTTCAGTTGCAGTGATAGTGGTGACAGTAAAAGCATTGGAAAAATTTTGTTAACACGAGGGTCCAGAGTTCAAATCAAACTGAAGCGAATATATTTTTTTTGTTCTATTTTGACTTTTATAATCAGTTTTGAAGTAAAATATCATGTTGTTATAATCTCACGGCTTCTAGATATTTAATTTATGTAAAAAAATATATTTTTATATTAAATCTGGAGTACAGCCCCTTTAAATTGATATTGAATCGATGATAAATGGTTTGCTGCAACATTCTATCCAGTTGCAGCTCATGAAAAATGATAATTATATTATTGTACTGGTCCATCTATTCATCCAACCATCCCATCCCATCCCCTAATCCCATTCATCCATCCATCCTTCCTTCCTTCCTTCTTTATTTCCTTCCTTCCTTCCTTCCTTCCTCCCTCCCTCCCTCCCTCCCTCCTCTTTTTCTTTTCTAATTATGGTTATTCTCTTATTTCCTTATTCTGTCCTTTTTTTATAATTTACTTTCCTTTAAACATTTTTGGAGAGGTTCTGACATTTCATTCGTTTCTCCTTTGTTTATTTTCATTTTCTGTTGTATTCAGTTTTGAGTTGTATGTTTGAGTACCTTGAATATCTTCCAAATTGTGCCTTTGTTCATTAAGAGGTCATATAATGAACTGTTTTGGAATATACGTTATGATTTTTGTTCAGGTTTTTCACAAAATTTAATGAATCAACAAAGATATATACAACAGTATAACATGTATAATATACACTGCTAATATTGCAGTTTCGTTGGACAATCGAGAGAAAGCATGGTCAAAATATAAATTTAGCAATATCCAAAATTCGCCGACAATAAACAAAGAAGGAATTGACCGTGATATATCATATACGCTATATCACGTTGAATATAATGCGCGCGTTCGCTGACGTCACTGCAAATTAATTTCGGCTGTTCTTATAATTATGTCATTGTATACTTCGATAACTTGTTTGAAATATTTTTACAAGTCAAATTTTGTAATGGACTAAATTTTCATCATTTATGTACATTTATGATAAAATGATAAATATTTACTAAATCGTGAATTATTAATTGATAAACTAAAATGACTTCGTTATTTTCATTTTCGCGTGGAAAATGAACCGCGGGGTAAATGGAATAGCCCGACATGGGAAATATGATATATGATATATTCGAGGGTAGATCACGCAAGCTTAAAATCTATTTCCTAAACATATTTAAGTAATGCTACCCTGAGATAAATTAAGCATTACTTTTCACCACTATTTTGTGTAAAAGGTGGCTAGAAATGACTCAAATTTAACAATTCAATTGTATTTGTTTTCATTAACTTCTTAAAAATTCTTTGTCTTGAAATTTGATCATTTTCAGGATCAATCTTGAAAATTTCAAGCAATTATTTAAAAAAATGAAAAGGTCTTGTGCTACTTTGACATTTTTTAGATAAAATTACGTTTTCCAAATATCAAAATATCAACCGTTAACTAACATATATACTAAAAGTGTTTTGTACAATGAATAAACCCCACACAATGAAAAAACTTTACTAAAAGCTTATACATGTATATTGTTTTGTAGAACGAATGAATTTTATCAAACGTACATGTAATATTTTGTAAAATGAACAATTTACCAAATGTGTGTACATAATTATAAAATTTCACTGTCATGCAACTTTACCACTTTATCTAGAACATTTAACTTCCTTGTAGAAAATTTGTAAAATTGTTGCAGTTACTTCCCTTTTATTGGTAATAATCAGTATATGTTTATTGTATTTACAAACGGTTTCGACTGGAAATAAGCGGTTGTATATAAAGTGTTCAGACAATTTATCTGAGCAAAAGCAAGCAAATGTCGGTAAAAATGAAGCGATTCAGCCATGTAACGAGAATGTGTATTTATTACACTTGTGTAATAAAGACTTAAAGGTTATAGGGTCTGGCATTTCTGTAAAACAAATTATTATTCCACTTAATAAATTGTATTGTATAAGGAAACACACTCAGGGAAATGCACTGTTAAAACAAAGCTTGGCAGAATGTTTAAAAAAAGGATTTTTTTCAAAGCTTTAACAAATTCAATATCTAGGAAACTCAAAAATTAAGTTGAAATCTTTGTTTTGTTAACTGCATTTCTCCAGGCATGAAATTCGTTTGTACACAAAAGATAATCTAAGATAGACCAGCTGTCTGATTTATTAAAATTGTTTCCATTCGTTGCTTAGAACATTTCCAAAGTAAATATTCCCTGATTAGTTTTATAGAATTGATAACAGAATGCGCAATTGAAGTAACCAGCTGTTTAATAGAAAGGAAATGAAGCTATTTGAAAATGGATCTTAAATACGGAAAAGCAATTTTGATGTTCCCTGTGTCTTATAAAATGTGTAAGCTTAAAGACATGTTTGTGAATACTTGAATTTCTTTGACTAAGCCTATGGAAACATCATTTTAAATGTCCAGGGCATTAAAGTATATGTAAATTGTCTACTGACCACTCGAACTAATAACTATTTCAACGGCCACTTCGAACTCAAGCGAAGTTTAAGTGGGTGTTTTGTTGTTGTTGTTGTGTTTTTTTTAAACTTATATGATGGTATTTGTAACAAGAGGAAAAAAATATAGTTAAATATTTGCGCATTAGCTAGACGACACCATTTTAGACTACAAAAATATCGTTGCATTATCTTTTTGCGTAATAATAATAACAAATAATAATAATAACAAATAATAATAATAACAAATAATAATAATAACACATAATAATAATAACAAATAATAATAATAACAAATAAAAGAAAATTATAATTATCAAAATAGGTCCAAATACAGGTCATTTAGTCCACTTTTCCTACTTGTTTTCTGGCAGCCACTGTGCTTGACTATTTTTCAGACCGTCCAAACACAACATCAAATCGTAAACATTACTTTGTTGTTTGGTGCGACCCTAGTCATAAATATTACACGTTCGCTTCATAGTTCGCAGTGGTGAAAAATCGAAACTTTATATTTCAAGATTTAAGTCTGACCTACACGGCTTTCTCATGATCGAAGGTTGAAGTAAGCTCTCTTTTCTACTTGTGAAAAGTCACTTATCCTATTTTAATATACACATGGTCTCTATATCAGTTAGTCACTCACTTTTTTTTCACTTTAAAGCCAAACATGTCCGAATTTCATAAGAAACTTTAACTTTTGTATTTCCTATGCATTACTATCAGCAATTATAAAGTTTCAAGGTAACTGCAACTTCTATACATAGTTCTCTGTTCAAGTTGTGACATTAATATAAAACACAGGTCCGTGCGTTCCGTGCAGATCATAACTGCGTGCAACAAAAATCCGTGCATTCCGTGCAGTTCATAACTGTGTGCAACAAAAATCCGTGCATTCCGTGCAGTTCATAACTGCGTGCAACAAAAATCCGAGCATTCCGTGCATTAAAGATTTGTCAGTTACTTCCATAAAATGGATGAAGAGTATTTGTGAGCATTCTTATACCTGTCAGAGATTAACCCCAGACTAATGAATGCCCATCGAGAAATCCTGCCACAGGTCTAGGGCGACAAAATGTAAAATTTTAAATCAAGCTTTGAGAGAAGCAATCAAAATATTTAGAATTTAGTGATTTGGTTTAGTTTAGTTTTATTGGGGTTTAATGCCAGTTTAACAGCTAAGGTCATATCCCGGCGGTCAGTCCACCTAACCAGTGTTCCTGGGTATCCAACCAGTTTACTAACCAATTTGATAACATTGAATCTGTGTCGAGTGTTACCTTTGGTAAAAATATTTACATTAAACAGGATAAACTAATTTAGGTTTCAGTTTAAGTAGAATCTACTTACGCTCAAATCATGTATATACAATACACTACTCACAAGGGACATACTCTGAAATTACCGAATGGTATACTTTAATAACTGTGATATATCGTTTTATATTTTTAAAATAATATTTATGCCACCCCTTATATAAATTTGCACTGTCCTTTGATAGAAACAGTTCATGTATATGTCCTTCACGTGCCCCTTGAGTAAAATAAACTGCCACTGTCTTTCCGCTGTAATTGTTAACAGATGCTGTGGATACATGAATTAAAATATATACCTGAATATTGATGTAAAATCACTTAGAAATCTGGCTCTATATATTGTTACGGTCTAGCGCATACCTTCATATAATTGTATAAATACAAGCTCTGACAACTGCGTCAAGAAATCTATTCTTTGGCTAAGTCGTTAGGGTGTTTGTCTTCGATGTGCTAAGATCAGAGTTCGCGCTGGGTTGTGTGTTCTTAGATGCATTGCATCTTTCTGTTACGGACTTTCATGTTCGTAAGAGTATGTATTTCTGTAGAAAGAGCAATACAATGTTTAATATTGCATTTACTCATTGCATTCTGAGACGTATCTACACGGAAATTTTATGTTCTTCATTTTGAACTTGAAGTTAAGTTTAAGTTTGAAAATTTCACAGTCTTGTTAAGCAATTTCTATTTGGAACGCTGTAGCAGAAGTGGGCATTCTGGATATTCAGTTCAAAATGCTTAAAATTCCCGAGGTGCCTACCTTAGTATTGTGTTCGTATGTTTACATGATTCTGCAATTATAATTTCAGATATAGTATGATCTTTCTTTTTATTGCAAAATGAAATCCACCAGACAAATATTTCATTGAGAACTCAATCTAACATTTACATTCTGCTAGAAACCTCACAGTATAATAATGAGGAAGAATTGAAAAACCAACAATCATGACAATATAACAACATTAACAACAACAATAATAAAAACACAGACTATGAAAAATCGTTAGCTCAAAAACAGTAAACCAAACGTACTTCTAAGTGGCATTTTTTACACTTTTTCATCTGAAAAATATCAATAAATATGTATCACTACTAGATGTTATTAAAGCGCAGTCAAGGTCTTGTTGGTCATGTTATTGCAAGATTGTAAAGGAAGAATAGTTTCTAATGAGTTGTCTGTAGCGCCAGACGACACGTCAGTCAGAGAAATTCATTCAAGTTTCTATTTATTCAACCAGGATTTATTGAAGGCAATACAATAAATTGAATATATTTAGAAGTTCCTTGAATGGATGATTACCTGCCGGAAAGTTAAAGACACAGGAGGTCTTAAATGTACACCCTTAGCACGTGACCGAGACGAGATGCAGACGTGTAGAGATTTTCTGCTGAATCAATCTAATTTTCCTGTGAAGCGTAACAAGGCCAAAGAAAATGAAAATAGTCTAGGATAAGTTTGCCATCATGTTTTACATAATAAATTGGAAACATTAAATAGAAAATCAAATGTGTTCCGTTTTTATATATTACATTTATGCAATTGTTTTTCTCGTCAGGCCCGTCATAGCTTCGTTACCAATAAAATGTTATTAATCTGAACAAACCGGCTGATTTAGTTGAAATTATATTTTGTGTTCTAAAATCGATTTACTTACTAACTGAATTTCCGCCACTTCTGGCGTAGAGCAAGCTGGAACATCGTTGAAAACACCAGATAAATAAATAAATAAATAAATAAATAAATAAATAAATAAATAAAAGCTAACGTGTCTTCTAAGTATTCATTAATGTTTATCGGGAGTGTTCTATAAAAATGTTATCTCTTGCACTGAATTTATAAAAGATCTGAACCACGTGGTCAGCTGATTCTGTTCTCAGTGGAACATTACATCGCATACAGCTGATAACACCTCTTTGTAAAATACGACACGTGACATACTTTGCGTATTGATGGACAGATGTGGATCTGTATAAAAATATAGTTTTTACCATTAAGGCGGTAAGATTTATTAATGTACCGCGCTTGACCAATTTTGTTGCAAACTTATAAACGCTTACCAAGTCGTTTATAAGTTGTTTCAAATAAAAATTATTGCTTTGAGTTTGAAATATTGCTATGAATAATTCACGATGACAAATTCTTGTGGTTGCTCAGTTAGAGACATTATTAATTGGTTTCTGACATACAATCACTAAGCTATAATTTTTAGTTAGTATGTGACCTAATGTCAAAAGATCGAGTGTAATTGATAAGGTTACATCAGTATTCACGATTTAGATGCGTCTGATATTTCTTTTCACCGTCACTTCATACGGGATAGTGATGTTTTAATTGTTTAAATTGACATATACCCAAATAAAATAATATCAAGTTCTCATTGGGAGAAAAACACTCGGCTAATTGAAATAACAACTATGAAATAAATATTAATTATTTACAAGGGTAGTAAACATTTTGCACCTTATTAGACTGCCTGCTGTCCCAAAACCGACGTCGTGATTTCTTGTTTAACATATTTTATATTTACACAGTGATACAAGAATGAATTTTTATAACTTATTTGAAAGTGTCAGTTAATAAGAAGGTTTTTTTCCAAATTCTGAGTACCACTTGTGATTTTCTTCAGAAAGTATATGGTTGTCAGATATGATCCAGTCGAGTTGTTACCTTTACAATGTCTCTGATAAAACTACCATTTTACAAGAAAAATAATTAGTTATAAGGAGAGCTCCTGGACGGCTAATTTTGTCATCTTAACGGAATTAAACGATAATATTGCACGTGCGTCGACGTTTGAAAAGTACAGATGTCATCTTTCTAATGTTTTATTTTTTTAATCACATCTACAGAAAAAACACCATAATTTATTTGACCATACTGTTAAAAAGAACTATAGATACTTTTGTGTCTGTGCCGATGGCGGGACGTCAAAACTCATTCAGTGTTTCAGATATATTTCTTTATACATGTATTAAAGACTTATTGTATGAGAGAAGTTCATCAGTTATTATAATAACATTTGTACAAGTGGCTTTTGTGGAGATGGTGAAAGGAATACTTTTTATTACTTTTTGTTAAACAAATGAAATACATAGAGTTTTTCACAAGATATAACAAGATAACTGTTGTAATTGAAGAATAATTGATATAATATATTTTTATGTTTTCGATTACTTACTAGGTAAGGTCTGCATTCATAGACTACAGACGAGTTTGTTTGTGTCTATCATGTCGTTTTTAATAAATGTTGGTCAAGATCCATGGCGGTGAGGATAAATGTTGGTCAAGATCCATGGCGGTGAGGATAAATGTTGGTCAAGATCCATGGCGGTGAGGATAAATGTTGGCCAAGATCCATGGCGGTGAGGATAAATGTTGGTCAAGATCAATGGCGGTGAGGATAAATGTTGGTCAAGATCCATTTTGGTAAGAATGCATGTTTGTGAGGATGAATGTTGGTAAGGAATCCTGGATGTGAGGATGAATGTTTTGTAAGGAATCATGGTCTTAAGGATGAATATTGGTAAGGAATCCTGGATGTGAGAATGAATGTTTTGTAAGGAATCATGGTCTTAAGGATGAATATTGGTAAGGAATCCTGGATGTGAGAATGAATGTTTTGTAAGGAATCATGGTCTTAAGGATGAATATTGGTAAGGAATCCTGGATGTGAGAATGAATGTTTTGTAAGGAATCATGGTCTTAAGGATGAATATTGGTAAGGAATCCTGGATGTGAGGATGAATGTTTTGTAAGGAATCATGGTCTTAAGGATGAATATTGGTAAGGAATCGTGGTTGTGACGATGAATGTTATTAAGGAATCATGGTGGTGAGGATGAATATTGGTATGGAATCATGTTTGTGAGGATGAATGTTGCTCAAAATGCATTGCGGTGAGGATGAGTGTTGGTAAGAAATTTCGGTTTTTAGGATGAATGTTGGTAAGAATGCATGGTGCTGAGGATGAATGTTGGTAAGGAATCACAGTAGTGAGGATGAATTTTGGTCAGTATGCATGGTGAAGAGGATGGATTTTGGTCAGTATGCATGGTGATGAGTATGAATTTTGGAAAGAATGTATGATGGTGAAGATGGATATTGGTAAGGAATCATGGTGGTGCGGATGAATATTGGTTAGAAATCATGTTTGTGAGGATGAATGTTACTCAAGATGCATTGCGGTGAGGATGTATGTTGGTAAGAATGCATGGCGCTGAAGATGAATGTTGGTAAGGAATCATTGTAGTGAGGATGAATTTTGGCCAGGATGCATGGTGATAAGGATGAATTTTGGTAAGGAATAATGGTGGTGAGTATGAATTTTGGTAAGAATTTATGATGGTGAAGATGAATATTGGTTATGAATCATGGTGGTGCGGACGAATATTGGTTAGGAATTATGGTTGTGAGGATGGATGTTGGTAATTGTTCGGAGGATGAATATTGGTAAGGAATTGTGGTTGTGAGGATGCATGTTGGTAAGAAATTATTGTGTTGAGGAAAAATATTGGTAAGGATGCATAGATGTGAGAATGACTGTTGCTCAAGATGCATTGCAGTTGTGAGGATGGATGTTGGTAAGGAATCATGGTTGTGAAAACGAATGTTGGTAAGGATGCATGGCGGTGAGGATAAATGTTGGTAAGGATGAATTGCAATGAAGATGAAACTTGCTGAGGAATCATGGTGGTGCGGATGAATATTGGTAAGACATCATGGTGGTTAGGATGAATATTGGTAAGGAATCTTGGTTGTGAGGATAAATGTTGGTAAGGAAGCATGGTGGTGAGGATGAATATTGGAAAGACATCATGGTGGTGAGGATGAATATTGGAAAGGAATCATGGTGGTGAGGATGAATATTGGTAAGGAATCATGGTGGTTAGGATGAATATTGGTAAGGAATCTTGGTTGTGAGGATAAATGTTGTTAAGGAAGCATGCTGGTGAGGATGAATATTGGTAAGGAATTATTGTAGTGAGGACGAATTTTGGTAGGTATTCATGGTGGTGACAAAGTCTTCTCTCAATTGTGACAAAGTCTTCTTTCACTGGTGACAAAATCTTCTTGGTAACAAAGACTTCTATAACTCGTGAAAAAGTTTTCTTTCACTGGTGACAAAGTCCTCTTTGTAACAAAGACATCAATTACTGGTGACAAAATCTTCTTTCACTGGTGACAAAGTCTTCTTTCCCTCGTGACAATGTCTTCTTGGTAACAAATACTTCTATTACTGGTGGCGAAGTCTTCTTACACTGGTGACAATGTCTTCTTGGTGACAAAGACTTCATTTACTGGTGACAAAATAATCTTTCACTAGTGACAGAGTCTTCGTTCACTGGTGACAAAGCTTTCTTGGTAACAAAGTCTTCTATTACAGGTGACAAAGTCTTCTTTAACTGGTGACAAAGTCTTCTTTCACTGTTGACAAAGTCTTCTTTCACTGGTGATGAAGACTTTTTAATAACAAAGTCTTCTTGCTAACAAAGTCTTCTTTCAATGGTGATGAAGTCTTCTTGCTAACAATATCTTCTTGCTAAAAAAGTCTTCTTCTTAACAAAGTTTTATTGGTAACAAAGTCTTCTTGCTAACAAAGTCTTCTTGCTAACAAAGTCTTCTTGCTAACAAGTCTTCTTGCTAACAAATTCTTCTTGCTTAAAAAGTCTTCTTGCTAACAAGGTCTTCTTTCACTGGTGACAAAGTCTTCTTTCACTGGTGACGAAATTTTCTTGCTAACAAAGTCTTCTTTCACTGGTGGCAAAGTCTTTACGGTAACGACGTCTTCTTGCTAACAAAGTCTTCTTGCCAACAAAATCTTATTGCTAACCAAGTCTTCTTGCTAACACAGTCTTCTTGCTAAAAAGTCTTCTTGCTAACAAAAATTTCTTGCTGACCAAGTCTTCTTGCTAACAAAGTCTTCTCGCTAACCAAGTCTTCTTGCTAATCAAGTCTTCTTGCTAATCAAGTCTTCTTGCTAACAAAAAGTCTTCTCGCTATCAAAGTTTTCTTGCTAAAAAAGTCTTCTTGTTAACAAAGTCTTCTTGCTAAGAAAATCTTCTTGCTAACAAAGTCTTCTTGCTAACAAAGTCTTCTTGCAAACAAAGTCTTCTCGCTAACAAAGTCTTCTTGCTAATCAAGTCTTCTTGCTAACAAAAAGTCTTCTCGCTATCAAAGTTTTCTTGCTAAAAAAGTCTTCTTGTTAACAAAGTCTTCTTGCTAAGAAAATCTTCTTGCTAACAAAGTGTTCTTGCTAACAAATTCTTCTTGCTGACAAAGTCTTTTTCCTAAAAAGTCTTCGTGCTAACAAAGTCTTCTTTAACTGGTGACAAAGTCTTCTTGCTAACAGAGTCTTTTCGCTATGAAAGTCTTCTTGCTAAAAAAGTCTTCTTGTTAACAAAGTCTTCTTGCTCAGAAAATCTTTTTGCTAACAAAGTGTTCTTGCTAACAAAGTCTTCTTGCTGACAAAGTCTTTTTCCTAAAAAGTCTTCGTGCTAACAAAGTCTTCTTTAACTGGTGACAAAGTATCTTTGCTAACAGAGCCTTCTTGCTAACAAAGTCTTCTTGCTAACAAAGTCTTCTTAGCAAACTCTTCTTGCTAACAAAGTCTTCTTGCTAACAAAGTCTTCTTTCACTGGTGAAAAAGTCTTCTTTCACTGGTGAAGAAACTTTTTTGCTAACAAAGTCTTCTTTCACTGGTGACAAAGTCTTTTCGTTAACGAAATCTTCTTGCTTACAAAGTCTTCTTTCACTGGTGTCAAAGTCTTTTCGGTAACGAAATCTTCTTGCTTACAAAGCCTTCTTTCACTGATGACAAAGTCTTTTCGGTAACGAAATCTTCTTGCTTACAAAGCCTTCTTTCACTGGTGACAAAGTCTTTTCGATAACAAAGTCTTCTTGCTAAAAAAGTCTTCTTTCACTGGTGACGAAGTCCTCTTCTTAACAAAGTCTTCTTTCACTGGTGAAAAGTCTGCTTTTACTGGTGACAAAGTCTTCTAGTAAACAATGTCTTCTTGCTAAAAAAGTCTTCTTTCACTGGTGATAAAGTCTTCTTTCACTGTTGACGAAGTCTTCTTGCTAACAAAGTATTCTTGCTAACAAAGTATTCTTGCTAACAAAGACTTCTTGCTAACAAAGTTTTCTTGCTAACAAAGTCTTCTTTCACTGGTAACGAAGTTTTTTTCATTGGTGTCGAAGTCTTCTTGCTTACAAAATTTTCTTGATAACAAAGTCTTCTTGCTAACAAAGTCTTCTTGCTAACAAAGACTTCTTGCTAACAAAGTTTTCTTGCTAACAAAGTCTTCTTTCACTGGTAACGAAGTCTTTTTTCACTGGTGTCGAAGTTTTCTTGCTTACAAAATTTTCTTGCTAACAAAGTCTTCTTGCGAACAAAGTCTTCATGCGAACAAAGTCTTCTTGCTTTTAAAGTCTTCTTGCTATTAAAGTCTTTTTGCGAACAAAGTCTTGCTAACAAAATCGTCTTGCTAACCAATTCTTCTAGGTAACAAAGTCTTTTTGCAAACAAAGTCTCTTACAAACAAAGTCTTCTTGCTAACAAAGTCTTCTTGCTAACAAAATCTTCTTGCCAACAAAGTCTTCTTGCTAAAAAGTCTTCCTGAGAACAAAGTCTTCTTGCAAAAATAGTCTTATTGCTATTAAATTCTTCTTGCTATTAAAGTCTTCTTGCGAACAAAGTCTTCTTGCTAACAAAATCTTCTTGCTAACAAAGTCTTCTAGGTAACAAATTCTTTATGCGAACAAAGTCTATTGCGAACAAAGTCTTCTTGCTAACAAAGTCTTCTTGCTAACAAAGTCTTCTTGCTAACAATGTCTTCTTGCAAACAAAGTCTTCTTGCTAACAAAGTCTTCATGCTAACAAAGTCTTCTTGCTAACAAAGTCTTATTGCTAACAAAATCTTCTTGCTAACAAAGTTTTTTTGCGAACAAAGTCTTTATGCTAACAAAGTCTTCTTGCTAACAAAGTCTCTTTCACTGGTGACGAAGTCTTCTTTCACTGCTGACGAAGTCTTTTTGATAACATAGCCTTCTTGCTAACAGTCCTCTTGCTAAAAAAGTCTTCTTGCTAACAAAGTCTTTTTGCTAACAATGTCTTCTTGCTTACAAAGTCTTCTTGCTAACAAAGACTTCTTTCACTGCTGACGAAGTCTTCTTGCTAACAAAGTCTTCTTGCTAACAAATTCGTCCTGATTACAAAGAATTCTTGCTAACAAAGTCTATCTGCTAACAAAATCTTCTTGCTAACAAAGTCTTCTTGCTAACAAAGTCTTCTTGCTAACAAAGTCTTCTTGCTAACAAAGTCCTCTTACTAACAAAGTATTCTTGCTAACAAAGTTTTCTTGCTAACAAAGGCTTCTTTCACTTGTGGTGAAGTATTCTTTTACCTGTGACAAAGTCTTCTTGCTACTAAAGTCTTCTTGGTAATAAAGTCTTCTTGCTAACAAAGTGTTCTTGCTAACAACGTCTTCTTGCTAACAAAGTCTTCTTTCACTGGTGACGAAGATTTTTTGCACTGGTGTCGAAGTCTTCTTGCTTACAAAATCTTCTCTTTAACAAAGGCCTCTTGCTAACAAAGTCTTCTTGCTAACAAAGTCTTATTGCGAACAAAGTCTTCTTGCTATCAAAGTCTTCTTGCTAAAAAAGTCTTCTTGTTAACAAAGTCTTCTTGCTAAGAAAATCTTCTTGCTAACAAAGTGTTCTTGCTAACAAATTCTTCTTGCTGACAAAGTCTTTTTCCTAAAAAGTCTTCGTGCTAACAAAGTCTTCTTTAACTGGTGACAAAGTCTTCTTGCTAACAGAGTCTTTTCGCTATGAAAGTCTTCTTGCTAAGAAAGTCTTCTTGTTAACAAAGTCTTCTTGCTCAGAAAATCTTTTTGCTAACAAAGTGTTCTAGCTAACAAAGTCTTCTTGCTGACAAAGTCTTTTTCCTAAAAAGTCTTCGTGCTAATAAAGTCTTCTTTAACTGGTGACAAAGTATCTTTGCTAACAGAGCCTTCTTGCTAACAAAGTCTTCTTGCTAACAAAGTCTTCTTGCTAACAAAGTCTTCTTAGCAAAATCTTCTTGCTAACAAAGTCTTCTTGCTAACAAAGTCTTCTTTCACTGGTGAAAAAGTCTTCTTTCACTGGTGAAGAAACTTTTTTGCTAACAAAGTCTTCTTTCACTGGTGACAAAGTCTTTTCGTTAACGAAATCTTCTTGCTTACAAAGTCTTCTTTCACTGGTGTCAAAGTCTTTTCGGTAACGAAATCTTCTTGCTTACAAAGCCTTCTTTCACTGATGACAAAGTCTTTTCGGTAACGAAATCTTCTTGCTTACAAAGCCTTCTTTCACTGGTGACAAAGTCTTTTCGATAACAAAGTCTTCTTGCTAAAAAAAGTCTTCTTTCACTGGTGACGAAGTCCTCTTCTTAACAAAGTCTTCTTTCACTGGTGAAAAGTCTGCTTTTACTGGTGACAAAGTCTTCTAGTAAACAATGTCTTCTTGCTAAAAAAGTCTTCTTTCACTGGTGATAAAGTCTTCTTTCACTGTTGACAAAGTCTTCTTGCTAACAAAGTATTCTTGCTAACAAAGTATTCTTGCTTACAAAGACTTCTTGCTAACAAAGTTTTCTTGCTAACAAAGTCTTCTTTCACTGGTAACGAAGTCTTTTTTCATTGGTGTCGAAGTCTTCTTGCTTACAAAATTTTCTTGATAACAAAGTCTTCTTGCTAACAAAGTCTTCTTGCTAACAAAGACTTCTTGCTTTTAAAGTCTTCTTGCTAACAAAGTCTTCTTTCACTGGTAACGAAGTCTTTTTTTCACTGGTGTCGAAGTCTTCTTGCTTACAAAATTTTCTTGCTAACAAAGTCTTCTTGCGAACAAAGTCTTCATGCGAACAAAGTCTTCTTGCTTTTAAAGTCTTCTTGCTATTAAAGTCTTTTTGCGAACAAAGTCTTGCTAACAAAATCGTCTTGCTAACCAATTCTTCTAGGTAACAAAGTCTTTTTGCAAACAAAGTCTCTTACAAACAAAGTCTTCTTGCTAACAAAGTCTTCTTGCTAACAAAATCTTCTTGCCAACAAAGTCTTCTTGCTAAAAAGTCTTCCTGAGAACAAAGTCTTCTTGCGAAAATAGTCTTATTGCTATTAAATTCTTCTTGCTATTAAAGTCTTCTTGCGAACAAAGTCTTCTTGCTAACAAAATCTTCTTGCTAACAAAGTCTTCTAGGTAACAAATTCTTTATGCGAACAAAGTCTATTGCGAACAAAGTCTTCTTGCTAACAAAGTCTTCTTGCTAACAAAGTCTTCTTGCTAACAATGTCTTCTTGCAAACAAAGTCTTCTTGCTAACAAAGTCTTCATGCTAACAAAGTCTTCTTGCTAACAAAGTCTTATTGCTAACAAAATCTTCTTGCTAACAAAGTTTTTTTGCGAACAAAGTCTTTATGCTAACAAAGTTTTCTTGCTAACAAAGTCTCTTTCACTGGTGACGAAGTCTTCTTTCACTGCTGACGAAGTCTTTTTGCTAACATAGCCTTCTTGCTAACAGTCCTCTTGCTAAAAAAGTCTTCTTGCTAACAAAGTCTTTTTGCTAACAATGTCTTCTTGCTTACAAAGTCTTCTTGCTAACAAAGACTTCTTTCACTGCTGACGAAGTCTTCTTTCTAACAAAGTCTTCTTGCTAACAAAGTCTTCTTGCTAACAAATTCGTCCTGATTACAAAGAGTTCTTGCTAACAAAGTCTATCTGCTAACAAAATCTTCTTGCTAACAAAGTCTTCTTGCTAACAAAGTCTTCTTGCTAACAAAGTCTTCTTGCTAACAAAGTCCTCTTACTAACAAAGTATTCTTGCTAACAAAGTTTTCTTGCTAACAAAGTCTTCTTTCACTTGTGGTGAAGTATTCTTTTACCTGTGACAAAGTCTTCTTGCTACTTAAGTCTTCTTGGTAATAAAGTCTTTTTGCTAACAAAGTGTTCTTGCTAACAAAGTCTTCTTGCTAACAAAGTCTTCTTTCACTGGTGACGAAGTTTTTTTGCACTGGTGTCGAAGTCTTCTTGCTTACAAAATCTTCTCTTTAACAAAGGCCTCTTGCTAAGAAAGTCTTCTTGCTAACAAAGTCTTATTGCGAACAAAGTCTTCTTGCTAACAAAGTCATCTTGCTAACAAACTCTTCTTGCTTACACAGTCTTCTTGCTAACAAATTCTTCTTTCACTGGTGACGAAGTCTTCTTGCTAACACAATCTTCTTGCTAACAAAGACTTCTTTAACTGGAGACAAAGTATTCTTGGTAACAAAGACTTCTTTAACTGGTGACAAAGTCTTCTTACACTGGTGACAAAGTCTTCTTACACTGGTGACAAAGTCGTCTTGGTAACAAAGACTTCTTTATCTGGTGACAAAGTCTTCTTTCACTGGTGACGAAGTCATCTTGCTAACAAAATCTTCTAGCTAACAAAGTCTTCTTGCTAACAAAGTCCTCTTGCTAAAAAACCTTTCTTTCTAACAAAGTCTTTTTGCTAACAAAGTCTTCTTGCTTACACAATCTTCTTGCTAACAAAGTCTTCTTTCACTGGTGACGAAGTCTTCTTTCAAGGATGACGAAGTCTTCTTCACTGCTGACGAAGTTATTTTGCTAACATAGTCTTCTTGCTAACAAAGTCCTTTTGCTAAGAAAGTCTTCTTGCTAACAAATTCTTCTTGCTAACAAAGTCTTCTTTCACTGGTGACGAAGTCTTATTTCACTGGTGACGAAGTCTTCTTGCTAACAAAGTCTTCTTGCTAACAAAGTCTTCTTGCTAACAGAGTCTTCTTGCTAACAAAGTTTTCTTGCTAACAAAGATTTCTTGCTAACAATGTCTTCTTGCGAACAAAGTTTTCTTGCGAACAAAGTTTTCTTGCTAACAATGCCTTCTTGCTAACAAAGTCTTCTTGCGAACAAAGTCTTCTTGCTAACAAAGTCTTCTTGCTAACAAAGTCTTCTTTCGCTGGTGACGAAGACTTTCTACACTGGTGTCGAAGTGTTCTTGCTTACAAAATCTTCTTGCTAACAAAGTCTTCTTGCTAACAAAATCTTCTTGCTAACAACGTCTTCTTGCGAACAAAGTCTTATTGCTAAGAAAGTCTTCTTGCTCACAAAGTCTTCTTGCTTACAAAGTATTCTTGCTAACAAAGTCTTCTTTCACTGGTGACGAAGTCATCTTGCTAACAAAATCTTCTAGCTAACAAAGTCTTCTTGCTAACAAAGTCCTCTTGCTAAAAAACTTTTCTTTCTAACAAAGTCTTTTTGCTAACAAAGTCTTCTTGCTTACACAATCTTCTTGCTAACAAAGTCTTCTTTCACTGGTGACGAAGTCTTCTCGCTAACAAAGTCTTCTTGCTAACAAAGTCTTCTTGCTAACAAATTATTCTTGCTAACAAAGTCTTCTTGCTAACAAAGTCTTCTTGCTAACAATGTCTTCTTGCTAACAAAGTCTTCTTGGTAACAAAGACTTCATTAACTGGTGACAAAGTCTTCTTACACTGGTGAGAAAGTCTTCTTCCACTGGTGACAAAGTCTTCTTGGTAACAAAGACTTCTTTATCTGGTGACAAAGTCTTCTTACACTGGTGACAAAGTCTTCTTACACTGGTGACAAATTGTCTTGGTAACAAAGACTTCTTTAACTTGTGACAAAGTCTTCTTACACTGGTGACAGAGTCTTCTTGGTAACAAAGACTTCTTTAACTGGTGACAAAGTCTTCTTACACTGGTGACAGAATCTTCTTGGTAAGAAAGACTATTTAACTGCTGACAAAGTCTTCTGTCACTGGTGACAAAGTCTTCTTGGTAACAAAGACTTATTTAACTGGTGACAGAGTCTTATTACACTGGTGACAAAGTCTTCTTGGTAACAAAGACATCTTCAACTGGTGACAAAGTCTTCTAACACTGGTGACAGAGACTTCTTTTACCGGTAGTAAAGACTTCTTGCACTGGTGAGAGAGTCTTCTTACACTGATAACAAAGTCTTCTTTCACTGGTGAAAAAGTCTTTTTTTACGGGTAACAAATCCTTTTTACTGGATGTTAATGAAAATATACGTTCTTGAGCCATTGTCAATATATTCTTTTTACTTTTCATTTTAATCATAGCCAGCTTTATTCAGCGGGAGTAAGACGTTTATGCAATGATTAAACTTATGTTAAAAATGTACAAAGGTCATTTTTCAAAGAGTGCACGTCAGTGAAAAATTCAGGGTTAGTTTTGACAACTAGTATTATATTAATACAAGCAAACACTGACGTCTATTTAGTGGTATATTTTATTCAAGAGAAGCTCAAAGTTTCCCTCAAAAGCAGACGATATGTTAAAACTAATACCAGTCAGTCAATTGTGTAACTTTAAAAAGAAACATTCATTCAGCATGAATTACTCAAAGCTCTGAACTTTTCCTTATCATTGGTGATTTAAGTTTCCATTATCATTTCACATGGACTAATTTTTTCTTATCACCATTCATTCTCCCGTCTGCTACAATGACAGCAAGTATCAAACGACACGGGTCTGCTTTATTTTTTGTTATGAGTTTGTTTATAGACTTTGATTAAGTGACCTATGTTTGATTTCCACATCAATGTGTAAAAAGCGATCAAAAGATTGACTCATAAAAGGGATTAAAAGACTAATTTATATTGATGTACTAAAACAGAACAAAAGGGCCATGATGGCCCTGGATCGCTCACCTGAGTACTTTGGCTGTAGGTTTGCTGTTTAGCGGTATTTCATTTTTTAATTGAAAATATGTAAGTGCCTACAAACCAAATATGTAAAATATCAGTCAATAAATAAAGGCTCTATGACAGAAAGTAGAAATATCTATTATAAGCTATGGTGACCTTGACCTTGACCCAGTTACCTCAAACCCTACCCATGGGTAGAGGTCCATGCAAGGAACCTATATACTGAATATCAAAGATATTGGTTTATAAATGAAGGCTCTATGAGGTACAGTAGATAAATCTATTTTTATCCTCCGTGACCTTTAACCTAATCTAATAATTTGAAAAAGCTTGATAAAGCTTGCTTCATGCCAAATTTTAAAATTCTAGGCCTTGTGGTTTCAGGCATGAAGATTTTTTTAAAGATTTCCTTTTTACATATTAAGGGCCTCCGGGACGGTGCAAATTTTGACCCCATGGCCAACATTTCAACAATATTGGTAGAAGTTCTTTACACAATACTCAACACCAAATATCAAAGGTCTAGTCCTATTTGTTTTAGAGAAAAATTATTTTTCATGTTTTTCCTATATGAATCTATGTAAACCAAGAGAACCCTGGGGCGTGGCCAATTTTGATCCCGGGAACATATTATGAACAAACATGGTAGACATCCACTAGACAATGCTACATACCAAATATCTAAGCTGTAGGCATTGAGGTTTCCAGTAAGAAGAATTTTAAAGATTGCCCTTTTTACATATTAAGGCCCCCCGGGACAGGGCCAATTTTGACCCAAGGGCCAACATTTAAACAATACTGGTAAAGATTCTCTATACAATACTCCACACCAAATATCTAAGGTCTAGACCTATTAGTTTCAGAAAAAAATGATTTTTCATGTTTTTCTTATATGAATCTATGTAAACAAAGAGAGCCCTGGGACGTGGCCAATTTTGACCCAGGGGACATAATTTGAACAAACATGGTAGACATCCACTAGACAATGCTACATACCAAACATCTAAGCTGTAGGCATTGAGGTTTTCTAACAAGAAGATTTTTTAAAGTTTTTCCTATATAACTCTATGACAAACATGTGATCCCTGGGGTGGAGCCATTTTTGACCCAGGAGCCAGGATTTGAACAAACTTGGTAAAGGTCAACTGGACAATGCTGCACACCAAATATCTAAACTCTAGGCCTTGCGGTTTATGACAAGAAGATTTTTTAAAGTTTTTCCTATATAACTCTATGTAAAACATGTGACGCCTGGGGCTGGGCCTTTTTTTTGACCCAGGAGCCATGATTTGAACAAACTTGGTAAAAGTCCACTGGACAATGATGTACACCAAATATCTAAACTCTTGGCCTTGTGGTTTTTGACAAGAAGATTTTTTAAGTTTTCCCTATATAAATCTATGTAAAATCAACTGCCCCTGGGGTGGGGTCAGTTTTGACCCCATGGTCATAATTTGGTAGACTTAGATAAACTTGGTAAAGGTCCACCTGATGATGCTTCATACCAAATATCTAAGCTCCAGGCCTTGTAGTTCTGGAGAAGAAGATTTTTAAAGTTCCAACTTTGAAAATCTATTTTTAGCTCCTGTGGCCTAGAAATGCAATGGACCAGAACCATTTGAACAATTTTGGTAAAGCTTCATGCAAGTAACATTCCTGCCAAGTTTCAGCAAGATTAGCCCAGCAGTTCAGGAGAAGAAGTTGTTTGAAGAAAAAGTTGACGACGCACGGACGGACGACGGACGACGGACATCAGGCGATCACAAAAGCTCACCTTGCTCAGGTGAGCTAAAAAAAAGACACGCGAATTCAATGATTTCAGTCATTTTCAATTATGTGGGAACTTAGATTACTGTTAAGTAACAATAAAAGTTCAACGATGTTACCTGGTAAAAAGAATATATATATATATTGCAGTACAGACGGGACAACTTCACTTACAGTAATAGCAATTAGTCGTGTATTTAGCGAAAACGTTCAGAGCCATTGCCACGAGATTTTAAATGCATGGAATATTTACCTCTATCATTTTTTTTAAGATCGAGTGACGCCGGTTAACTCTGCATTATTTCAGTCTCCGTTACAATGACTGAAAAGGAAAATTGGTTTGTATGGTGGCTGATTTAAGCCATGTCGTATTTTCGCGTTTTCGCCACGAAAATGCGAAAACACCAAAATACAACAAAGTCAAAAATATTTAAAGTGAAAAAAAATGTTAACATTAAAAAAATCGTATTTTTCGAATTGAATAAATGAACCCTTCCTTGACTTGACTAAATTTTGTGTTTCTAAGATATGAAAAAAAAAATAAAGGTAACTGAAACGTTATTTTATACAGACCACGATTCTATTTTTCTGTTTGTAGTAACACAAGGCGATGAATGTAATCAAAACTGTACACTCAGGAGGAAATTCTCTTTCTCTGTATTCAGCAAAAATGTCATCGTTACTTTAGACAGGAATTTAAGCGAATAGAAATTTTAACACTTTCATGAAAATGTCAACGATGAGAAGAAATGCTGTGGCATATTCTGTCTGGAATTCTTGAATTCCTGAGCAAACAAATGAATGACATTTATACTTCTGCTTAGAGTTGCTTATCATACAACTGACATTTTCGAGTGAAAGGGTAGGTAATATTTATGAGGTAAGATAACCCTGCACATATAATCAAGTTTCGCAATTTGTCCTCAAGGAATAATTGTATGTTTATACACCTGTGTCACCAAATGTATGCTGAGAGCAGTTTGTGTTTTACTTATGTTGGATAACCCATTTTGCAAAACCTAGCTACCTATTAAAAAACAAACAAACTCATTTCGAAAAAACAAATCAATTTTATTGACTTTGATAATTGAAAATGAATCTATTTGGATGGTGAAATAACATAAATAGCCATATTAAACACATCACTGCCTTGTTTGAACCCTGTCAATGATATAATATAGAAATTTTACACAAAACTTCACTGAGTTTACAAAAAAACCTGTTTTAACTATCTCAGTGATAGAATATAAACATTTATAAAACACTAAATCTAACAATAAAACTTAAAGTGTTTACACAAAAAAAATATTGTCACAGTTTACAGAAACATTGATACAAATAATAATAAAAACTCATTCATGTACGTGATACGAAAAAGGAATTAGTATAGCCTATACGTTATTGTTAATACATGACAAAGTAAATTGACCAAAGACATCAAAGCATTTATTCACATGAACATTTTTTGTAAAAACTCTGCTACTGTACAATACAACATAATGTATAGCTTGTTTAGAGTCGGTACAACGAGATTGAACAAAAACTATATATAGTTTTTGACCAACCCGCTTAAATGTAAACAGTCTACAATATCTTTCACAAAAAGATCCCATCGAATTCCGACAGAATCAGTGCTTGTTATCATTTTACATGTGTTATGTGTAATTTTCTTCAAAACTTCCCTCTCTTAAAGCGTGTTCCTAGTGACGCTTGGACAGACAATATTTTCAAACAAATTACTGAAAGTTTCCTACGAATCAACCTGCAATGCCAACCTATCTAGATTAATTTTATCTCCTTCAAGGACTCTAACGGCAATTACTTTGCTCGCCATGCGGACTGCACCTCTCTAAAATAACTTAAATTATTTAAACTGCTACCTTTCATAAAATTAAACAGTAAAACAACTGAAAAACGTTTATCATCAGTGTGAAAAGACGTTCGTTAATAAATTGTATCAAGAGCCTGTCCGACTTTGGTATTGATAAGTTATGTACGAATTCTCTTAAAATGTCGTTGTCGTCTTTCATGAAAATATTTGAAATCGGCAATTACATCCCTTTTTTATCTTATCAATATATTATTTTTCTCGGCTGACGGAGCTTAAACCCGAGGCGCACGCGGATGCTTAACAAAATAATATGGCCTTATGCAATGTCGACGTCTAGGATATGTTATGAATTAATGCTTAGATCTCCTGTAGAATCTAGGTGGAAATCTTTTATAAAAAAAGAAAGAAGTAATTTTGGTCAGACTGGCCACACCAGTTAACCAGAACAATATAAATTAAACTCACACAAGATCTCTTATCGACTAGTTTATTATAACTTGAAACAGTTATTCATTAAAATCGTTTGAAGAAATTAATTACAGAAGTTTTAACTCTGAGATTAACTAGAAACATATCTAACCATACTCCACAAAAATGTGCGACTTGCCTTTTTTATTATCGCACTGGAAACCATAAATTACCAGTTGAGGTAGGACGTTGGATTCATTTATATGTCCCCTATGAAGGTCGTAAATCTTTGCGCCCTTAATGACGTTGACAGTGAAATACATTACCTTTTAAATTGTTCATTTTTGAATCCTTAAAGAATTCAGTTCACATCACACGATTTTTATAATAAATCAACTCTATGGAAATTCCAACATTTGATTAAATCCTAATCATTTTTATTATTGAAGGATTTTTGTATATTTGTACGTTTTATATTAAACTTTTTCAAATGTTATTCTAATAACTCCTTGTTGAGTGGAATACAAATTAACTCTTGCCCTTATTACAACGTTGTCCTACAATTCGATACAAGAGTGAACGCGCGAAACATGTTACTGTTATTATCATAAATATAACCATTGAATGTTTTTCTTTCATTTTTTTTTTTCAATTCACTTCAAAGACTTACGAAGATTTTAGTAAGAGCGAAACATTAAGTACTGAATATTGGTTCTAGGTATACCGCACATTTCCCATTTCATCTCCATAGTAAACTGGTTTAATGTACTATTTATTTTTGAATGAAATAAGTAAGATAAACTCTGATAGTATTTCCAAGGTTACATTTTTCCCGTAGCCGGCTGCATTTTTGTTTACTTACGTTATTTCCCAAGTATGTTTATATAGTACATAAAGCTAAATTATGATCGTATTTTCACTGAAATAGTGCAAAGAATAGAACTGTCTATGAAGTACAAACTTTGCTGTCCCTATTTGTTCTCCCACGCGTCTTGGTTAAAGAAAATGTGTCTTGTTATTACAACTTAGTGTGTAATCCGACATTTATAAAAGTGATTGTTGTCGTTGTTGTTGTGTCGACATCATTTTTACTAACATATAAAGATTTATTCCATTTAGTATATTGTTTTCATGGTTAAAATGTTTTGATATTTAATGTTAACATTATTGCAGTATTTTAAGCGGCGAGTAAACTAACAATTACAAATTCTGCCCTAAAATTTCATGACTGTAACACTTTTTTTAACCAATGGCAAACTTTCTTCCTCAGCTGAAGATTTGTATCTAACAATTTTATTTGTTAGAAATATAGGTCAAAATCGATTTTATTACAGCTACGTCGAAAACGTCATCCAGAAAACCATACCATTAATGAACAAGAAACATGTTTTTATTTTTATTTTTTTTTTAAAGTCTTGGAGAAATTTTGTATAGATCTGTCTCTATGTATAGATCTGTCTCTATGTAGAGATCTGTCTCTATGTAGAGATCTGTCTCTATGTAGAGATCTGTCTCTGTGTATAGATCTGTCTCTATGTATAGGTATAGATCTGTCTCTATGTATAGATCTGTCTCTATGTATAGATCTGTCTATATGTATCAAATATGGAAATCTCATTAGATGTAATGGAATAAACGACGTGTAAAAAAATAAGCTTAGAGTATTTTTATCAGGCAGACGAAGAGGAATATTTTTATATTTGTCTAAGCTAGAAAGGTTAATTATTTTGTGTTGTTTTTCGTGTGTGTGTTAAGTTAATTTCATAAAACTTAACAGACCTGTGTATTTAAGTATTTGTTAGAATTATATTTCTCTAAATCATTCAATGTTAATAGAAGATATTCAGAAGCCTTACTTTTAGTTACATCTTGTCACAGTTTGTTCTTTATTTGCACTTTTCCTTTACACTCCTTGTCATGAGCTGACGTGTTATAAATAGACCTATTGACCAAAGTCAATAAAGCAAACTGTTGCCAGACTAATGAAATATATATACGGTTTGCTGATTTTATAAATTAACCAAAGTGACATCTGTCATCTGAGTTGACATACTGTGGAGTGTTCTTTGTGGAGAATGGTATTATGTTGAGAAGGGTCTGTAACCATAGACGAAAAATGGTTTAAAGTTCAACGGTAAGGGAAATGCGTGTCAGCTGGAACAATATTCAAAACGCTGTACGACGGCAATTGCAAATTTTTGAACGTTCTACGGTTTGTAAACTTCTGTCAGACGGCAAATGATGAAATATTCTAGAGAATGGAAAACCCTATCAGACGGCAAATTACAAAATGTTCTAAAGTATACACAAATCTAATCAGGCGGACGGTGATGGCAAATGATTACAGGTGCTAAGGTACGCAAGGTAAATGATTCACAGTTCTGGAAATGCAAAACAAGACTTTTAGAGAGCAACTAATTTTAACGTTCTATAGTATGGAAAATTCTATCAGGCGACAATTAGTCAAAGGTTACATCAAAGGCGGACAGCGAATGTATAAACATTCTAAAGAATACAAACGGACGAAAAATGAAAAATAAATTCACGTTCTGGGGTATGCAAGCATCATACGGCAAATAATTAAAGGTTCTTTAATATGCAAAAGTCTAACAGGCAATAAAGGATCAAAGTTTCTACGTTATGCAGAAGTCTATCCGGCAAGACTTCTATGTTATACAGAAGTCTATCCGGCAAGACTTCTACGTTATACAGAAGTCTATCCGGCAAGAGTTCTACGTTATGCAGAGGTCTATCCGGCAAGAGTTCTACGTTATACAGAAGTCTATCCGGCCAGAGTTCTACGTTATACAGAAGTATATCCCGCAAGAGTTCTACGTGTTCTACGTTATACAGAAGTCTATCCCGCAAGAGTTCTACGTTATGCAGGAGTCTATCCGGCAAGAGTTCTACGTTATGCAGAAGTCTATCCGGCAAGAGTTCTACGTTATGCAGAAGTCTATCCGGCAAGAGTTCTACGTCATACAGAAGTCTATCCCGCAAGAGTTCTACGTCATACAGAGGTCTATCCCGCAAGAGTTCTACGTTATGCAGAAGTCTATCCGGCAAAGTTTTTCTACGTTATGCAGAGGCCTATCCGGCAAGAGTTCTACGTTATGCAGAAGTCTATCCGGCAAGAGTTCTACGTCATACAGAAGTCTATCCCGAAAGAGTTCTACGTCATACAGAAGTCTTTCCGGCAAGAGTTCTACGTCACAGAGGTCTATCCCGCAAGAGTTCTACGTTATACAGAAGTCTATCCCGCAAGAGTTCTACGTTATACAGAAGTCTATCCCGCAAGAGTTCTACGTCATACAGAAATCTATCCCGCAAGAGTTCTACGTTATGCAGAAGTCTATCCCGCAAGAGTTCTACGTCATACAGAAGTCTATCCCGCAAGAGTTCTACGTCATACAGAAGTCTATCCCGCAAGAGTTCTACGTTATACAGAAGTCTATCCCGCAAGAGTTCTACGTCATACAGAAGTCTATCCGGCAAGAGTTCTACGTTATGAAGAGGTCTATCCGGCAAGAGTTCTACGTCATACAGAAGTCTATCCCGCAAGAGTTCTACGTTATACAGAAGTCTATCGCGCAAGAGTTCTACGTCATACAGAAGTATATCCCGCAAGAGTTCTACGTTTTACAGAAGTCTATCCCGCAAGAGTTCTACGTTATACAGAAGTCTATCCCGCAAGAGTTCTACGTTATACAGAAGTCTATCCCTCAAGAGTTCTACGTTATACAGAAGTCTATCCGGCAAGAGTTCTACGTCATACAGAAGTCTATCCCGCAAGAGTTCTACGTTATACAGAAGTCTATCCCGCAAGAGTTCTACGTTATACAGAAGTCTATCCCGCAAGAGTTCTATGTCATACAGAAGTATATCCCGCAAGAGTTCTACGTTATGCAGAAGTCTCTCCGGTAAAAGTTCTACGTTATGCAGAAGTCTATCCGGCAAGAGTTCTACGTTATGCAGAAGTCTATCCGGCAAGAGTTCTACGTTATACAGAAGTCTATCCGGCAAGAGTTCTACATTATGCAGAAGTCTATCCGGCAAGAGTTCTACGTTATACAGAAATCTATCCGGCAAGAGTTCTACGTTATGCAGAACAGAATTGTTATGTAACTCTCTGGTCTTCTCTTTCTTTAAGCATTTATAATTCCCAGTCACTTATCACTCAATTGTTAAAGTTTTTTATGTCAAAGTGGCCCTGGATCATGGATAATTAAAATTATTAAATCATTCCGATCTTTTCTTTACTTCACTCATACATGTATCATAATTTGTCCTTCTTCTAGTTAATATGACTTCTGAGAGCAAACCGTTCTTGTTTAGTGTTTATCTTGACTTTCACGCATCTTCGTTATATGATATTTTCAAGACAAGATTTACAGCTCTAGTGCAAAAGAAGAGAAATACACGAGAAAGTCGTTCAAAAGAAGAGAAATACACGAGAAAGTCGTTCAAAGGAAGAGAAATACACAAGAAAGTCGTTCAAAAGAAGAGAAATACACGAGCACATCGTTATCTTTTCCCGCTGTTCTGTTACTGATATTCTTCCTATTAGTTTTCAACAATATGAACAAAAACAAGACACAAGTGTTAATTTGTCTGCAACATTATGGAAATGATAAATAACGCGAAGATAATAAGAATTTGATAAGGTTACGTCAGTAGGAAGAATTTAGATGCAACTGACTTTTGTGCAAAAAGCTGTTAATAAAACGACATTAAGATTTTGCTATCTAGCATATATGACCGTAATTTAGATTGTCGCGGTGCGAATTATGAGGCTCTAAACTATATTAACAATTATTAATTTTCATAAAGATTATTTTAAAGTATTCGCTTTTTATTCACTTATTTTCATTACGGAATGTCGTGTTTTCATAACTATCACAGAGCTATTATCCTTTTGATTTCACAGTCATTTTGATTATATACCCTTAAATAGAATTTCTTGGGGTTATATCGGATTCACATACGTTTGTCAGTCCGTCTGTCAAAGTAAGTAAGACAATATACACATAATTGTATCAAGATAACATTTTAACCGATTTCTATTTATAGTTATAGAAAGACATACAAAATAAGCGTTGATCCATGTTTGCTCTAAGCACAATTAACGGTTTGATATATATGGTTCTGTTCTGTCGCGCGCGCCAATACGAAAAATCGAAACATTTTAATTGTCGTTGTTTCGTTCTGTCGTGCGCGCAATTACGAAACTTCCAATCTTTAAAATGTCGTTGTTTCGTTCTGTCGCCTTCCGGCTCGCATGCGCATATCTTGTTATTGTTACAGAAACAGCATTTCCTATGGTGGCTGATTTCGGACATTTCGTTGTTTCGTTCTGTCGCGGGCACCAATACGAAACAACGACATTTTAAAGTTTCGAAGTTTCGTTTTGGCGCGCGCCACAACGAAACAACGATTAACCGCGCGCGCGACACAACGAAACAACGACACTATGAACGCGACAAAACGATACTCAGAATCTCGTCTTGTCGTGCGCGCGGTTTCAGTTTAATGTCGTCTTTTCGTTCTGTCGCGCGCGCCAATACGAAAAATCGAAACATTTTGTCGAAACTTTAAAATGTTTCGTATTGGCGCACGCGACAGAACGAAATAACGACAGAACGAAATAACGACAGAACGAAATAACGCCATTTTAAAGATTGGAAGTTTCGTTTTGGCGCGCGCGAAAGAACGAAACAACGACAATTAAAATGTTTCGATTTTTCGTATTGGCGCGCGCGACAGAACGAAAAGATGACATTAAACTGAAACTGCGCGCACGACAAGACGAGATTCTGAGTATCGTTTTGTCGCGTTCATAGTGTCGTTGTTTCGTTGTGTCGCTTGCGCGGTTTATCGTTGTATCGTTATGTCGCGCGCGCCAAAACGAAACTTCGAAACTTTAAAATGTCGTTGTTTCGTATTGGCGCGCGCGACAGAACGAAACAACGAAATGTTCGAAATCAGCCACCATAGATATACGTAGCATAATACTGTGACCGCTTCTGAGTTATCTGCAGTCACAATGTACAACCAAGTTATCAAGACCAAAAAGTTTAACAAGAATATAATATAATGAGTTTTAACAGACAAATTTTAATCAAAATTACAGAAAATTAACACTGGATTATACATCTTTGGTTTTTGTCATCGCGACATTTTAGTCAGAATTTTTATGTTTTTCTCGTTATTTTTCTCATTATTTACCCTGTGATAATATCCTTTCTGTATGCAACAACATGGACTGGAACAATAGAATGTATAAAAATTGAGGTAAAAAGTCATACTCTAAAATTTAATTTCGACGAAAACTATTTCATAGATTTTTAAAAGTGAGCGTTTCAGGTCAGATGTGTTACTTCCTTTATCTTACAAAAATAATTTGCATGTAGAACACTTGACTTTCCTTGTTCATGTTTTGAAACATAAGTAGGTCCCGCTGTGACTTCTCTCCTTTCCTTATTACGTTAAAATCAGTTCAGAAGACTTATAAGCCAAATGAAATGAGAACATCATTGTAAATAAAGTTATAAATGTTACTTTTTATAAAAAAATAGATTTTTTTTCTTCTTCATTATTCCAAGAGGACCTCGTGTCTCATTTCCGATCAAATGTGTTACAAGTCAACATTAATGATGTCATTTAAATATCAAAACTGTTAACGGTTTAAATTGGTGAGAAATACTTCGGAATTGATGCAGATTCTTTCATTGTTTAAAAAGATTATCATATATATGGTAAGTAATATACTATCTATAAATGAATTTAAGCTATCTCTTCATCTACTTTTTGGCAATGTAGGGAGTCTGCGTTTTTTACTGTTGCTTTTTCTGATATGCTTTATTGCACTTTTTTCCCTTTTTCTCAAAATTTTATGTCTGTCTTTTTGTATATAATAGTACCATTTTCTGTCTTTGCTTGTCTTGTTGTCACCAAACACGCATAAGTTTTTAAGCAAAAGGCTATAATTCTGGTACTTTTGTTAACTTTAGAGATGCTTTTTGACGATTAAAGAGAACCGTGGAAGTTTCGGTGTTTTAAGTGACCAGAGCTTACAGTTTTTTATTGAAATATTTCTGATTAAGTCAACGTATGAACTCGTTCACCTGTCAGAGAGACTTTATTTTAAATACATAGATATATATATTTCAGTAGCATTTTAGACGTACAGAAATGAAACTTGAGATTAGCTCTAATTTTGTAAATTCCTTATCACATATATGATAATCTATTATAAGGTATTGTAATCATTTCATAAATGGGAAAAGACGCCGTGCAAAAAACTTTAGAAAAAGTATTATGGTTTTGTGTTTTCAGATTCCAGGTGTCCTTGATCACTGGAAATAAATCTCCATGTACAAATAACCTTATATATATATCATAATTGGTTTGCGTATCGGATTCTAACCGCGAGAGTTATGAGTTTCTGGCTTCTGTTCGTAAATACTTCAATCACAGTTTTATAAGTTATACCTGCCAGTAGTGGTACTAACACTACTAGCAGTAGTTACGTCTGATGTTTACTTGTAATATCTCAACTATGACCGCACCGCAAGTCATTATTCAACATGACTTGATCTTTTCAAGAACTAGCCCCCATGGATACTTTAAAGTGCAACAGATTTTTTTTTAATTAAAACCCAATAAAGCTATATATTTAAAACAAAAGTTTTATGTATTCACGGAATGGCTCAGTTTTGAAACATTTACTTATTCTATTTTAAATAAATAAGACATAATCCATGTTTTAGGTGAAGCTGTTTGAAACTGTTCGAAATAATCCATTTGCTTGGCAAAAATGAAATTTGTTTCAACACGTACGTGCCATTATCTTGCTGAAACGTGCTACAAATCTGCAAGAACCTTACCACTGCTTTAAACATTTATTCTAACTCTTTCTAACTTATTCAAGAAAGAAACATTTTGGAAACATTAGGTACAAGAAATGGCTTTTATGTTACGAAGCACTTGTACAACAGCAGCTGTACTAGTGTTTTTCAGGCATTCAGCGATTTTTAAGAGCTGTGAACTTTATATTGCAATTGACCACGTTTTATTCTTTTATTTCTCCCCTAATTAACCCGATACAACCAGAGTGACGTTTATGATAATGCATTGCCAATTCTTTAATCGTAAAAGTTTTTTCAGTATCTCTTTACCATGTGATATAGACATTCCTGAACATATATTGTCAAAGAATTTCATATCAAAAACGATAACACGATTATTCAGTCCGACACGTTTTATATCAATGGAATCCTAAGGGAATCCTAAAAAATAATCATGTTTGATCTGAAAAGTTATTTGAATTGACACCAATGTACTTAATTTGATAAGAATTATCGTGAAAAACACATTTCTCTTAAGAACGTCGAACTTACCCAGTAAGACTTAGCAACTGTCAATGAGTTTGACGAGATAAGATTATACTAGTTTATACTATCTTAATTAACTGTATATTCTTGTCCATTGAGAGTATTTGGTTATTCAACATTTCTTTTTCTGTGCAATACAGAAAATTCACAGTTGGAAAAGTCATGTGATAAGAACCATAAGGTATGAACAGCTCGAACCTATAAACACAGTAACTGTTGTAATTCGGTTACACATACGGAACTAATTAGACGGTCACGTGCTGCATTCCCATAGCACACAAATTGAGTGTATACAATACAATACAATACAATACAATACAATACAATATATATATAAATATTTACCAATCCCGTTTTTTTAAGATTATCTTATAAAAATTATGCTTTCGACAGCCTCGGGTATTAAAATATTATTTCAGACACTTGGTACGGTAATCATATAACTGCAGTTATTTCGCAGAATTATCTCCTATGACCTTAACAATATACTTTCGATTTACATTTTACTTTCGTTTTGTATAAACAGAAAAATGTTTCATTTCATTAAAAGGTCACGCACAGGGACATTGCGCACGGACAGTCTCTAAAAATGTACTTTTGTACCTACAATAACCATATCTACTCAGTTCTTTAACGGTCTGCTGTTATTCTTACTTTAATTCAACTCGACATATGGTGGCTTAGTGGATAAAATTTAATGGGTTAAACGACGCCAAATATGTCAAATCGCAAAGTACATTTTAGTACACTATAGGTGCGGATATTTGGTCACGCGCTGCATACCCACTTCAGAAATGAATTCCCGTCTTTGATAGAGCTCATTTATAAAGTATGAGATATCTGATATCTGATAAAAGATCTCATTTGTTTGTGAAAAAATAAGGTTTACTCGTTCATTTTGAACCTCAAGCAGGAATAGGATTACGTAGATTATGTAGATTCTGGTTTAAAATTTAGACTAAACGTCTGTAAGTTAGGCCTTATTCATGTAAAAATTAAGTTATATTTTGTATTTCTCTTCATTGTCTTGGATACTGTACTGACTCAGGCCTAAGATACTATTAAAGTGAACTTATTGTCGTCTACATTTTTGAATCAAAGGAAAAGATGGCTGCCGTTCTCTTTTTGTGCAAACAAAACTATGAGAATGAGTATCCAATCAGAAGTCTAAAAGTGTCGAGGCTTTTTAGAGAAAACCATTGCTCACGGTATATACAGGTTTTGCTCACGGTATATACGGCATCGTATACGGATGGTCTTAACCAATCAGATGTTAAATTTATCTGCGGTATTATAATACATAAGATATCCACTTTTGACAATACCAAGTTAAAAATATTTCTCCATTTTAAATAGAATATTTAATATTTTATCGACTCGGGTTTTTTTTTTTATTTTTGAATTTAATCTTAGATAACTCAGACCATTGAATTTTATACAGGTTGATGCATTTTATCATTTAGAGGGATGATTTTAAATACACTGCTCAAATTAATTAAAGGAGCGCAAATATGTTATGGCGCAAATTGCCTACCATACAAGATATTCGCTGCAAATTTCGTTTGTAGGTATCGACGATCAATATCCTCCAGAAACCCGTGCACTTTACAATAAATTTACAAAGTATGGGTTTTTTGTTTTTCGTTTTGTTGTGTAACCCCCGAAGAAGATTTAGACTTTTGCATGTGTACAGTTCGTTAACGATAGCACATTTGACAAAATGAATGTTTTCGTGCAACTTTTAACTATATCTGCTCTTAAGACAACGGTCCAGGGTGTGCGACGTCATTTAGCAACACTACTGATGTTGCTCGGGCGATGCAGATGATCGAAAATGGATTTACGTAACGTGAGGTGGCCACCGTTCTAGACGTTTCTCGTAGCGTTGTTGCCAGGTTGTGGAGTCGTTATCAGGAGACTGGAGAATTCACAAGACGACCTGGGCAAGGTCGTCACCGCATTACAATACCTCGTCAGGACCGATATCTGGGAATTTTGGCCTTCAGAAATCGTCAGTGTACTGCTACTGGCATTGAAGTTTACTTCTGGCAAGCTACAGGTGTTCGTGTGTCCACCCAAACTGTCCGAAATCGTCTTCATAAAGATGGTTTGGATGCCCGAAGACCTGCCAGAGGACCAATTCTGACCGTAGCTCACCGGAGAGCTCGCTTAGAGTTTGCCCAGACACACGTCACTTGGCAACTACGCCATTGGCGATCTGTACTCTTCACAGACGAGAGCCGCTACCATGTTTCGACCTATGACAGGCGGGCGAGGGTGTGGCGTCGCCAAGGAGAGAGGTATACTGAATGTAACGATATTCCATATGACAGGTTTGGCGGTGGGTCAGTTACCGTGTTGGCACGGATATCCATTGACGGGCGCACAAACCTTTATGTGATTCCAGGTGGTAGTCTGAAGGCCCTGAGATATCGGGACGAGATCCTAGAACCAATTGTTAGGCCATATAGTGGTGCAATAGGTGAATCTTTTCGTTAAGTGCAAAATAATGCTCGAGCACACACTGCAAGAATCGTCCGGAACTTCGTTGATGATAAAGGTACTGAGGTCATAGACTAGCCAGAGAGGTCATTCGATCTTAACCCTATAGAACATGTCTGGGACATGCTTTCTCGTAGACTTTCTTCGCGTCCGAACCCTGTGCATAACGTCCGTGAGCTTTCTCATGCTCTTGTAGCGGAATGGGATGCCATACCACAGGATATGATCAGACGTGTCATCAGGAGCATTCCCAGACGATGCAGAGAGTGCCTAAACGTCCGAGGTGGATACACACATCACTGACACTGACTATGCAACGTTTACAGGCATGGATCTGCTTTTACAGGCTTTGGTTGTTCTCCTGTAAGACCACCATTTCAAAGTTAATTTGAAAGTGTTCTTATCCTGTACACTGTCTCTGTTTAGGAGACGAAAATGCCGATTTAATTTTGTAAAAAGCACGATTTTGCTATTTCTGTAAAAGATATTCATAGATCTACTCAACGCGTATGGTATTTTATATGGGCGCTCCTTTATTTAATTTGAGCAGTGTATATCACAAATGAGGAAGTAAGCGCCAAAGTACACAACATCTATCTCTTTGTTTCCCTTTTTCATAACGCCTTCCCCTCAAATAAAAACAGACCCATATACCTTCTAGTCAAGCTTTTAGCATTGCAAAAGAGAGAAAACGAACATATTATGACTTAACTCGTGTAAGTAAATCCATTTTAACGTACTCTTAACACCTTTCAGAGCTCAAGTTCAGATTTGGATGTAATGTTTGTGTTTATCTCTTACGATATTTCCTAAGAAAAGAGTCTTAAAGCATTTAAAAAGTAATCTGAACGCATCTAAACGTTATATAATTTTATCAAAACCTTTAATATCTTTATTTTTGTAAGGATTATATACGTAACATATTATTGATGTTGTCAATAAATGGCATTTAGGAGCAACTGTAAAATAAAACACATGTTATATTGATTTCTGTCTTGTCCTCTGGGCTTAAAGACAAGAAGAATATTATTACATGGGTTTTACAGTAATGTCTGGTCTTGTCTCTATTTAAAGCGTAATAAATGCCACTTTTGTAACCTAGTTATCTGGTGTTATTCTGGGAAGAGTCGTTTTTTCGGAAATGAATTTTACATAAGCGATTTTGATGTAAACAATATCAAGGTTTATGTACAAACACCATTAGATGTGTAAAATTGTTAAGCTGAGCGGACCATATTTTGTCAAAGTTTGAAAACAGCTCATGCACAACCTTTGATCTTTGCAGATTCCTGATCAGTTAACATACATATATAACGAAACCGGAATAATCACACTGCTTACACGTTAATTTAAGGAAATAATGAATTTATACTGTTCACAAAAGTAGGGGTATTGTAGGTATTATTGATATTGCGAGTAATTAAGAACAACCTTACCTTTTGATGTTTCTTTAAACAATTAAACAAATCCATTCACACATTTTAGTCTAAAATCTAATGTCTTCATGACATCTTTAGGTAATTTAAACAGCATCCAAAGAAATAACGTTAACGTCATCATTTTCACACGCCCTGAGTAACGAGTAGGACCACTTATGTTGTCGCAAAAAGCTATGCAACGACGTCATATCCTCCAAATAAGACGACTGATGGTGTGCTGAGAGATTCTGTCCCATATTTTTGCAGCGCCGCACCGAGCTCACGTAACGTTGTGGATGGAGGATCACGTCTTCAGACACATTTTCCAAGAATGTCCAACTCATGCTCAATAGGTGATACTCCGGGCTCATGGCTGGCCATGGTAAATACGGATATATTGCTCTTTGAGGAACTCAGTGACAAGATTTACCCTTGCGATATCATCTTGGAAGATGAATTCTTGGCCATGACGTTGAGCAAATGGAACAATATGCGAAATCAACATGTTGTCACGGTAGTACTGGCCAGTCACACTGCCATGGTACACACGTATCTGTGTTTGGGCAGTCAAAGTGATGCCATCCCATACCATACCGGACCCACCCCAATATCGATCATGGGCAACCCTAGCGTCTGTATAACGTTCCCCCGGGCGACGCGAAACACTTCTTTGACCATCATGAAAGTGTGGGTTGAATCTGGATTCGTCTCTGAACATCACAAGTGACCACCAGTTAAGATTCCACCGAAGCCGCTGTCTACACCACGCCAAATGTTCATGACGATGCCTTACTGACAAAGGCAATACCACTTTAGGGCGCCTAGCATTAAGACCGTCTGAGTGAAGGCGATTTCTGGTTGTCTGTCTCGAGATATTGATATGTCAAAGGCGTTGTTGAAGGTCTGTGGCGGTCAGTGTTCTATTACAGAGACTTGATTAACAACATAGCAGTCGTCTCGGACGTCAATACATCTTAGACGTCCATTTCTTTGGATATCAGTCACGTCGCCAGTTATTTGATAGCCTGTCCACAATTGACAGACAACGGACTTTGAAATATTCAAGTCAGGAGCATACAAATAGCCCGCCAACATTGACGTTCCCGTTAGACGTCTCATGATTTCAATTTCAAATTTGATTGTAAATTTGTGTTTGACATCTAAACAACACAATATTCTGCAAGATTTGAACAACTTAAGTCACAATTACCATGATTTCAGCCAATGTTAAAATCCGCGTGCTACCCGTCATGTCTTAAAGTTGCACGTGCAGCACAAATTTGAAAGAGATTTCTATACCTAAATGAGCACGCAAATACATCAGATATTAAATTTCATTCTTTGACCACATTTAGGTAAAATAATAAACGGCAAGTGAATCTTTAAGTCATGTCGTTTTAGATAATGCTTATGTCTATTTGTAAATGTCAATATTGTAAAAGTAATGGACGTATTGTAAATATCTTAAGAAGACAAACTATACTGTTCAGAAAAAGTACCGGATATTCTAGATTATATTGTTATTGGGAGTAATTAAGAAAACCATTACCTTCTGATGTTTATTTATTCAATTAAACAAATTTATTCATACACTTTAAACAAAACATTTACTTCTCCATGACATCTTTAGGTACTTAAAACAGCGTCTAGCGACATTACATTAACGTCATCATTTTTACGCGCCATCAGTAACGTCTTGGACCTCCTCTGTTGTCGCAACAAGCTATGCAACGACGTCCCATACTCCCAAAAGGACGACGATTCTATCCCACTCTTCTTGCAGCGCCGCACCGTGTTCACGTAATGTTGTGGGCGGATAATTACGTCTTAATCAGAATATCACGTGGAAATGTACGAGAATTTCATATTGCGAAGGAAGCTCGAAAACTGTAACATGTCATTTTGTTAGGTCTGCCACATATCTTATTTAGATAAGTTATCTTAAATGTGGCGCGTCGTTTATTTCTTTCCTGGTCTTAAAATCATGTTAAAGAACATAAACAGTAAAATTCTTTTAGGCACTTTCGTTTCCTTTGGCTGTAATCGATCTGGTAAGAGTGAATATATGTTTATGATGTACCCAATGAAAACAAAATATGGACAACATATCTCGTCGTATTCGAACGAATCTTTGGTAAAATGATGTCGACACATTTTATGTATAATTCCCTCGGAAACCAAGCCACTGGATATTTGCAGAGCTTCAAAATGACCAATGTCGTTATCATAAGACCATCTACGTAGAAATTATATCTGAGGTAAACCAATAAATATAAAGTTTTCTTAACCGGATTTCTGTACGTCTTGAAAAAATTCTACTTTGGCAGATGAGAATAATTTAGTCTGTATAACTATATTAATGTCTGCAACTCAAGGCAAAATGATAATTACCGGTACATGACAAACGAATCAGAGGAATAATGTTCAGACAATTTTCACGCAACAGAACTACACACTATGACAAATTATAGTTGGTGGGTTTGCGGCAGCAATTTAACAGTTTGCTTTCTTGAATATGCTAGTTTCGCCGTTATAAAAGTCCAGTAACAGCTCTGAATCAGAAAGATTAGAGCGTAAATAATTCACAAAATATGGCCATTGCATCTAAAATCGTCTACAAGATAAAACTTAAACGCAAAGGTGGATTTAAACATGTTTGTACTTATTTCATGATTATTAATGAAACAAAGCGACATATATATTAAGGAGGTGTATATTACAAAACAAAAACAATACAAAAAATTCCTGTTCAGTTTAAAAATATTTTTACACGAAGATTGAGATTAACACATTCGTCTTGTAATGGTGGATTGTCAGTGAAAAATTGTGCAAGATGCGTTTGTTTGCTATACTTCAGCAGATGTGTACGTTGTTTGAACGATGGACATTGTCGTTATTTTAAACTAACGCGATGCATGTCCTGTAATTTGTAGTCTGTCAGACTTTCCTCATGCGCTAGTCATACACTGTGTCAGGCGTCACATTTTAAAAGCCGAAACATGGAATCAACAAACTGAATCGACATCGTTCAGGAAATGACACATTCTGGTGTTTAACAAAGCCGACCAATAGTAAAAATAGACAAAAGGGCCAAGTGGTCCTGGGTCGCTCACCTAAAATGTGCGGCACAAGGTCCAAAGGAACACACGGCCACACGACAAATTCATCAAGGCAAACATTCTGACTAATGTCATTAAGATCGGATAGAAAATGTGACCTCTAGAATACTAACAAGGTTTTCCGACGAACTGATCCATTAATCTAACTTCTGACCCCACATTACCTACTTTCGAATTACTGAAATAAGACTCGATCAAAAATAAGACGTGAAGACTCGATCAAAAAGCGCTTTATACAGTGAAAAATAGTTGTTTTTTATTATGTAGTTTTATTGTAAAATTGTTTCCATTCAGCGATTTTTGTTCTAGTTTTATTGTAAAATTGTTTCCATTCAGGGATTATTACTCTAGTTTTATTGTAAAATTGTTTCCATTCAGCGATTTTTGTTCTAGTTTTATTGTAAAATTGTTTGCATTCAGGGATTATTACTCTAGTTTTATTCTAGGATTGTTCCCATACAACGATTTGTTCTAGTTTTATTGTAAAATTGTTCGCATTTAGCGATTATTATTCTAGTTTTATTGTAAAATTGTTCGCATTCAGCGATTATTATTCCAGTTTTATTGTAAAATTGTTCGCATTTAGCGATTAGCATTCAAGTTTTATTGTAAAATTGTTTCCATTCAGCGATTATCATTCTAGTTTTATTGTAAAATTGTTTCCATTCAGCGATTATTATTCTAGTTTTATTGTAAAATTGTTCGCATTTAGCGATTATTATTCTAGTTTTATTGTAAAATTGTTCGCATTTAGCGATTATTATTCTAGTTTTATTGTAAAATTGTTTCCATTCAGCGATTATTATTCTAGTTTTATTGTAAAATTGTTTCCATTCAGCGATTATTATTCTAGTTTTATTGTAAAATTGTTCCCATTCAGCGATTATTATTCTAGTTTTATTGTAAAATTGTTTCCATTCAGCGATTATTATTCTAGTTTTATTGTAAAATTGTTCGCATTTAGCGATTATTATTCTAGTTTTATTGTAAAATTGTTCGCATTTAGCGATTATTATTCTAGTTTTATTGTAAAATTGTTCGCATTTAGCGATTATTATTCTAGTTTTATTGTAAAATTGTTTCCATTCAGCGACTATTATTCTAGTTTTATTGTAAATTGTTTCCATTCAGCGATTATTATTCTAGTTTTATTGTAAAATTGTTCGCATTTAGCGATTATTATTCTAGTTTTATTGTAAAATTGTTCGCATTTAGCGATTATTATTCTAGTTTTATTGTAAAATTGTTCGCATTTAGCGATTATTATTCTAGTTTTATTGTAAAATTGTTTCCATTTAGCGATTATTATTCTATTTTAATTCTAGGAGTGTTCCCATTTAGCATGCATTCAGAAAAAAAACCCGTTTTCATGCCTAAGCTAAAATTTTACATTTTAAAAACTCTTTACCTAAATACAAAGTACACCAGCCAATCTTCGGTGCACAACATGATTTTTTGCAACTCTACAGATTACTTATTGAAAAAGACCGTTTTACCTTTCAAACGACAGCTGTTGATCCGCGAGAGAGCTTAAAACAGGTGCGCGATGACGTAGTATCCTACCATTAAAAAAATATAATTTATAAATCTTCATCTGTGAGTTGTTATGTAACTTTTTGTAATTAAGGACAGATAGTGTATCCATTAACGTCAATGTTAGAAATTAACGTTAATACTCTGTAGTAACAGTCCAAGTAAGAGTTTAAATTAGTCGAGTTAAGAAAATATCCCGTGGTGTAAATTAATATTTAATATGCATTTTGTTCCCTGGAAATCACGAGGAAACACACGAGAACTCGTTCTTATATGTTGAATTGTTTGCGACTGTATTCCTTGTTGCAACTTAAAAAAAAGTTGCATCTGCAAAATTTCTTCTTCAGACATGTCCATTATGATATTTTCTTTCATCTATTCCTGACAATTACCAGCATAAACCATAGTGATTTTTACTCGGCTTTGCAATAAGAATTATTATCAGATAACTCAACAAACTTATAGCATGTAAGTTTATTCAAGAACAAATCTGAGCTGAATGTTTTTACATTATCTGGTGCACAATGATACAGAAAACACGTATAGTAATACTTTATGGTTCATTTGACCTATTTCGCAAATGAAGTTTTTGTTTGATACCGTAATATCGAAATATCACTTTGTACTGTTTGTATCGCTTAAAATGATACACCAGAATTTAAAGGAAACAAGTTTACCCCATATCTTTGCCAGTATCTTAAAAAAGATCAATTCGGTAATATCAAAAAGCATACCAAAGTCATCAATGTGCAAGAAACAAGGTATAAAAATAAGAACAGATATGGTCCGCTATCAAGACTGATACATTCCGTGAATCACTTTTGACTGGTCGTATTATAACTCACAGCAATTATTTTTCTAATATCTGCCCTTGATGTCACCAGGCCCATTAGTCTGTTGTTTCATAGTTATTAAGTGACTATAAGAATCAAAAAAGAATAATCTAGAGAGACAAAACCTTTTGTCAAGACCACTGAGCCATTAAATATAGAGATTTATGGGATCTGAAACTGTGCAGTCTACAATAGGTAAACAACTGTGCAGTTAAAAAAGGTCAGCAGCAACGGTGCAGTTTACAATAGGTCAGCAACTGTGCAGTCCACAATATGTCAACAACTATGCAGTTTACAATAGGTCAACAACTGTGGAGTCCACAATATGTGAGCAGCAACTGTGCAGTCTACAATAGGTCAGCAACTATGGAGTCCACAATATGTCAGCAGCAACTGTGCAGTCTACAATAGGTCAGCAACTGTGCAAGTTACAATAGGTCAGCAACTGTGGAGTCCACAATATGGCAGCAGCAACTGTGCAGTCTACAAAAAGTCAGCAACTGTGGAGTCCACAATATGTCAGCAGCAACTGTGCAGTCTACAATAGGTCAGCAACAGTGGAGTCCACAATAGGTCAACATCTGTGCAGTTTACAATAGGTCAGCAACTGTGGAGTCCACAATATGTCAGCAGCAACTGTGCAGTCCACAATAGGTCAGCAACTGTGGAGTCCACAATATGTCATCAGCATCTGTGCAGTCTAGAATTGGTAAGCAACTGTGCAGTCAACAAAATGTCAGCAGCAAATGTGCAGTCTACAATAGGTCAGGAACTGTGCAGTCCACAATATATCAGCAGCAACTGTGCAGTCTACAATAGGTCAGCAAATATGGGGTTTACAATATGTCAGCAGCAACTGTGCAGTCTACAAATGGTCAGCAACTGTACAGTTCACAATAGGTCAGCAGCAACTTTGCAGTCTATTATAGGTCAAAAACGGTGGAGTCCAAAAAATGTGAGCAGCAACTGTGCAGCCTACAAAAGGTCAGCAACTGTGCAGTCTACAATAAGTCAGCAGCAACTGTGCAGTCTACAATATGTCAGCAACTGTGCAGTCTACATAGGTCAGCAACTTTTCAGTCAACAATATTTGAGCAGTTATTGTGCAGTCTAAAATAGGTCAACAACTGTGGAGTCCACAATATATCAGCAGCAACTGTGCATTCTACAATAAATCAGCAACTCTACAGTCCACAATATGTCAGCAGCAACTGTGCAGTCGACAATAGGTCAGCAACTATGGAGTCCACCATATGTAAGCAGCAACTGTGCCGTCTTCAATATGTCAGATGCAAATGTGCAGTCTACAATAGGTCAACAACTGTGCAGTCCACAATATATCAGCAGCAACTGTGGAGTCCACAATATGTCAGCAGCAACTGTGCAGTCTACAATAGGTCAACAACTGTGCAGTCTAAAAAAGGTCAGCATTAACTGTGCAGTCAACAATAGGTCAGCAACTGTGGAGTCCACAATAGGTCAACAACTGTGCAGTCTACAATAGGTCAGCAGCAACTGTAGAGACCACAATAGGTCAGCAGCAACTGTGCAGTCTACAATAGGTCAGCAACTGTATAGTTCACAATATGTCAGCAGCAACTGTGCAGTCTACAATAGGTCAGCAACTGTGGAGTCCACAATATGTCAGCAGCAACTGTGCAGTCTACAATAGGTCGGAAAGCAACTGTGCAGTCTACAATAGGTCGGAAAGCAACTGTGCAGTCTACAATAGGTCAGCAACTGTATAGTTCACAATATGTCAGCAGCAACTGTGCAGTCTACAATAGGTCAGCAACTGTGGAGTCCACAATATGTCAGCAGCAACTGTGCAGTCTACAAAACGTCAGCCGCAACTGTGCAGTCTACAATAGGTCATCAGCAACTGTGCAGTCTAAAATAGGCCAGCAGCAACTGTAAAGTCTACAAAAGGTCAGCAACTGTGTAGTCTATAATATGTCAGCAGCATCTGTGCTGTTTACAATAGGTCAGCAACTGTGCAGTCCACAATATCTAGTCAACAATAAGTCAGCAGCAACTGTACAGTCTACAATAGATCAGCAGCAAATGTGCGCTCTACAATAGGTCAGCAACTGTGCAGTCTATAATATGTCATCAGCAACTGTGTAGTCTACAATTGGTCAGCAACTGTGCGCTCTACAATAGGTCAGCAACTGTGCAGTCTATAATATGTCATCAGCAACTGTGTTGTCTTCAATAGGTCAGCAACTGTGCAGTCTACAATAGGTCAGCAACTGTGAAGTCTAAAATAGGTCAGCAAATGTGCATTTTACAATGTCAGCAACACTGCAGTCTGTAATATGTCAGCAGCAATTGTGCAGTCTACAATAGGTCAACAACTGTGCAGTTTACAATATGCCAGCAACTGCGCAGACTATAATTTGTCAGCAGTATCTGTGCTGTTTACAATAGGTCAGCAACTGTGCAGTCTATAATATATCAGCAGAAAGTGTGCAGTCTATAATATGTCAGCAGCAATTGTGTAGTCTACAAAAGGTCAACAACTGAGCATTTTACAATAGATCAACAACTGTGCAGTCTATAAAATGTCAGTAGCAACTGTGCAGTCTACAATAGGTCAGCAACTATGCAGTCTATAATATATCAGCAGAAAGTGTGCAGTCTATAATATGTCAGCAGCAATTGTGTAGTCTACAAAAGGTCAACAACTGAGCATTTTACAATAGATCAACAACTGTGCAGTCTATAAAACGTCAGCAGCAATAGTGCAGTCTACAATAAGTCAACAACTGTGCAGTCTACAACAGGTCAAGAACTGTGCAGTCTATAACATGTCAGCAGCTTTTGTGCAGTCTACAATAGGTCAACAACTGTGCGGTCTATAATATGTCCGCAGCTATTGTGCATTCTACAATAACAACAACTGTGCAGTCTATAATATGTCAGCAGCTATTGTGCAGTCTACAATAGGTCAACAACTGTGCAGTCTATAATATATCAGCAGCTATTGTGCAGTCTACAATATGTCAACAACTGTCCAGTCTACAAAAGGTCAACTACTGTGCAGTTTATGATATGTCAGCAGCTATTGTGCAGTCTACAATAGGTCAACAACTGTGCAGTCTACAATAAGTCAACAACTGTGCAGTCTATAATATGTCAGCAGCAACTGTGCTGTCTACAATAGGTCAGCAACTGTGCAGTCTACAATATGTCAGCAGCAACTGTGCAGTCTTCAGTATGTCAGCAGCAACTGTGCAGTCTACAATATGTCAGCAGCAATTGTGCTGTCTACAATAGGTCAGAATCAACTGAGCAGTCTATAATATGTCAGCAACAACTGTGCAGTCTACAATATGTCAGCAGCAACTGTGCAGTCTACAATATGTCAGCAGCAACTGTGCTGTCTACAATAGGTCAGAATCAACTGAGCAGTCTATAATATGTCAGCAGCAACTGTGCAGTCTTCAATACGTCAGCAGCAACTGTGCAGTCTTCAGTATGTCAGCAGCAACTGTGCAGTCTACAATATGTCAGCAGCAATTGTGCAGTCTACAATTGGTCAGCAACGTGCAGTCCACAATATGTCAGCAGCAATTTTGCAGTCTACAATAGGTCAACAACTGAGCATTTTATAAAAGATCAACAATTGTGCAGTCTATAAAATGTCAGTAGCAACTGTGCAGTCTACAATAGGTCAGCAACTGTGCAGTCTATAATATGTCAGCAGCAATAGTGCCGTCTAAAATAGGTCAACAACTGTGCAGTCTACAATAGGTCAAAAACTGTGCTGTCTATAATATGTAAGCAGCTATTGTGCAGTCTACAATAGGTCAACAATTGTGCAGTCTAAAAAATATTAGCAGCTATTGTGCAGTCTACAATAGGTCAACAATTGTGCAGTCTATAATATATCAGCAGCTATTGTGCAGTCTACAATAGGTCAACAACTGTGCAGTCTATAATATATCAGCAGCTATTGTGCAGTCTACAAAAGGTCAACAATTGTGCAGTCTATAATATATCAGCAGCTATTGTGCAGTCTACAATAGGTCAACAACTGTGCAGTCTATAATATATCAGCAGCTATTGTGCAGTCTACAAAAAGGTCAACAACTGTGCAGTCTATAATATATCAGCAGCTATTGTGCAGTCTACAATAGGTCAACAACTGTGCAGTCTATAATATATCAGCAGCTATTGTGCAGTCTACAATAGGTCAACAACTGTGCAGTCTATAATATTTCAGCAGCTATTGTGCAGTCTACAATAGGTCAACAACTGTGCAGTCTATAATATATCAGCAGCTATTGTGCAGTCTACAATAGGTCAACGACTGTGTAGTCTTCAGTAGGTCAGCAGCTATTGTGCAGTCTACAATAGGTAAACAACTGTGCAGTCTATAATATATCAGCAGCTATTGTGCAGTCTACAATAGGTCAACAACTGTGCAGTCTACAATAGGTCAGCAGCAACTGTGCAGTCTACATTATTTCAGCAGCAACTGTGCAGTCTACAATTAGTCAGCAACTGTGCAGTCCACAATATGTCAGCAGCAACTGTGCAGTCTACAATAGGTCAGCAGCAAATGTGCAGTCTACAATTAGTCAGCAACTATGCAGTCTATAATATGTCAGCAGGAACTGTGCAGTCTAAAATAGGTCTCCAGCTGTGCAGTGTCATATAGGTCTAACAAAAATTCAAATACAGTAGAACCTCAATTATTCGAAGTGGCGGGGACCAAACAAATATTTCGAATAATACCGCGCTTCGAAGAATCCAATTCCGACGACAATCAGTATTCCAGTGATACCAGTAACCTTAAGTTGTACATGTAATCACGTGTACAATGCACATGTATTCAACATTATTGACGATTCAGATACATGTATACAATGTACAAGCTTGAACAAAAAAGACATAAATACATAGTTTTTTTTATTTTTATTTTCAAACAAAATATCAAATGTTCACGTAAGCATATTTAAATTAGCACACAGTATAAAACATTCGCCATTTTATGCAAAACATTAGGTGTGATCCCAGTGTTGAAGTACTAACGGGTCGTTGTATGCTAAGAAGTAGTTCTTTGAAATATTAAAGTATTGATATTGGTGCTTTGCCTGACAATACTGGTCATAGTTTAACTGTATTTATTGTTACTGTATTGCTTTTGTGCCATTTCAGTTCACTTTAACAGTTGTTGTTTCTGTCTTTTGCAGGACTATATGTCAGTGTGGATGAATGACAGAAGTGATGTAACCGGTGTACTGTGAGAGTTGTGTATTGCAGATAGTGATAGTGTGTGTAGAGATTGGCATATAACAGAAAAATTCATCGTTCATCATATACTTATTATGTGTTTTTTTTTACTGAGACAGTGTTAAGAAAGAGAAATAAAGACCACTGATTATTAGAATGTTTTCCTGGAGTTCATAGTTTGTCTTCAGTTGTGCTGGATTTACAATAGAATAAAGAAGGGAAAAAACACCGGGCCGACACCATTAGCACACATTATAAAACATTTACGAATCATAAGATAATCGCTGTAGTCTTTTCCTCACTATTGTGGTCACAAAAACAAATCAAAGTTTTCATCACTAAATCTTTATTTAAAAAAAGAAGTAATCACTGTCTGTTAAGCACACTTTTTTCGTAAATCGTCTTTCACTATTCTGTCAGAAATTGGGCACAATGATTTCAAAATGTCACTACAATTGTCTTTCTCACGGAAATGATGCGATAGCATTTCGACTGATCTGGCTATCCCCACGGATTGGCCGGGTCCTTCACCAGATTGCTCGGACCGAATGGAAAGGAAAACATTGGCCGATCTGGGTAACCCCCGTTACCGAGTCCTTCGCCAGATTGTTCTGCCAGAATATTTTGTGCTATCGTTTGTGAAGACATTTTTTGAACTGATTCAGCATTTGTTTGTTTGTTTTAGGGTTTAACGCCGATTTCAACATTTGTATTCAGCGATAAAGAATTACAGTTTATATACAAGATCTTAATTGCAGTTTTTCGACGTTGTTTTAAGTTTTAAAATTAAAGTGAACACATTTTACAACTTTAACAAGCCATTAAAGACAAACATTTAGGCATTAAACGCCGCGGTGTAATTATCTCATTTTAGCGAATATAACAGATAAACAGCGTTTTTCACAAGTTGAGCGTGTCACCAATTAGCCAGTTGATTGGGGTGCATTTGAAATAATAGGTGTGAAATTCCTTACAAATTAAGTCCAAAATTCCTTCGGATTATCCAGATTATTCGAAAAACTGAGTTCGAATAACACAGTTAAGTTTATATACATTTATATAGGAATAAAATCGGGACCGCGACTTCATTTCGAATAATGCCGGGTATACGAAAAATGGGTTTTGAATAATCGGGGTCGAACTGTAGTTCATTTAGGTGGAACAGTTGAACAAATATATTGATTTTTCTTGTGAGAACTGAACAGTTGCAGATTACTGTTTAAACGCAGCTGTAGTGTGTCCCAAATAGAGATTCTTCATTTAATTGCATTTTATCCCTCTAATTCACAAGGATGCTCTACGTATTCTATATGACTGAATTAGTATCATTATTTCATCTTTCCTGTTCAGTCTGTGTTATTCAATGCCAGTTAAATCACATTAACGACAGAGATCATTTGAAGGAACTTTCACGTGCGTCTTCTGACTATAACCGTGCACGCGAGGAAGCATGTTTGAATATGACCACATCTTTAGTTTTTAGTATAAAAGATGACCATGATTGTATTTAAACATATCCCAGTCTTCATCTTAATTTCCTTTGTTTTGTATTTTCTGGGTTACAGTGCAAATGTTATCTGTGGAAGCTCAAAGAAATACAGCAATCTGAAATAATGACGAGTATCACGTGACTTGACGTCTTTGAAATTTTTTTGCATTTTCATTTTCTGTGTAATTAAGGATTTTCATTTTCCTTCACGAAATCAAGCAATATTTCTGTATAATTTTACATTGATCTTTACAACTGTATTTTTTTTGCTGTTTTTTGTGGGTCAAATCTAACAATTTTTGCCTGGTTCACAAAGTAGGCCGACAACCTAGCATGCTTTAAAGTATTTTGTTAGAACGAATTTTTCAGTGTAAACTCAATTGACATCAGATTGTTTTCGTAGTCACAAAATAAAACATTTATATTATATGTATCCAGGGCCTTAATTAAGGCCCTGATGTATCTACAGGTTTAAAATCATTAATGAGATGCATAGTAATACGGATTGTTGCAATAATACAAAAAGCGAGATATCAGTTGAAGTGATATACAGATAAAAGTTGTAATGCTTTCTTTCTTACTTCTTCAATCAATAATAAATGTGCTCGAAATAAAAACAATGATCAGTCCCAGTAACGAAGATTCTCTTTTTAAACGAAAAACCTGGTGGTTTCTTGACTTGGCCCACGTAGGTCTAGATAGAAAATTTAGATTTCGCGCTAAATTTCGCAGTGAATAATTGGACGGTTGAAGTACCTGTCATGTGATCTACGGCAAAAAGCAACCCAAGAGAAACGTGGATTGGTTGTTTTTGTCACGTGGCCTATTTAAAAATAACTCAGTGATTCTGTTCAAATTTTACTTTCTGTTAAATAAAATATTTATGTTCAAGCCCGCATTTCACTTAATTTATAAGGACAAACATAGTTAAAAGCTCTTCATATTGAATGTGATTTGAACAAATAATATCAGTTTTGATTTATTGGGCATTTATTTGCTTGTGTATCCCTTTAAAACACTGCATAACTATATTCTTGTAGGAATTTTGTATTCAGCTTAAAAACAGTTTCGCGATTGTTTTACAGTTATCCCTCTTAAAGCTCTTCATTCGATATTCAGTAAATCTTGCCTATGGTTTTGTTATCCACGAGGACGAATCTTTCTTAAGACAGCTAAATGACAACATAGAAAACAAAAAACCAGGCAAGAAAGTCTACCACATTTTGCTACAGATTAATTGAAAGAGAAATTACCAGACAGTATCCGAGCCAATACAGTAAGATTTTGCTACTGAAATATGATAGGCGAAAACGAAAGAAAGGTATTTGCTGGTTTAAACTGGCGTAACAGGACAAAAATGCATTGAAAAGATGTTTGTGTTTTAATTTGTTGTAAAAGTATATAAATATCGATACGTGTTGACAGCGGTTTAATTAGCATTTAGGAAATAATGGCAATAGTTATAGTAATAATGATAATGAAAATAATAGTTAAACCAAAATATATTTTTGTTAAAGTTATAATTAGTGGTCAGAGTAATACTGAAATATTTATCAATCAAACTTGAAAACAAAGAAAAAACAATCTTGAGAAAAATAATTGTATTTAGACAGAATAAAGTTGAATAAGGCACACATGTTTTATGTCTGGCCTACTTGCAATATAAATATACACAATTCTGGAAGATATTACTTCGCAAATATTTCTCTTAGAAGTGAAGGCGACGTTTGTTACATTTTTAATTAACTTAATTCACTCGAGACATGTTCCTGCCCACTTTCACTCGAGACATGTTTCTGCTCACTTTCACTCGAGACATGTTTCTGCTCACACTCACTCGAGACATGTTTCCGCCCACTTTCACTCGAGACATGTTTCTGCCCACTTTCACTCGAGACATGTTTCTGCCCACTTTCACTCGAGACATGTTTCTGCCCACTTTCACTCGAGACATGTTTCTGCCCACTTTCACTCGAGACATGTTTCTGCCCACTTTCACTCGAGACATGTTTCTGCCCACTTTCACTCGAGACATGTTTCTGCTCACTTTCACCCGAGACATGATTCTGCCCACTTTCACTCGAGACATGTTTCTGCCCACTTTCACTCGAGACATGTTTCTGCCCACTTTCACTCGAGACATGTTTCTGCCCACTTTCACTCGAGACATGTTTCTGCTCACTTTCACTCGAAACATGTTTCTGCCCACTTTCACTCGAGACATGTTTCTGCTCACTTTCACTCGAGACATGTTTCTGCTCACTTTCACTCGAGACATGTTTCTGCCCACTTTCACTCGAGACATGTTTCTGCCCACTTTCACTCGAGACATGTTTCTGCCCACTTTCACTCGAGACATGTTTCTGCCCACTTTCACTCGAGACATGTTTCTGCCCACTTTCACTCGAGACATGTTTCTGCCCACTTTCACTCGAGACATGTTTCTGCCCACTTTCACTCGAGACATGTTTCTGCCCACTTTCACTCGAGACATGTTTCTGCTCACTTTCACTCGAGACATGTTTCCGCCCACTTTCACTCGAGACATGTTTCTGCCCACTTTCACTCGAGACATGTTTCCGCCCACTTTCACTCGAGACATGTTTCCGCCCACTTTCACTCGAGACATGTTTCCGCCCACTTTCACTCGAGACATGTTTCTGCCCACTTATACTCGAGACATGTTTCCGCCCACTTTTGCGTCTCCTTTTCGTCATTCAGTGTGATAGTGAACGCTTACATTAAGATAATCTGTCTACATGCTAGGCAAAAACATAACGAAGAATGAAGCTATCTACAGTATTCAGTGAAACTGTGACACTTGCTTTTGTTATAACAAAACATGTCTCTCAGCAACCAAAGTAAATGCTCTTTAAATTTACAAAGTGTAATTTTTCTTCATTAATTTTGTTTAAAAAATATGTTACAAATTTTAAATCTCAATCCTGTTTTCTTTCAGTTACAAGCATATAGAACACATTTCTATATTATCTTCTGGAGATTTGCAAATAATCCGTGACGAAATGAACGCAATGCATTTTAAGTAGGCTGAATAATTTTTATATAAGACATCCACACGTGGCCCGTATGTAGCATCCTAGAAGGACATTGCTTGCGTCTGAAATTTAAAACAAGTTCACATTGCAAAACAGAAGATAGAGAAAATAATTGAACTCATTTATTTTCTTTTTTCAATAAAATTAGAGTACTTGAACATGACAGAATTGTCGTGAAAAAGTTCACGTAAGAAACGTGTCAAATCGTAAATCAGATCACTTCATTACAGGTAAAAGTACAAACACTCAGGAAATGTACTAGCATTATGAACGACAGAACGTCTCCGAAAAAGCTTTTGATTTGTAATTTGGAGAGTCTATGTATAACTACTGTATCTCCTCCTGATTATATAAGCAATAATAACAATTTTGCGATGACAATTTTAGTGGTTTTCTCTAAGTTTGTCCAAGAGGAAAGACATTTATTTCCTTTCTCTTAATGTATCGTATTCTTTTAAGACTTAAACACCACTGTGTGATGAACATAGTCCATTGGTCTTGAAAAGTACAAAATATTAAAGTACGTTGACGAGTAAATTGTATTCGCATTACAGCATGAAAAAAAATGCATGAATGTTCATTTCTATTTCTTTGTTAAAAAAACAACAAAAGAACAAAAACAACTAAATATGGTCCTGTGGAAAACTGATAAAATTTCTGCATTAATAACTTTCCTGCACATGTTTCATCTGTTTAATACTACATGTTTTATTTTATCTACTACATGACTTAACGGACATGATGAAATATACCTATTCAAAAAGCCATTATTTAAACTCAAATAAACATACCTTTTAAATTCAGCAATACGTGAAATTATAAAATTGAAATTAAATTAAAACTATTACTATATGAGAACATATAGCCTATGCATTTTCAGATATGGGAATGTCATTACGATAACTGGCAGTATCTACATACTGAGAATTCTTCTGCATTACAATATATGTAAGCTTGGTAAAAATGTCGAGCTGATGGGTGGGTTTTGAGTTAATTCACAATGGCAACTTGTTCTTGTTTGTTCTTGTGAAAACCTGTAGGGGACAGTGTGAGGTTGGTGCACCATAGAATCTGGTTTAAACCCCAAGTGGCAAATATTTTCCACTGATCGTTCCAAAGCGGTATCCCCTCGTTTATTGTTTGTGGTGGGTTTTTTTAATTGATCTCTAAATTAATTTATGCTATCTTTTCCTCTACGTCTGACTGTGTAGGGAGACTCTATTATTTTAATGTGGTATTTCCTGTTATGTTTTTTTTAAACTTTTTTTGAAAATTAAAACTAGACGTGTTAGGAAACTGTAAAGAATTGTGATGAGATATATTAACGTAAATTATTAAACTGCATAAACTTTGTTAAAGAAAAGTATCCCATTCTATTAAATTTGTCTAGGTCTAGATCACTGATACGTTCAACGTGCTAAACTTTTGTGCAACACAGCGTTTTTCTCCCTCGTTATGTGCATATACCTAAATTTGGAATGCAGTTACTGTACAAGCAATTTTGAGTAAAATGTTTCCTTCCATATAATTAAAAAAATCTGTCATAGTATCTAAAATATGCTGGATATAATTAAATGCAGGTTGGCAACAGTAGAAAGAAAAAGGTCTTTTGTTCTTATTAGTCGCAAAAGGTAATTTAGATTAATTGTAACAGAAAAGTTTATATGGAGATATATAAGACAATAAAGATATTTTTGTTCAATGTATTTACACAAACAGTGATACCATTCCTTTAAGTACATTTGAGTAATGAAGGTTCCATTACCAAAAAAAAAAAAAAAATATCTGTTACACTTTGATCCCGAGGCTTAACACGTAGGAATCATTTATACTTAGCCAAGACAACATGTGTTTCAGAATAGTCAAATGCGAAATTCCCTTTAATGTGAAGAAAAATAAAACAAGATACGTGACCATGGTGAAAAGATACATGAAACTGGGAAGCTTCATTACAAGTACTTCAGCGCCAGTTAAGTTACTGGCTTTGTAATGTAATTTGGCGGGAAGGATGCGCGCACAACGAACGTTTTTTACATGACCGAAAGGTAAATAAAAACATAATAATAATAAAAAAAAGAAACCGACCCCTTATAATTTGCCATCGTTTTCATACTTTAACGAATATCAAATGTGCAAAAAGAAAAACTATTGCAAAATTCTTATGAACCAATAAGATTACATTTAGGTTCAGAGTCCGAAAGCCTTAGTGTTTGTCTCCGAAAATCCTTTCCTTTTGTTGGCAAGTGACCGATGAAATGTCCATGTCTTTTGTCCACCTATGAAAGTTTAGCATGCTTTCACTTCATGGTAAACAGGAAGTCAAGGAGAAATTAATCGACCTACGACTGAAATAAGGAAACCGTATATTTTATAGCAGCAGCATAAAACAACATAAACCCTGCAAAAATGTTATTTACCAGAGTCGATGCGCCTAAAATTAGGACTAAACAGCAACACGTGACTGTCTTGATTTTAGGTCCAGATTTTTCCTGTCTTACATTGTTAATTACTTCTTCGCACGCTGCTAATGCTTTTGAAATGATGAGGTAACTTCTATGCTTTCATTAGTTAATGCAAAAATAACCGATCGCTTTCATTAGATAAACAACAAATACAAATGATTTGTAAATTCAAGTCCAGTTCATCCCTTCGGTCTGCTGGCTGTGGTTTCACCCGTCATTGTTTAATTAATTAAAGAAAAAAAACAACAACCAAAAACATGGAAATACACGAGTTTCAGATAAACAATATGTCTTGCTTGAAATTCACTTAATATATGAGAAACAAACTTCACGAATGAAGTTAAGATGTCGTGACACGCAAATCTAAACAGAAGTAGAAAAAACGGATGTAGCGGATAATGTCAGATTTCAAATGAAACATATTTCAGGGCTAATAAAATTAATTGCTAAACAGAAAAGATCTTTATATTGCTAATACATTTATCATGTTTAAATGTTACAGATAGTTATATACAGTATTATGTGAGTTCATTTTCCGTTACAATGGAAGTGATTTGTACTGCCACATATATTGCAAAGAATATCGGTCATATCTGGTTCAAGAAAGTACTGAAGTATCTCATATCAGCTATATATAATGCCATGTTCAGTCAGTCGTCGTTCAAAGTACAAAACATCCTGAAGCAAGATGTATGTAACTTCAGAAGGGCATATAAAGTTAACGTCACAGAGGACAAAACATCCTGAAGCAAGATGTATGTAACTTCAGAAGGGCATATAAAGCTAACGTCACAGAGGACAAAACATCCTGAAGCAAGATGTATGTAACTTCAGAAGGGCATATAAAGCTAACGTCACAGAGGACAAAACATCCTGAAGCAAGATGTATGTAACTTCAGAAGGGCATATAAAGCTAACGTCACAGAGGACAAAACATCCTGAAGCAAGATGAATGTAACTTCAGAAGGGCAAATAAAGCTAACGTCAAAGAGGACAAAACATCCCGAAGCAAGACGTATGTAACTTCAGAAGGGCATATAAAGCTAACGTCACAGAGGACAAAACATCCTGAAGCAAGACGTATGTAACTTCAGAAGGGCATATAAAGCTAACGTCACAGACAACAAAACATCCTGAAGCAAGACGTATGTAACTTCAGAAGGGCATATAAAGCTAACGTCACAGAGGACAAAACATCCTGAAGCAAGATGAATGTAACTTCAGAAGGGCATATAAAGCTAACGTCACAGAGGACAAAACATCCTGAAGCAAAACGTATGTTACTTCAGAAGGGCATATAAAGCTAACGTCACAGAGGACAAAACATCCTGAAGCAAGATGAATGTAACTTCAGAAGGGCATATAAAGCTAACGTCACACAGAACAAGACTTCCTGAAGCAAGACGTATGTAACTTCAGAAGGGCATGTAAAGCTAACGTCACACAGAACAAAACATCCTGAAGCAAGACGTATGTTACTTCAGAAGGGCATGTAAAGCTAACGTCACACAGAACAAGACATCCTGAAGCAAGACGTATGTAACTTCAGAAGGGCATATAAAGCTAACGTCACAGAGAACAAGACATCCTGAAGCAAGACGTATGTAACTTCAGAAGGGCATATAAAGCTAACGCCACAGAGGACAAAACATCCTGAAGCAAGATGTATGTAACTTCAGAAGGGCATGTAAAGCTAACGTCACACAGAACAAGACATCCTGAAGCAAGACGTATGTAACTTCAGAAGGGCATATAAAGCTAACGTCAAAGAGGACAAAACATCCTGAAGCAAGACGTATGTTACTTCAGAAGGGCATGTAAAGCTAACGTCACACAGAACAAGACATCCTGAAGCAAGACGTATGTAACTTCAGAAGGGTATATAAAGCTAACGTCACAGAAAACAAGACATCCTGAAGCAAGACGTATGTAACTTCAGAAGGGCATATAAAGCTAACGTCACAGAGGACAAAACATCCTGAAGCAAGATGTATGTAACTTCAGAAGGGCATATAAAGCTAACGTCAAAGAGGACAAAACATCCTGAAGCAAGACGTATGTTACTTCAGAAGGGCATATAAAGCTAACGTCACAGAGGACAACACATCCTGAAGCAAGACGTATGTAACTTCAGAAGGGCATATAAAGCTAACGTCATAGAGGACAAAACATCCTGAAGCAACATGTATGTAACTTCAGAAGGGCATATAAAGCTAACGTCAAAGAGGACAAAACATCCTGAAGCAAGACGTATGTAACTTCAGAAGGGCATATAAAGCTAACGTCACACAGAACAAGACATCCTGAAGCAAGACGTATGTAACTTCAGAAGGGCATATAAAGCTAACGTCACAGAGGACAACACATCCTGAAGCAAGATGTATGTAACTTCAGAAGGGCATATAAAGCTAACGTCACACAGAACAAGACATCCTGAAGTAAGATGTATGTAACTTCAGAAGGGCATATAAAGCTAACGTCAAAGAGGACAAAACATCCTGAAGCAAGATGCATGTAACTTCAGACGGGCATATAAAGCTAACGTCACAGAGGACAAAACATCCTGAAGCAAGACGTATGTTACTTCAGAAGGGCATGTAAAGCTAACGTCACACAGAACAAGACATCCTGAAGCAAGATATATGTAACTTCAGAAGGGCATATAAAGCTAACGTCAAAGAGGACAAAACATCCTGAAGCAAGACGTATGTAACTTCAGAAGGGCATATAAAGCTAACGTCACACAGAACAAGACATCCTGAAGCAAGATGTATGTAACTTCAGAAGGGCATATAAAGCTAACGTCACACAGAACAAGACATCCTGAAGCAAGATGTATGTAACTTCAGAAGGGCATATAAAGCTAACGTCACAGAGGACAAAACATCCTGAAGCAAGACGTATGTAACTTCAGAAGGGCATATAAAGCTAACGTCAAAGAGGACAAAACATCCTGAAGCAAGACGTATGTAACTTCAGAAGGGCATATAAAGCTAACGTCAAAGAGGACAAAACATCCTGAAGCAAGATGTATGTTACTTCAGAAGGGCATATAAAGCTAACGTCAAAGAGGACAAAACATCCTGAAGCAAGATGAATGTAACTTCAGAAGGGCATATAAAGCTAACGTCACACAGAACAAGACATCCTGAAGCAAGATGTATATAACTTCAGAAGGGCATATAAAGCTAACGTCACAGAGGACAAGACATCCTGAAGCAAGATGAATATAACTTCAGAAGGGCATATAAAGCTAACGTCACAGAGGACAAAACATCCTGAAGCAAGATGTATGTTACTTCAGAAGGGCATATAAAGCTAACGTCAAAGAGGACAAAACATCCTGAAGCAAGACGTATGTAACTTCAGAAGGGCATGTAAAGCTAACGTCACAGAGGACAAAACATCCTGAAGCAAGACGTATGTAACTTCAGAAGGGTATATAAAGCTAACGTCACAGAAGACAAAACATCCTGAAGCAAGATGTATGTAACTTCAGAAGGGCATATAAAGCTAACGTCACACAGAACAAGACATCCTGAAGCAAGACGTATGTAACTTCAGAAGGGCATGTAAAGCTAACGTCACACAGAACAAGACATCCTTAAGCAAGATGTATGTAACTTCAGAAGGGCATATAAAGCTAACGTCACACAGAACAAGACATCCTGAAGCAAGATGTATGTAACTTCAGAAGGGCATATAAAGCTAACGTCACAGAGGACAAAACATCCTGAAGCAAGATGAATGTAACTTCAGAAGGGCATATAAAGCTAACGTCACAGAGGACAAAACATCCTGAAGCAAGATGTATGTAACTTCAGAAGGGCATATAAAGCTAACGTCACACAGAACAAGACATCCTGAAGCAAGACGTATGTAACTTCAGAAGGGCATATAAAGCTAACGTCACAGAGGACAAAACATCCTGAAGCAAGATGAATGTAACTTCAGAAGGGCATATAAAGCTAACGTCACAGAGGACAAAACATCCTGTAGCAAGACGTATGTAACTTCAGAAGGGCATGTAAAGCTAACGTCACAGAGGACAAAACATCCTGAAGTAAGACGTATGTAACTTCAGAAGGGCATATAAAGCTAACGTCACAGAGAACAAAATCTTACTTTTCTAGTCACTTATAATCCGTCTGATACAAAACATTTCTTATTGTCTGAAAAATTTTAAACCATTTGATACTTTGTCAAATTGATTTGTCATGTACATTTGTCATGTACTTACGTTCGCATATTTTGTAGCAGTAGTTTCTACATTAAGAACGTTGAACTTCATAGTTAAAGTACACAAATATTGCAAGTTTTTTCAAAGGCAGGCTTGTTTATTGCAGAAACAAGAATTCCTATAGAATTTTTTTTCTCGACCAAAGAAAAGCATCGTCAAAACACTTCATTGATTTGTATTACGACACATAAATATTGAGTTCGTTATTTAAAGTGGCTTTTCTTTTTTTATGAACAGCTTAAGACTTTAAATCTCAAGATAATCATCTATAAATAAAATAGTAATATATCCCAAATAATAAAATAGTAATACATCCCAAATAATAAAATAGTAATACATCCCAAATAATAAAATAGTAATACATCCCAAATAATAAAATAGTAATACATCCCAAATAATAAAATAGTAATACATCCCAAATAATAAAATAGTAATACATCCCAAATAATAAATAAAATAGTAATATATCCCAAATAATAAAATAGTAATATATCCCAAATAATAAAATAGTAATACATCCCAAATAATAAAATAGTAATACATCCCAAATAATAAAATAGTAATACATCCCAAATAATAAAATAGTAATACATCCCAAATAATAAAATAGTAATATATCCCAAATAATAAAATAGTAATACATCCCAAATAATAAAATAGTAATACATCCCAAATAATAAAATAGTAATACATCCCAAATAATAAAATAGTAATACATCCCAAATAATAAAATAGTAATACATCCCAAATAATAAAATAGTAATACATCCCAAATAATAAAATAGTAATACATCCCAAATAATAAAATAGTAATACATCCCAAATAATAAAATAGTAATACATCCCAAATAATAAAATAGTAATACATCCCAAATAATAAATTAAGATCCTGTTACGTTACAGACAAAAATATAATGATCTATTTTTTTCGAATTTTGTCTCAATTACCTTTTACACCAAACTTTTCATTTCATTTCTAACATAGCATATTGTAATAACAATTTTGCGTATGTTTTCTTTTTGAAATCTTTTTTTAATAAGTACTATAATTAATTGATTTACTTCACCTAAATTCTCAGAGAATTATACGAAAACTTGTTTTCAAGAAGGATACCGCAAACTGTTGATGACACAAATGGCACAAGCACACTCAAAAGTGTCTCATACAGTTATTACATAGGATTGTTATAAATCGTGTTATCTCTTCTGTTATTGCGTCATTGAGATTTACTCCAGAGAGATTACAGACAGTCAAGATTTGATTACGATCATAAAATGCAAATTAAGTACAAAAGATGCATCAGCGCTTACTGGTAAATTAATCTGGAGATACAGAAATCATGCACAAACTAGGAAAAGTTTGATTTCAGGATAAGACTGCATCTCTAGCGAAGTAGTTTAGTGAAAAGAAACGTTGAACAGATAAAACCCTGACACAGAACTGTCATTGGACAGTTTCGGTCGAATGTAAAGGAATATGATTTTATAATTCATTATTTATGTCCTTACAAAATATAGTAGTTTCCGCTGATCATATTTAGGCATGGTAAATGAATGACATCGATACAGTTAAAAAGTGTTAGAACTAGAACCCTAACCCAAAGGTATATGCGCTTGGATTAGAATTACTTTGCTTGAACAAAAAATTAGTAGGCGTACGGTAAAAGAAAAAAAGTATGTGTAAACTGTACTTTTCTCAGTAACCAGTTGATAAATCTGAAAATAAGTTTATCTCAAACCACACGTGCAAATCTTTTTCTGAAAAAATCCGTTGTTTCTACATTTAGCACAGTATCACATATTTTCCCTATAAAATACTGTAATTAACTCTTTGCATTGCATGCTTCGTGTTTAATGAATCTGATTAAATCCATTTCTATTGAATATTTAAATCAGAGCCGCTTCGAGTTTTTGATCGCACTTTGTAAACCTTGTGTATTGAGAATGAAGTTGGGAAATGGCGAATTATGCCAGCGCACATAAAAATAGTTACAATTAAAATCATTTTTTGTATATTATTTGAAGTTAGGGTTTGTAAATAAAAAGTCGACAAGGCTCGTCCCGACAGAACCGGTCAACTACAAGTTTGGATATCCCAATCCTTTATCAAACCCAGTGAAAGATTCTATTATACTTCTTAATGACTAAAACCGCTTGTCAAAATGTAATTTGTACATTACAAGAAAGTTATTATAGAAGTTCTACTATGCTTAAATGTCTTAGGAAACACGGCTAACAAGCACGTTTCTCGTTGTGTCCAAGAAGGTTATCCAACATTTAAGTTGCTCTGCAATTTCTATTTAGTAAACAAAACTCTTGCTATAAATTCCACAGACAATACTTGTAACACTCCAAGAATAAATAATAAGAACAGGATATGCTTTTTTTCTAGAGATTCTAAATTGAGCTAAATTACAAGAAACTTAGTTCATGTGGAGAAAAAGAGCTGTTTTAAGTACATAGAAGTAAGGTCTTTTTAGTTTCACAGTTTTGTTTCAATGTTGTAACCAGTTGCAATTTCTAAAATTGTTTCCGCCAGTTTTAACATTTGAGATGCAAAATTGTTAACTGTTTTGCATTGTCTCACTTATTTCGACTTTTCTCTTCTCTTTTTTTTCTATTATTATTCTAAAACATTTCGTAAAACTTACAACAGTACTATTTAAAAAATAATAGGTAAGAAAGAGCATAGCCTTAGAATAGAGTACTTTTATAAGACTACAGTATAACTATAAAACTTTAAAGTCAGACGCAAAACTCGTTGTAAGTGCAGAAGATGTTTTCTTACGATATTTTTTATTTTCTTATTTTTAACTGGATTAGAGGAAACACCTATACACGTGTTTTTATAATTGTATATTAAATACATTACTGTTATTTTCATTAAAAAAATGACTGTTGCATTTTTTTTTAAATTTTGGCCCATGATGCTCATTCGGTTCGAAGGGAGGCTTATAGTAATCAATCCGTCTGCCTTTCTTTGTTTCATGTCCACTCCATATCTCTTGAACTTGTTTAACGATTTTGACGTTTCTTCGTATAATAAAAAAAGTATTACTTGTTTAGCTACGTCGAAGGTCAATGTTTAGCTACGTCGAAGGTCAATGTTTAGCTACGTCCAAGGTCAATGTTTAGCTACGTCCAAGGTTAATGTTTATGTACGAATTTACTTGAAATTCTATTCAAATATTTTAGTCTGTTACATACTTGACATATTTATATTTTATCACATGTATTGACAGCTCATGTTTTATATAACCGATAGGATGCATTATGTTATATCTTTGGTCGTCCGTCTGTATGTCCGTCAGTCCGTAAGGAATTTTGTGTCCGTCTGTATGTCCGTCAGTCCGTAAGGAATTTTGTGTCCGCCTGTATGTCCGTCAGTCCGTAGGGAATTTTGTGTCCGCCTGTATGTCCGTCAGTCCGTAAGGAATTTTGTGTCAGCTCTGTATGTCTTTAACTGCTAACAGGGTACTCATGAAACTAGAGTCAAATATTAATCTCATTGACAAAATGTGTACAGTTTTATATCAGACCCATCAATTTAAAATTAAGGTCACAATTCAAAGTCAAAGATTTGAACTAAAAAATGCTAAGCTCTCCATATTTCCTAAACCCCTTGTAGGATGTTCTTTACAGTTTTACCAAAGTTTGCCTCATCAAAGCAAAACATGGAAAAATAACAGATAACTTGAATTACAAAATTTTGGATAATACATATTTTGGACAAAGTTTTGTCCATTTCGTATCTCCTGAATCGTTCAAAGGATTTTCATGAAGCTTTGTTCTAACGTGTATTTTATAGAGACAACTTACATAATAACATTCCAAGGAGTACTGCTTTAAAGTCAAGGTCATTGTTCATTGTCAAAAATTTTAAGCCATAGAATTCCTGTTCATTACATATCTCCTATATTATTTACAGGATAATAATTAAACTTTTGTAAGATTTTTTTTCTCTTTTCTCTTTTGAGGCTACCTGAAGACCTAATTGAGGCGACCTATAGCCCTAACATTATTGTTGCTTTAAACTTGCCAGATGTTGAAAATACATGTTTCGGAACAAGGGCAATTCAATAGTGTCGGTTTCCTTCGGTCGTATATTGCTGTGCTCTCAGCGGAACGCTTCTTTTTAATTGTTCAGAAGATTACAAAAGTAATCCATTCTTACTATTTCTCCAGTTAATAAATGAAGGATAAGAAACTCAGAATACATATCACTATATTATCCATCAAAATGTCTTACTGTCTTATCTCTTTGCACGTCCATCTTCATTCTAAAGCTACATTCAAAAGCTTTTTTACTACCACAAGCTATAATGACTATGATGTATTGATAAAAGTGTTACACTGTTTTATATAGGCATAAGTTTTGTATTAAATGGGATAATTTTCTACATTCTTTTAAGAATACAGCTATCACTGTTGAACAGCACTGACATTTCCCACCAAACATTTAGATATTATTCAGTCTTATGTCTCTGAAGCTCCCAATCAGATAGATTAATATAATCAAATACCATCCCATCTAATAATAAAACATTATTGAAAGTATTCTTATCATGCAAAGACATCAGACATTATATTTCTGTCTGCGACCACATCAAGGTAAAATGATAAAAGGTCAGTGAACCTTAAAGCCATGTCGTTTAAGGAGATGCTTAAGTCTATTTATGAATGTCTAGAATAATAAAAGTAATGGATATATTGTAAACGTCTTAAGAAGACGAACTATGCAAAAAAATGACCGGTTTCCTTTTTTTTAGAATCATATAAACTAAACGCAAATGTGTGCATTTGTCATCCACAAGTAATAAATCTACTTCTATTGTTAATACTTGAAAATTACCACAGACAACTTGGCTCTTTTTAAACCAATACATTTCCATGAATTAATCTCAAATGTGGTTATAAAAAGATTCATAACTATACAACTGGCAGGAGAACGTATTACATCAAAATAACAGAACAGGTAAATCCTTTTGTTAAGTTTTAGACGAGTTCAAATAAAGAACACGAGAAGAAAAACTTCCTGTAGGTTTATTAATTTGTTAAACAGTGTTACATTTAGGTATATTTGTATCTCTATCCATATCTTACACGCTGCATCCATCTTATTTTATTTTAGTCGCAAATAAATGACAAATATTAGCAATGTATTGTTTAATTTAAATGAACACAATTTGAAATATAACTGTGAAAACTGTGATAAAAGATCCTAACGGTTTATCAGAATAAAGATTCAGTTTTTTGTACATTAAGGCCTAGTTTCACTAAAAAAATAGGATGTACTAAAATACAGGTCAGGTGCAATTAGGGTTATGTGGGTAGTCATGACAGGTCAGGTGCAGTTAGGTTATGTGGGTAGTCATGACAGGTCAGGTGCAGTTAGGTTATGTGGGTAGTCATGACAGGTCAGGTGCAGTTAGGGTTATGTGGGTAGTCATGACAGGTCAGGTGCAGTTAGGGTTATGTGGGTAGTCATGACAGGTCAGGTGCAGTTAGGGTTATGTGGGTAGTCATGACAGGTCAGGTGCAGTTAGGGTTATGTGGGTAGTCATGACACGTCAGGTGCAGTTACGGTTAGATGGGTAGTCATGACAGGTCAGGTGCAATAATGTTTATGTGGGTAGCCATGACAGGTCAGGTACAGTTAGGGTTATGTGGGTAGTCATGACAGGTCAGGTGCAGTTAGGGTTATGTGGGTAGTCATGACAAGTCAGGTGTAGTAACGGTTAGTAACGGTTATGTGGATAGTCATGACAGGTCAGGTGTAGTTACGGTTATGTGGGTTTAGGGTTAGGGTCTGGTGCAGTTACGGTTATGTGGGTAGTCATGACAGGTCAGGTGCAGTTACGGTTATGTGGGTAGTTACGGTTATGTGGGTAGTCATGACAGGTCAGGTGCAGTTAAGGTTATGTGGGTAGTCATGACAGTTCATGTGCAGGTACGGTTATGTGGGTAGTCATGACAGGTCAGGTGCAGTTACGGTTATGTGGGTAGTCATGACAGGTCAGGTGCAGTTAAGGTTATGTGGGTAGTCATGAAAGTTCATGTGTAGGTACGGTTATGTGGGTAGTCATGACAGGTCAGGTGCAGTTAGGGTTATGTGGGTAGTCATGATAGGTCAGGTGCAGTAAGGGTTATGTGGGTAGCCATGACAGGTCAGGTGTAGTTACGGTTATGTGGGTAGTCATGATAGGGCAGGTGCAGTAAGGGTTATGTGGGTAGCCATGACAGGTCAGGTGTAGTTACGGTTATGTGGGTAGTTATGACAGGTCAGGTGCAGTTACGGTTATGTGGGTAGTCATAACAGGTCAGATGCAGTTAGGGTTATGTGGGTAGTCATGACAGGTATGTGGGTAGTCATGACAGGTCAGGTGCAGTTACGGTTATGTGGGTAGTCATGACAGTTCATGTGCAGTTACGGTTATGTGGGTAGTCATGATAGGTCAGGTGCAGTAAGGGTTATGTGGGTAGCCATGACAGGTCAGGTGTAGTTACGGTTATGTGGGTAGTCATGACAGGTCAGGTGCAGTTACGGTTATGTGGGTAGTTATAACAGGTCAGATGAAGTTAGGGTTATGTGGGTAGTCATGACAGGTCAGATGCAGTTAGGGTTATGTGGGTAGTCATGACAGGTCAGGTGCTGTTACGGTTATGTGGATAGTCATGATAGGTCAGGTGCAGGTACGGTTATGTGGGAAGTTATGACAGGTCAGGTGTAGGGTTAGGACTAGGGATGTCAACGAATACCTAAATCGGTATCCGGATATCCGTATAGATTATTCGGATACTATCCGGATACTCGTATAAAATCGACGTCTATACGATCTCAATGTTCCAATTCCTATGCCAAACATTTGACGCCTGTTTTACATATTGTTTCAGTAATCCTATTACATGTGTTAAGACAGTTTAACAAAAATAATAACTGTCATTACGTGAAAATAAAGTTAATAAAACAAAGACATGTTGTTTACTGTTGTTTTTTTCCTCGTGTCTCTTAAAGTATATTTTTCCGCCAATACGCACATGCGTATAGTCTAAGTTTCTAACGAAAACGATATGCGTCCGTTTTTTGTTTTTGTTTTTGTGGCATGGTCTGTCTTTGTTTAAAAAAAAAAAAAAAAAAACTATGTAATTTAAAAATATCATTTAAAATCAAAACGCTGTTTTATGTCACATTATCGTTTTTGTATACCAGAACATGTATTTATGCAGCTTACGTGACTATGTGAGCGCCAACAAAATATCAAAAAACAGATTTCAAATGTGTCAGAAGTTTTAAATGTGTTTAATATTTTTGAATGGTTCAAAGTTTTTAATGCGAATGCTTTAGCAAAGAATGATTGTTTGACATATTAAAATCATAATGCTTGTTTTAGCAAATCGGTGATTGGATACATCATTTGAGTAATCAGATTTTGATAGGACATTCTTTTATTAGTCTTGCGTTAAAACTATGATCATAGAATCGTTTGCGGAAGTTACTGTAAAATCCTTAATTGGCATGTTTGACACTGCTAATTGATTAACGAAGGAGCAAGATACTCTAGTATAGGTTATATAAACACCATGGATTAAAGAAATTGCTACACAATGGAATGTCGCGTTAGGTCCCAGCAGTTTTCAAGACGTATAAACACATTAATTGGTGTGCGACAGATACACGCTTTATCGATAAACCAATCAAGGGATATGCCGCCGGCGGTAAATAGACGCGATTATGTTTAGCGTTATGAAATTGCAAAATTAATTTTGCCAGTTTGAATTTTTTATCAAAGTTAAATTTCACCGTTGTTTTTTTTTATTTTGTATACGAATATTCGGATACCAAATTTGTATCTGGATACCAACAGAGTATCCGGATATCCGAGTACTCGGATACTCGTTGACATCCCTAGTTAGGACACTTCTGAATTTATTGCAAACATAAAAAATGCCAAGTATATGTTATAAATTCAAATTTTCGTTGAATTAGTTGAAACGCGTAAGTAAATATTGTTATTTGCGTATATTTTGTGAAGATTTTTGAACTTGGTATAGAAATATTGAGTGCATCAATACAATAGACATAACATATGAACATATGTTTTGGTTGGTTTCAAACAAGGACAAGGTTAAGGTCAAGTATAAGACTAACTATTGTCTCAATCCCCAATTTCGCCATATCTTCTTGTAGGATTTTGACAGTATTTGACAGTAATGTTAAGCAAAACCATACGATCGCAATATCATAGGATTTGATTTGCATTATTCAGAACATAAGTTATATAACACATTGTATTCGGTATTCAACATGTAGATTTTACCACAACTTAAATTGTTCCCACAGTTAATTGTGCCCTTCTGTATACGTGCCCATTATAGTACTGAAATATCTAATCCTGTTAATGATATGTTGTCAAATATTTATTTCGTTATACCAAGGAAATCCTTAAGTAATACAATCAGACTTTAAATGTCAGTTTTCTTGTGTCATCATGTTTGAATGTCCTGAATGTAAAAAAAAATAAATAAAAAACCGAGAAAAAATATACTGTTGATAAAAAACAGTAATTTAACATTAACCATTTGTTTCTTACATTCTGGCATTTTTTTCTTACATTCTATCCCAGAAACATAAATTTCAGTATACATCTTACTTTGAAATGACAGTTTTAGAAGGGCAAAGTCACAGATATAAAAACAACAACAACACAACATCACGTTAATGGGTGCTTATCGATACAGAACTCTTGCAATCCAAACAAGAGTCAGTTCGACAGCTATGTCGAAAAGAAAACAACAATATTTAATGATAAAGGTACTGTGAAATTATAGCTTTGCAATGCACTAAAACACATGCATAGACTAACTCCATTTCATAAAATAAACTATCATGTTGCCAGATCGTGTGACATTTCCGTATATCAAGACCAAACTAACAGGAGAAAAAAATACTTGTTTAGTACGCTTAGAGACCTGTATCCAGGATATTTTTATATCTAGTTCAGACTAAAACTGTGTGGTCTTTAGATGTGATGACATAGGCACCCAATATCTCTCTGACTGGGAAAGTTAATCTCAGTGTAAACAGGTTAACTAGGTCACCATCTAGACATTAAAAGAATTTAGTGTGGACGGTACAGACGTCTTAAGGTCCGTGGGCGTTTGAGTTATGTCCACTTTTCGAATGTAAACAGAATTGGTAAATGTTTGATAGTACAGAAATATTAACATCTGTATTCAATATTAAACTTACGTACACACGAGAAAATATTTCAGCTGATGTGAACAGACTCCAAAAATAACAAAACTATCTGCGTCAATCTTCAAAAATTATGACATAAGTTTGGTTGAACTTTGTCTCAGTACAGGAGTTATTGGCCTTTGTATTTGAGTTAGGGAAAATCTTGACATATGTGTTGAATTTCCCAGTTCTCTTTTCGTAGATTAGCTTCAAACTTACACACTTCAACAGCCCAGGTTTGTAAGTGGTCGTAGAAGCAGTAATTTTTGTTGAACCTAATTTTGTGCGATTACTGCTTGTCTATTGTATTAAATGGAGTAGAGAGAAAATCTTGTTTGTTCAATTTCTCGTTCATCCTTTGGACGATTTCCTTTAAGCTACTCAGATTAACAACCTGGTTATGTTGTAGATTTTGCTGGAGGAAAAGATCTATTGGGCCTATTTCACTTGCATTATGGACCTTTGTATATTTGGCCATCTAGGTTGTAGAACAATATGTTATTTGTCCTAGTCTTCATGTATTTGAGGATATTTGTTTGACTTGCAGCCAGTTTTTTTCGTTTTCAGACGGATTTTTTTACCACTTAATGCATTTGAAGAGATAGTTATGCACGTGATTTTTTTATTCAGTGTTTAGAGGATTACCTTTAAGCTGTGACATAAAAACAAGCTGAATAGTTATATAAAAAGGAGATGATTAAGCAAATTGTATTGTTTTTTTCATAGTTTATGTTGCCGCTTGCTCTTGCAAACACATTCGTACTACAAGGACACATCTTTAGTTAATATATTGAACTAAAAAATCGTAGCGATTTGATAAACCATATGGCGGAGTAGATCTGACATCTATAAAGCTGGATATGTTTGGATGACATAAAGTTCCTTGCAAGAATCTGCACAGAAACAATTTCGATGCGTTGTCTTCGTCTCTTTTCGTTTCGGTTCTTTAAACAACTATGCTAGAATTCATTGTCAGAAAGTCTGTTTTCCTAAAAGTCAAAAAGTACTTTCATTCCACAGAATGTAATGATAATCTTCAATAATTTCTGTCAAACTGATATTCAAAAGTGAATAAATAACATCAGTCAAATGTATTTGTGAATATTCTATAATATTCATTTATTCGTTCAGATATGCAGTGATAGTTTGCCTACTCTACTATGGTCTCAAGACTCAATGCCAAAACTTAACATCAATGTTTCCTGAACAAATATTTAGAAATGTCAGTCAATTATAAAAACATTAAAATGTCAAATACATGATGAATTAGAATAAACTATATTCATTACGACACAATCTGAAAACAACTGCTGAGGCAAATGTCACGGTGAGAAAAGAAATGCCATCGATTTTATCAGATCAGACAGTCAATTTAAGGCGTTTCGTTTGTTCTAAGCACTGTAAAAATCTTTATGCACATTATTGCTGTACTTAAACCAAAAATGAAACTGCATTTAGTGATTTGTAAGACTATGCAATCAACACAACTTGATTTAACCGACCAACTTTCTCTTGAGCACTTTAAGATCGAGAATCAGCGGAACTACTTTTTTATGACGTCTGTATTAAAGGTGCACGTATTATTGCGCCTCTTAGAGCAAACAAGGAAATTACTGTTGGAATTAGGATTTCGAGCGTAATATTACTAACGGTTTTTGTCGCAAAATAGGCAGTGTTTTTTTTTTTGTTTTTGTTTTGTTTTTGTTTTTCTAGAACTGGTTCAGTTGACTTTTGATACTGTGAAAAACTCTACATAATAAAGAAACATACAGTGTTTTCATCTGATTTGACTTGTTAAATCTCTTTTTTAATTAGATTTGCTGTACATATTGTAAGAGGAAAAAATACAAAATTGCATGTAACGTTACTTTTGTGAACATAATTTCATGATGTGCTAAGTATTTCATTTTATTTAAACGGTTTTCATTGACATAGTTTGAGTATCTGATCGTGTCTTCTGGAAAATAGAAACGTGGTGTCTTGAACGTCCTTAAATTACAGTAGATTTTGTTAATAACATTTAATGATTATTTGATTGTATCTCAGACCATGGTCGGGTTTCTAGAAATCATTCCATTCTGAAATAATGACGAGCTGCCTGAAATTTCCAACATTATTTTTTCTTTCACTGATGTGTAAAGTTATCCATGTTATGGTTAATAACATATATCCTCATTTTTGGGGAAATAAATTACAGGTTGTTGTTTTTTCTTCTTCACGTTGGACCATTCTAAAACAATATGTCCTATGTTCATATGTTTATTGACAACCGTAATAGCACAATTGAACTATACACACTTGTGGATGACTTTTGAACAAATTATCAAGTATCTATTTCGTCAACACAAGACAATATCTAACTTTCCTTTATTGCTATTTTCGTCTTGGTTTAAATCATTAACATACAGTGCATATTTTGTTCTTTTCTTTCAGACAGGAAGAAAAGTTTTATTTCAAAGCAGTGTATATATATGTTGCTTCTGTTCTCTATCGACATTTCACTCAACACAAAAACTTCACCCAGAGCTTAATTTTAACTGTAATGTAAGAAAATGATTACATTATTAAGAATAAAAATATGATTGCCCTATCAAAGCTGAATGTGTCAAAATGTTAACAGAGCTTTAAGCTTTAAGCTCCATGCGTCATAAGCCTAAAAACAGGGCCATTTGTTAGTGTATTACTAGTAAATTAACTTGATTGTTAAGAAAGTTTAAAGAAAAGTTACCTTATATTTTCCATAGGGCTATGTTTGAAAAGCTTCTGAGACTAGTTTCCAAAAGCAAAAAAAAAAAACTGTTTGAATTATTAATGATACATCTCGACACCTAACACATCTGTAAATTAGGAACATGTTATATTAAACCATGAATGCCTAGGGTTCCCAACATTAGAGATAGGCAAACAGTGCTGACCCAGATCAGACGCCGCAATCAGGGTCAGGGTCTACACTGCATAAAGGACTTACTTCCCTAAATAGAATGAAATTGAAGATTTATACCAGAAAACCTTTTAACTGAAAATGAACATGTTCACCTAAAGGATGGCATAATCCATTAGGTATAAATGTGTTTAACAAGCACAGACATAATTATGATAGAGCAATAATGCACAAACAAGCACAGACATAATTATGATAGAGCAATAATGCACAAACAAGCACAGACATAATTATGATAGAGCAATAATGCACAAACAAGCACAGACATAATTATGATAGAGCAATAATGCACAAACAAGCACATACATAATTATGATAGAGCAATAATGCACAAACAAGCACAGACATAATTATGATAGAGCAATAATGCACAAACAAGAAAAGCGAAAATTGCTTCTTTGAAGGAAATGAGTCTTACGTGAGATGTACATATTGTAGCAATTTTTCCGAGTCTTGTGAGCTCCTACATTACTCAGAAGATATCTAGCGTAATTCTGACCAAATTACTGCAATGCATTCATTCAATATTTTGGTTGGAACATTTCAGAGAGGCTACACCCAAAGATTTACATCTACTTATTCTATATAAGATTATATTTAAATATCATATTTATGTGAACGATATCGAAAATCATTACACGGTCTCGAGGTGTCAAAATTATATCACAAATAATCGGATTGCATTTACACTGTCGAGAGACGCTGTTGTAATGTAATATAAATGAACAATTTCTTGATATCTATTTGCCCAATGGGTAGCTTTTTGCATATATGTTCATCTTTACATTCAAAATCGTTTCTGATTTATTCCGAAAAAACAAATACAAAACATAAAATTATGCTGTATGATATTGGTTATTTTATGGGTGAGACACTTCAGTGACATCTAAACATGCTAAACGCATTCAGTCACTATTAATATTAGTCGCCATTAACTCTCAGAAGAATTCAGCTAAAGAACAGCGCACATGTTGCTTACAATAGCCTGGTCACCTTTCATGAAAAGTTGATATTTCAGCTTGCAGTTAATAAAGAGTGAGCGATTTGTTGAAATAATTATGTTTTATGTTTTCTTCGTTTTTCCCCAGGCACTTTTAGAGTAGGACGCAGGTGCATAAAAGACTGGTTTAAATGAAAAGGTAATAAATTTTAAAGGCAGTTTGTTATATACTAACAGTATTATATAAACAGTATAAAAATAATTGTCTCTATTAAACTTTAAAGTTTTTTAACATTGCTTCAGTCAATCATTTTTCATTGTTATTCATTTACGACTGAAGTAATCAAGCTGTCATCACCACGATACAGAAACGTCTTGTTCTTTCTGCGTGGCTTGAAAATGAAATTAAAGTTTTCTTAAAATGGCTCAAACTTGCAAGATGAAACTATTAAATTGTTATCGGATAATTATTTTCTTATTTATCTATCCTTATTTGTCGTTTAGATATGTTTCATTAAAACAATATTTAACCGAATATTCCCCAAATGTAAGCATCAGGGACGGACCAGTCGTTCCACCGAATAAACGTAGACCATTTGTTAATATAGTTAACGTACAAAAATGTTGCAGTTAAAGCCTTGTCTGTAAGGTCAGAATAAATCTAAACATTCAGCAAGAAAGAGATATTTACTTTAGAGCGGTGTAATGTTTAACAAACTTAGATGTTGATGTTTTAAGTACCACCGCACGAATGTTTCCTACACACTTATTCTTAAAAGGTCACACTTATATTTGGTATTTAAAGACATTTATTTAAAGACTTATTTATATTTAGTAAGTTTAATAGCGGAAAGTTATAAGGGACTAATTTATAAAATGTGATTTATTGCCATATTTATTAAGCTGAAGACATTAATTACTAAATCAACAATTTCATACGGCGAAATCTGTAAAGATGTTATTGGGATCGAATCTTTGAAAAGGTTAGTAGGACAAGTTATCTCATCGTCTTAATTGGTAAAAAGTTACATTAGAAACAGCTGCGCTCGCTACTTCTATTTCACTTTTGGAGTTAATCTAGTGCAAACATTATTTGAAAAAAATATGAAACAAAACCAAAAATAGCCCTACAGTTGTTCGACTCTTTTATTGGTTTTATTTATTGTATGCAAGTGAAGTATGGGTTTTTACAAATCAAAAAAGTTAGAAAATATTCATTTGAAATTTTGTAAAACTATTCTTGGTGTTAGAAAATCTACTAGTAACGTAGCTGTGTATGGTGAACTTGGAAGATATCCGTTGTATATAAACAGATATGTCCGAATTGTAAAATTCTGGTTTAAGATAATAAGTTCAAGTAATATTATTATAAATACAATTGTTAATTCATGTTTGTCTGACATAAATATAGGGTATACAAACTGGTTTGCAAATGTACGAAGTCTTTTAGAAAAATACGGTTTTTTTGATGTATGGTTAAACCCTTTAAGCGTTAATCAAAATTGTTTTATTGTTGTTTTTAAACAGAGATTAATAGATGAATATCTACAAGAATGGAAAGCTAGTATAAATTGTAATGATGTATTATTTTTATATAGATCAGTGAAGGACAGATTTGAAATGTCACCTTATTTAGAAAATATTGTATCAAGAAGACTAAGAATACCTTTGACAAAACTGCGTATTTCAGCTCATAATCTTAGAATACAGACAGGCAGATATTCACGTGAAAGAGTAGAGCGTAATTTAAGATATTGTTTAATTTGCAATACAAATGAAATTGAGGACGAATTCCATTTTGTGTTTAAGTGTCCTGCATATGAAAATTTAAGAAATATATATATTAAGAATTATTATAGAAATAGACCAAGTATGTTTAAGTTTACTCAATTATTACAAAGTGATAAAAATAAAGAAACAATTATGCTTTGTCAATATATTAATGAAGCTTTCAAATTACGATACCAGATTATTAATGCTTACATATGTTTTTCAACCTACTTTTATGTATACCTAACAGGTCCAAACTAATGAAAAGTTTTATTGTGTATACTACTGTGTATGTAATAGCCATTATGCATTTATATTCATGTCATCTCTATTCTGTTTCGTCCATCCAATATATTATGTTTACTTTCATGTCATTGTATTTTTCATGTCATTATATATGTATGCTTGTATATATGTTAATCACGAGAAACTTGTAGTTTAAGTGAAAATAAACGTTCTTCTTCTTCTTCTTCTTCTTCATTATTTCACATTCTTTTCTGTCAGCAAATCAGAATGATTGATGTTCGGACCAGTAACCGGGCTGCTAGATAAATAATTTAGCTGTCTCTTTTTTCTGTAGATGCACACTAACTGATGACTTTTGGTTCACCTTTAAAAAAATCATCTTACTGAGATATTTGTGATAAACTCTCTTTTTGTTTATTCAGATATTATTTCGTTAACGTCACAGGCAAAAATAAATACAGAAAGTACTTATAAATGAATATCGAAGCTTCTGTTTTAATCAGTTTCTACTGTGTAAATAAATAATTTTGAATGCGCCACGAATTGAATTTGTTGATTCAACCTCTTTACATCTCCTCATCATCATATTCAATAATAAAAAATAGAAATAAAAATATCATCATATTCAATAATAAAAAATAGAAATAAAAATATCATCATATTCAATAATAAAAAATAGAAATAAAAATATTATAATTGATAATAATAAGAATAATCTTTCGTTTTTATTACAGTTTTGCACTGGTCAAGTGAGTGTGTCCCAATAACCTGTAATTTCATTTTATCAGCGTAATTGAGTATTTTAGTCATTTTATAGGTGCTATCAGATAGATTTCTAATTTCTTCAATAGAGACACCTGAACACCTAAATACAATCAATGAGTCCTTGTAATTCCTTCTTTATCACCAACATTAAGTTTTATTATGTCTGTCATTATATTTTGTCTTCTTCTTGACACGTGTTTAATGAAAATGAGTGCTTATTTATATCTTGTCCATTCATTAGTCCTTGTACTCAAAATACAGTAAAAATACTCGAATTCCAACTAAAGAAAGAACTTTGAAATCTAACAATTTTGTATTCTGATTAATTGCCTCGTGTTTGTTTCTAAATTGAAGGTACAGACCGCTTAATGATAAGTAAACAGGATGAGGTTTCTGAACAGACGAGTTAATTTTAGGAAACCTTTCAGTGAATTATAATAATATTCCATCAGTTCAACAACACTTAATTTTCTATTTATTTCATTGACTACAAATATTCATTTGAACTGCAGGCTAACACCTATATTTATACACACTATGTATTTAACAGTATTACGACTTTAGAGCAATTTTTCTTTGGTATCAGTCACTTGGAACAGAAAAAAAATATCTGCATATTCATTATTTATATTCACAATACATCTAAAGCTTAATATGATTATAGATCATTCTTTTCATCACTAGTAAGCTACTAATCCTTTTGAATGCACTAATACAAGTTTTTTTTTATATCAAGAGGTATTTTTGTACATTTTTGGCAAATAACTATTTTTATAAACACTAAGATGACTTCTGTATCAGTCACTCGGATCAGAAACAAAAATAAGAATTCATCTCCATAACATCTCCATTCTTTTCATCAAAGCTACTAATCCTTTTGAATGCATTAGTACACGTTTTTTATATATAGAGATATTTTTGCCGGCCATAATGGGGATCGAACCAAGATCGTCAAGAGTGACAATCCGATTCTCTACCGATTCAGCCAGCTGGGCCGGCTGTTACATTGATCAGACCCATATATTTATGACAAATAAAGTGCTTCAGTGCACACAAGCCTTTGTTCTCCGCCACTTTTAGAACTTCCGGGAAGTATACTTCTCTTCTTATTTACTCTACACAATACTAAATTAAACGTGAGTATTATGAAATAAACAAACCAGGACAGTATAGTACTTTCCTGTTTATCTAAATTTGCCTTGCATTCTAACATCATATTCGAATGAAATTTGCCATTGTAAACAAATCGCAATTTAAAGCAGGCATAATATTCACGCCTAATGAAAAAGGAGCAATATATGCTAAGAGATGTTTAAATTGTATCTGTATTGACGCTTCGAGGGAAATCCGCACAAATAAATGACAAATAATTGAAGCATTCAACTGCAAGACATAGATATAAGCTGTTTATTTTATGCCTACCAATGAAATATAGGGAAATATCAGTGAGATAAAAGTGATAATACACTGTTTTGAATCAGTTAATTACCATTTTGATAATACATGTTTGTGCCCGAACTATTGAATATTGAGTATTAATCCGCTTTTATAATTAAAGTATGTATGGCAAAATTCAATAAATATTGATAAACTGTGTAGACAAAAATAAATATTATTTGATGAAAGTGTATTCAGTTTCTTTCAGCAGAAGTAAAGTTATCATATGTATTGGAGATTGTCTGCACTTTTTTTGTGCGGAGTAACCAAAGTACGCATTAACTGATTTGGGGCTCACCATGGGGAATTTATTGAAGGCCCTGATTAAAAATGTCATAAAAAACCCATTTTTGACGTGTTGGCATAAAATAAAAAGAAAATTTGTTTGTTTTTTAGTGGAAGATGGGAATTTATTTCATCTCGTGAACACCATATGTTGATATTTTCACTCGTGGCTGCGCCACTCGTGAAAATATCACATATGGTGTTCACTCGATGAAATAAATTCTCATCTTCCACAAAAACAAACAAATATCCTCTATATTATTCCTGAAGAATAATACACCATGGACTTTGACAATATTGAAATCAAAGCAACACATATTAAATCAGGCATTAATGTTCTTCTTGTAATTTCGTTATAAGAGAATAATCATTCTTTTCTTGCAAGTTTTAATCGAAAAAACAACAAAAAAACCCCAAAAACAACAACAAAAAGAAACAACAAAAAACAACAACAAAACTTATACATAATAATTTTATTTGTAACAAATATAACGATAAATGTTTAAAATGTATCATTATCTGAGCGGCATACAAGTTTTCTTCATAATAATAAGATGACGAAAATCAGTCCCCTTGACAGGATTGGTCTAAACTGATAATAATACATAATAAAATATAAAACACGAAACATTGGATCTACTATTTTGTAGGTCTGTTAGGGAAAATGCTATGATGTTTCAAACACGACTGTTTGTCACTTAATGGCCGTGTATATCTAGTTCATAGACTAGCTCGCAGATTTTATTGGCACAATAAATGCTTAATAGTCTATGCATAAAGATTGCATGCACTTATTCACAGTCTATTAAATTGTAACTACATGTTTTTGTTATGTAAGTGTCTTGCACGGCGTACGCCTCTCGTATCTCAAATTTTCATGATCCCAACAATACATTTAATTAAAGTTAGGGATGTCAACGAGTATCCAAGTACTCGAATATCCGTGCGTAAAGTCTAATATTCTGAAAGTTTTGCCCACTGAAGTCACAATTAACATGATTTCCGTCAATGTTAAAAACCGCTTGCTACCCCTCATGTCTTAAAGGTGCACGCGCAGCACAAATTTGAACGTGATATCTATACTTTAGTGACAACGCTATCTTCACATGAACGACTATTGTAAAACTATGCATGAACATGATGATTGCCTATAAAGAGTACGTTTCCCATATCATAACAAAATAACATTATATTCCCTAATTTCTGTGAACAGTATAATTATATTTAGAAAACATTCTTTGAAAAAGTTGACTTCAATATTCAGATTTCTGAAAATCAATTTCAAAGGTCCAGTAATGCATTTTAATTAGGGATGTCAACGAATACCTGAATCGGTATCCGGATATCCGTATAGACTATTCGGATACTATCCGGATACTCGTACAAAATCGAAGACTAAACGATCTCAATGTTACAATTCCTATGCCAAACATTACATTCGACGTCTGTTTTAAATATTGTTCCGGTAATCCTATTACACAGTTTACAAAAATAAAATCTCTGTTAATTTTCTTCCACTAACTATTTCATTAACGGCAATTTTTTGGAAAATATAATTCCATTAAAAATCATTAAACAGTCTGACGTGTTTTAAATAAAACGAAGATAAAACAACAACAACAAACAAACAAAACAAGAAAACCGATGTTTAAAGAACACGATTAACTGTAGTGCTATTTTACAAGAACTTGCAAGTATGTGCTTTTATTAATACCATGCATCTTGTACTTGCCTCACGGTATCGGATTGTGCTATACTTTTGTGTTTTTTGACTAGGTACCTTGACCAAAATAAGCTTCATTTAAATACAGACATTTTTATTTCTACTGAGGTGAACGGAAGTTGTCTAAACGATCACGTATGAATACAACAATGATGATAAGAGTGGTTTGCAGTATACACCGTTACACAGTGCTCATGCGAGCTTTAAGGATCGATGGCTGTCCGTCGTCTATAACTCTCCTCTGAAACCATCAGGCTGTATTTGATAAAGCTTGCCTAGAATGTTCTTTGCATGAAGCTCTATCGAAGCTGTTCAAATGGTTCTAGTACATTGCAGATCTGGGCCACAGAGCTAAAAATAGTTTTTTTTTAAAAATGAAAATTAAAAACATCTACTTCTCTAAAAAAAGCAAGGCCTAGAACTAAGCTATTTGGTATGTACCATTGTCTAATAGACTTCTACCAATTTTTTTTTCAAATCATGGCCCCATGTTCAAAGTTAAAAACCTTCATGTCTAAAATCATAAGGCCAAGGGCAAAGATATTTTGCATGAAGCATCGTCTAGAGGTTTTCCTCCAAGATTGTTTTAATTATACCCCTTGGTTCACCCAGGGGTCATTTGGTTTTACTAAGACTTATTTCGAAAAGACTTTAAAAATCTTCTTCTCTAAAACCGTATGCCCTAGAGCTTAAATTTTGTATATGTGGTATTACCTAGTGCACCTCTACCAAGTTTATTCAGATTACGACTCTGGTAAATTTTGTCCTGCCCCTGGCGTCCTTTTCGTGTAAAATAATGAATCTTTGAAAATATTCTTGTGAGAAACGATACCCGTAAGACCTAAGATATTTTTGCTTGGAAAATCAACTAAAACATTCAATCAAGATTAGTTATATTTTGCCCTTTGGGTCGCTCTTCCATGGGATAACTCGATTTTACTAAGGTTTTCGTAAGAAAGACTTAAAAGTCTGCTTTTCCGAAACTGTATGCCCTGAAGCTTAAATAGTTTGTATGTTGCATTTTCTAGTTGATAGTTGACTTCTTCCAATTTTGACCGAATTTTATCCCTGGGGTCAAAACTGGTCCCGCCCTATGGATCCTATTTGTGTAAGATATAAGATATTTGAAAATCTTCTTGTGAGAAACCATGAGCTTTAGACCTGAGACGTTTGCATGGATGTCTCGGGCTCATGGATGATCATCTTCAGGTCCTCTACCAAGAATGTTCAAATTATGACTCGGGCTCATGGATGATCATCTTGAGGTCCTCTACCAAGAATGTTCAAATTATGACTCGGGCTCATGGATGATCATCTTGAGGTCCTCTACCAAGAATGTTCAAATTATGACTCGGGCTCATGGATGATCATCTTCAGGTCCTCTACCAAGAATGTTCAAATTATGTCTCGGGCTCATGGATGATCATCTTGAGGTCCTCTACCAAGAATGTTCAAATTATGCCTCGGAATCATGAATGGCCCTGCCCCAAGGTCACTTGGTTTAACATAAGCTCACATAGGAAACACTTTAAGATTTTTCTAAGATATTTTGTAAACATGTAATGGATACATACGAAGCTTTTTAAAATTGTGTTCCTAGGGACAAAATTGGTCCTGTCAGTGGGTTCTATTTGTAGAAAATATTAGATATTTGAAAAAATTAAAATATGTTTTTTTGCTTTTGATGTTGTTGTTTTTTCAACAGCTGACCCACAGCCAAAATGCTCATATGAGCGACCCAGGACCATTATGGATTTCTTGTTTTGAATTTTACCAAATGATGACATGTTTATTAATTCAAGATATAGATATAACTGGTATGTATATGCCTGTCTTATATTTAAAGAAAAACTGCTACTTTACAAAATCTTGTTACACTGAACATATTTGACTTAAGGCGCTAATAATTACTTATATTTCATTACCTTATCTGTGTAGTTTTTTATATATATAAATAAAATGGTAACAGAGAAATGTATTTAACTTTCACATTGTACTGTAAAATTGCATTATTATTACATATATCTACATTCAATAAATAGGTAATAAACATGCTCACTAGAAATAAGAAATGACTTCAAAAGTTCTTAATCTAGACGAAACGATATGCGATATATCTAAAAACTTCATACATAAGCAGAACCTGAATTCTACATCCATGATGTTTTCTTCAAACTAGAAAAATGTAAGACATTCGTTTTACATACTTACTTATTTTTCTGTGTAATGAGTTAAGAAACAAAATGTATTTTTAGATATATACATTAAACCAGAATCTAGTTCATAACAACAAAGAAGTATATAATGTTTTAATTATATAATAAATACATTAAGCAAGAATTGGCCAAAATAGTTTAAAGTTTTCCGATAAGGGACTTGACTTGATTCAAGATCTATGAAACCTCTAAAGTATAATCAATAAACTGATAAACTTTGCTCAAAGGAAGACAGACTGTCTGGCTATAAATGCTAAGTTATATATTAAAAAAATAGTAACGGTGAGGGTGGGGGGGGGGGGCGAGGGAGAGAGAGAGAGAGAGCCTTAAGTCTGCCGCATTCTTCTGCAGAAATAATGAAAATAGAAATGTTTGATATATTGTGAAAGATTAGGTTAATTTGATACAATCTAAACTCTTAACAAATGACTTTATTGAATGTTTCCATATTAAGCAAAGGCATGCGTCTGGTAAATTCAACTTGACTCTCACTAAAGCTAGTGAACTTTGATTACAAGCCTTGCTGAAGTGCGTGGCTTTTTTTATGTCACAAACATGTAATTAACTTACATTGTGACTGTTTCTGTTGTTTGTTTTCAATACTAGTAAAGAAAACGTATTCGCCTCCTTGAAACAAAGTCTCAGCTATAAAAATAACTTTTATGCTCCCCGAAGGGAGAGCATATAATCGCCGCCTTGTCCGTCCTTCCGTACGTCAGTCAAACACTTGCCCGGATAATAAATTGAAAAGTTTTGAAGGAATTTGATTGAAACTGAACACATTAATAGAGACTAGTGTAAGGAAGTGCAGTGTCTAAGAACAATAATTCTACCTTGCATACTTTTTAATTATCTCCCTTAAGTTAAGAATGCTTGTCCGGAATACAACTCCTAAATTGCCTATGATATCTCATTGAAACTTCCAACAGTTATAGAGACGAGCCAGAAGAAAAGCAGTGTTAAAGAACCGTGACTCTTATTACTTAGTTTTTTAATTATCTCCCCTTATTATACTTAATAATGCTTGTCCGGATATTCAGTCATAGATACTAGTGAGTGAAAGTGCACTGTTTAATAACTATTTGTGTACCTTGCTTAATTTTTGAATTTTCTCTCTTAATGGTAATATTTGTTATCCCATTTACTTTTCGCATTAAAAAAAAATATGCATTACTTCTTTTTTTCCTGCACTTTTCTTTTTGCTCTAAATGCTCTTCTTTCACTTAGATCGGAAATGCGCGAGGAATGATTTCTAATGCGTCTAATTGACGATTCACTTAAATCGCACAAATACGCACTTAACAATTGTCCTACCCTAATCTGAAACAGTGACACAAAAATCTAAAGTTACAGTTACAGCGAAAACAAATGTTAACAGGTTAGTCTTATAACAGCATCCATCTGATTCTAAATTCACTATTACTTTTCAAAAGTCAAACAGAGAAAATGATGTAAGAAAATCCATGGCCTGTAACAGCAATATTCGAACATATGATGCAGTATTGACAATTAGGGTCATCAGATAAGATTATGTAATTTACTTTTAATATAATCGGAAAAGATAGTTCCTGGAAGTAACATAAAATGATTAAATATTTTTCTTTTCTGGTTAAAGCAAAATCTTGCACATTAATTGTTGAAAGAGAAATGTCTGTGAAAAGTATAACTGATATATATCGGGGGACCGATTTTTAACCCACACTATCACAGTTCTAAAGGTAATTCCAAAAATTATTGAAGATTTGAGTTCTGTTTTATTCTGTACCATTTCCTTCACTGTCCTTAGGGACATGTTATCTCCAAAATCAGGAAAGTATTAGATACGGCTGACCACTTATAAAAAAAGCTGTCGTCCTTTTGAGGAACATTTAGTACTTACAGGCTGCCTGTTTGTTACGTTGAACCTTGTGTTTACTTTTGCGGCAGGGAATGAACCTTGTGTTTACTTTTGCGGCAGGGAATGAACCTTGTGTTTACTTTTGCGGCAGGGAATGAACCTTGTGTTTACTTTTGCGGCAGGGAATGAACCTTGTGTTTACTTTTGCGGCAGGGAATACCTTGTGTTTACTTTTGCGGCAGGGAATAAACCTTGTGTTTACTTTTGTGGCAGGGAATAATTCTCAGATATAGTGACAAACAAATTGAATTTAGGCGAAAATAATTTTGTTCCATTAATCGAATATAGAATTGCCTTTGACAATTTACTTACAGGAAAAAAACAGTGCGCATTAACATAGCATATTTTTTTCTATTATAAAGTGTATTCAATATCAAAACGATTACGGTTGAAGGTTTTGTTCTTTTGAAGGCAAGTTTGCGATATGGCAAATTATTGCTTCTTATATGATTATTAAAAATATGCTTACCACGACTAGTCCTGAATGTTTCTAGAAATTCGATCTTTACTACTTTAATGCATTTGTCTCTTTTTCTATTGTGGTGATTTAACAAACGATTTTGTACACGAAAATTTCTCATAAGGATTAAATCTATATTATATTTGAATTAAATATGTCACGAAAACAGGCAAGCGATGGATTTTGTTTTGTTGAAATACAGCAAAGCGTCTTGAGCAGGAGATTGGTGGACATCCTTATTATCCGGCCCTGCGATCCCATCAACGGCCCTTATCGCACCCCTGATTCTTTGTGCAATCATTAGGTTTTTCTTTAGGTTTATTTGCGAGAGTTTAAATAATAAAGGAAGATGCATTTAATGTATTGAACCTGACCATTTTTATTGTTTTTAGCAACCATTTCTTTGTGTTTATTTAGGTGTTGCAAATTTAATAGAGGAATGGATTGTAATCAAAATATTATTTTGCTTATTTTTTATATAAATAAAAGCAATAAAATTAAAATCAGTTAGACTAAAAACGTTAGAATTGATATTAAAAATAAAATAAATGTGAAGAACGTCAACAATTTGTCAATGAACGATTCCATAGAATTCAGAAAATGACTATAATGCCAGCAGGCGATGAGAGCGTTGCCAAATTAACTGTGTATTGCTCGGTCTATTTGAGTTTATTAACATTCGGTACCAGTTGCCAATATGGTGTACGCCCCTGAAGGGGATAATTATTTTATGTTGTGTGTGTGTCATGGGGTGGGGAGGGAGGGGGTGGGGATACTGTAAGATAAAAAAACATTCCATTTCAAAGACACCTCATGTTCTTTTCTATATTCAGTGTATCGCGCTCAGACATTAGAACTTGGTTTAACGTCTCATCCGAAAGACAATTAGTAATGTTACTGGAGGTGCGCAACCAGAAATTGAGACCCCCTGAATGTCTATTCTAGCGCGTTAACACTCGACCACTGATCAATTCCTATTATAAGTGCATTGCCTCTGCAGCATGCCGGCTTAAATAGACAACCTGGTAAAATTTGGCAACCAAAAAATGCAAAATAGAGGTTTCTTTTCAAATGTGTAAGTGAATATAATGCACAATGTAAATGCTTGTTCCGAAAAAATAAAATTCTTACGTTGTTTACCATATTCTATTTTCAGTTTAAAACTGGAATTATTTTCAAGATCAGTTGATCGTAGTCTGAAAGTCTCATTTTTTTAGTGTATTCCTTAAATTCATTTCTTGTAAAAAAGTGGAAAATAGTATATCAGGAAAAATCTTAACAAAAAAGAAGAAAAAAGCATCCTTACACCGCTACACAGTCAAATAAAAGAGGAAAAATATAGCATAACTTCATTTATTATATACCTTTAAATTTTCTTTCTTAAATACACGCAAATCTAGAAGCGCGAATACGCTTCTACGGATAGAAAAATCCGTATTATGTTAGTGTCAAATACGGTACCATATATGGAAGTGCCGGACTATTTGTCTTGGTTTGTGCCCATCCTTGTTGTGCGTGACGTAGTATTTGGAAGCGGGAACCGATACTACAGACACCTTGCGGGGAATCCGTTTCTATTTTAGTAACGAAATCCCCCCGTCAAAAATATAAATAAACATAATTTAACGAGTTTTATTGAATTCTATTACAATTTTAACATATAAATCCATAAATTGTACCCTTATATCAAAATCTTATGAATACACACAAATAACGTCCTACTTAAGAGAGAATCCTCGTGATTTTAACTACGTTGTATGCACCTCTTTACATGTATATACAGTAGGTCATTAAAGCTGATGTATTCATCCGCCATTCATCATTTTATTTTTCAATGATATTTTTGATTGTGAAATAAAAGTTCAGTAAATTGAATCATTGTGTCTTTTTTGTTGTCTAAAATTTATAGGTATATAATAAAAAGAAAATTGTGTTGTAGTAGCTGTCTGAGACCTTGTACTTTGCTACGAGCAGCGTGGGAAACGATATATGTAGATGTCTTGTTGACTCATCTCCAACCCAGCCGTCAGCTCGACATACAAAAACACACAAACATATAAAACATACAAAGCTAATGGTATTGTGGAGTGAAAAAGGTATGTCTCAATGTAAAGACTTATAATATTATCAAAATTACTTGCTAACTTTAATACAACATTCGAAAGATTTTCAAACTATGCGTAGATTTTATATTCATTCTTTATATGATATTTCAATAATTATAAATTTACATGTAATAAATTTATGTCACATACTTATAAGAATACCGTGATTCTATATTGAAGCTGACAATAATAAAATTAAAGGACAAAAATCCGTGTAACATCTTACATAAACCATGACAATTACAGAAAAAAACGACATCAACAGGGACTCAAATAGGGCCGCAGGGCGTCCGATATTTTCGAAATTTTGTTTTAGATATTCGAAAAATTTTCAGGAAAAAAGATCGCCGAAGAGTTTTGTAACTGCGAAAAAGTACGCGATGATTCGGCAATAATGCGGTTATTTCAATTTAATATTTAAAATCCCGGTCTATAGTGATTTCTTTGACAAGGATTATCTTATTTTAATTTTGTGACGGAAAGATGAATAAAACAGATATACAACAACGCCATTTACGATTCCAGCCATTAATCTTATAGTTGCATGAATATTCTAGCCGTGTGTGCTAGCCAAGTCATGCGTATGAATTCCCATGAGGCAGATTGTTGACACTGACAATATCTACAAGCATGGATAGAAACATTAAAGAGAGAAGAGAGAACTGTTGCATGTGTATGTGATAACACGTACAATTCAGTGATTGAGCATAATCCTTTACATGTTTCTAAGCAACCAACTTGTGTATTTTACAGATACGTTGTCAAATGCAAATGCCCGTTCGTACATTTTTTGTATTGGTAAGTTTGATAAATAGCTGACTGAAAAAAGGAATGTACAAACAGAAAGGCCCATTTGTGGCTTTTAATTGCTATCAGTGAAGTCAACCTGTAATTGAATACTTGCTTAACCCTTATATATATTTGAAACGATTGGCCATTTGAAGAAAGAGTTATACGTCAAAATAGATAGTAACAAGTTAACTAGTTACATACTCCAACTAAAACATAAATTTTCGATGTTTTGTCAATTGTAGATATGTATTATCAGGTACAAATTTTGTTGAGTATATGATTGTTTTGAAAATAAACATTACAATACGTTGATTCGGATGAAGGAAAATACAGTTTTGTTTAAACAATATTTTATTTTCATAATTCACAATATACACATTCGATGTTACATGAATATATATAGGATTGAGAAGAAAGTTGTAACAACTTGTGTGATCTCTCTCCTGAAAATAAACAGTTTGGCATTCTTGCAGCTGTCAAATGAAATATTGTAAATGTTCACTTATATGCAGCCTTATTCAATAAAAAACGTAGTTTCTATGTATAGATATAGATCTAACAACACGCTCTTCTTCTTACGTAAAAATATATCAAGCCACTCGAAATCAAAACAACGTGTTAGCCTTGAATCTTACGTTAAGCCTTTATGTTTCGACCAGCCAATCATCTCTGTAACTGTATGAGTCAATCAAAGTGACATTCCCTGAAATTAACCGTCGATATACTGCTTCTATTTTATTGACCCAGATTCTGTTAATCTACTTTATTGACCCAGATTCTGTTAATCTACTTTATTGACCCAGATTCTGTTAATCTACTTTATTGACCCAGATTCTGTTAATCTACTTTGTTGACCCAGATTCTGTTAATCTACTTTATTGACCCAGATTCTGTTAATCTACTTTATTGACCCAGATTCTGTTAATCTACTTTATTGACCCAGATTCTGTTAATCTACTTTATTGACCCAGCTTCTGTTAATCTACTTTATTGACCCAGATTCTGTTAATCTACTTTATTGACCCAGATTCTGTAAAATAAAGAAAATAAGATGATAATGTAAAGAAGAATCATAATTATGCATTTATACAGTAAGAAAATGTTCAAGCTTATAAATCGCTATCAATTAAAACATGGAACAACTAAATAAAGGCATCCTGTTACCCTACTGAACTTACTAGTTTTATCTGCTACCTTAACACCAAAGTACTAATCCATCAATATCGTCAATAATATATGACACTGAACCTAATAAAATGTCCTCAGTTTTAGGGCATCTCTATCTAAAACGTCTATGAGCAAAAAAAAACATTGAACGTTTAAATTATCTGGTAACATTAGTCTTCTGATCACATTTTTGTGTACTCAACAACAAGATTGTTCATTAATTACAATGTCCTTTTTGATTTGAATGATCTTTTTCACACGATGAATCTGAAGATATCAATAACATAATGTAAACAGAATTACTGAAAACACGTGAAACCAAGACATGTGAAAAAATGCTGATACGTGAGAAAAGTCTGCCAGATATTATTCATTTTTATATTTGTTTTGTCACGTCAGCCGCCACTGAAGAAGCTAAGATGTGAAACTTTGGCAAATATATATATTTGCTCTTTCAATTTAATGAATTAATAAATAACTTTTTTAACCATGGAACAAATCTTTATTTTAGTGTTGAATAATAATAATTAGATTAAGGGCTGCAGTTATATGTTGGCTAATTTAAAATGATATAATCTGACTTAAACTAAATATTAACAATAATACTGCAAAACGGTTTCATGGAATATAATTTCAACTATTTACTTGAACTGTTAACAGTACTTCTGTTAAAACAAAGTAAAAAATCAAGATGCGACAGATAGTAAAGCCCTTAATCGTGGAAATTAGTGAATGTAAGAGACTATCCTATATAAAATACACGAATCAATAAACGTGGTCAGTTAAGTAAAAGTTAGAGCTAATCGTTAATAGAATAAATAAAGGAATATGCATAGAAAGTAAAAAAATAATGTTTAGGGTAAGCTTATAAGATAAACGAATCAATAAACGCGGATGGTAAAGTAAACGTCAGTGGTGATTCCATATAAAACTAAAGAACAAAATATGCGTCGATAGTAAAGTGAACAGTAGAGGTGATTCAAGGCAAAATATACGAATCAGTAAGACATCATATAACAGCGCATTTGTCAACAGCATTTACAGGTGATTTCGTACCTGTAAAATATCTGACAGTGTAACTGTGTACATGCTATTTTAGTTTTTAGACACATATGCTGGATATGCATAATAAAAAAGGTCGTAAACGGCCAATAAAAAAAAATTGAATATTGTATTTCTGGACTACATCAATTAAATGAATGAAAACTGTTACCCAATCCAGAAGTTAAAAGGTATGTTAATTGGGTGTCGATACTATTCGATTCAAGGCATTTTTCCCCAAGGTATAATTGAACAATACAGTGAGAAAACTGACTTAGTCTAGTCGTTTAACAAACTTCGAAATACACGATGCCATTAGATCAAAATTTAACACTTTCTCACGTCATAAAGTTAAATTAATTAAATCATTAATTGTCATTTCTTTGCCATTCAAAGGCAAAATTTATGTTCATATGGAATCAATCGTCTGTATGTTTTAGCACTGACCTTGTCATAATTTATTCTAGAAAATAAATCACGTGTTCCTGAAATTTCGTTTTATGGTACTGTGAAATACGTACATTTGATATCCGATGAAGAGATAAAACTGAAATTTGAAACTGCCATGAAACTATGTGTTTACTTTTTATTTTAAATGTTAAAAATGTCATTAGATATTTAGTTTCAAACTAGAACGATGATTTTTAACTCCTGCTAATTACAGCGCTTAGAACAAAATCCGAGATTAATGTTCTGCTAGAACATTCCGTTTTATTACCCACTTAAAAATTTTCTGCGTGCAATTTAAATAAAAAGGTCAAGTGATATTCTGTAAGTCAGCGGCATGCGCCTGTAGAGCAAATAAATGTTATAAAACAAGAAATAAGTAGAATACGAAAAGACTGAAAAGTAAGTTTGTATAATTCTGTGCTAGACTATATCTATTCTAAAATATAAAAGCAAAATGTTTATCTGAAAACAATTATTTGAGCGGTAACATATGATATTTTTGGAATAATAAAATAAAAGAAAACAACTTTAGTATTTTTGTTTCATTTATTTATTTCAGTAACGACAAGCGAATGTTTGCATAAAATGGCAAACAATATATAATGCAAAAATACAAATACGACATATTACAGGTTTTACATAATTTTTACTACAAAAATAAATAAAAAATAAACCAGGGATGTTGTCATTACTCAGGATAACACAAAAAGAGGATATGTATCCACTTATTTCCACTGTGACCTGTTTATTGATGGCACATTCTAGCAAGGTGTGGCATGTTAAATTTTAATCAAGCAGTAAGTACAGGAAATACTGAGTTTTTAAGGGTAATTACTTAATCACAGTAAAAATTATATAACATTAATCACTATATTGTCACATTAAAGCTAAAAGATGTATCTGCGGGTTTAAACTTATATCATTTTGTTCCTTGAACTGCTGTGGTAAATTATTCCATAGTGAGGAACTATTATATGAAAAAGATTTTAGACCAAAGCTTAGGAATACTTAAACATCATCTTTGGCTAAATTTTGTATTATGACTGTGAACAGAACTGTCCAAAACAGAATATTTACTTAAATAAGGAAAAGCAGAATCTGTATGAATTTTAAAAACGTGTTTGTTCAACTATTTTTTTTTCAACAGGTAACCAACCTTACTTTATGAAATGATTTGGATATATGTAACCTTAGCACAAATCTAATACTTTTATTTCGGGTAACCTGAAGCTTGTTCTTAAGTTTTTGAACGAGTCCAAAATACCATACCGAGCAGGCATAATCAAAGTGACACTGGACGAGTCCAAAATACCATACCGAGCACCCATAACTAAAGTGACACTGGATCAGCGACATCACTAAAATTTCTTGATAAAATGCTAAAAAATGCTAAAAAATTCCCTTCCTTAATAAACATTTCAGTCTTGTTTTAGTCTAACGCATTATTGAAGTAACCAAAAACCCAAAAGCCCAAGGACTGGTCCAATGTTGCACTTAAATACTTAACAGAGTCAGTTTGTTTGATTTAAGTACCTTTACACTTTATACCAGAGTGGATTTCTTAGGTTTTGAACCAAACAGATTATGGTCAGTTTTTCCAAGATGGAGGGACAAGTTATTGTTTACTAACCAATCACTAACTCTCACCAGATCTTCAGTAAGTAACCATTTAATTTCAACATTGTACCTGCTTCTAAATTTGCAGAAGCATCTGCATATAAACAATATGTTTTTCACAACTCCAGCCATGTCATTAACATACATTAAAAAGAGGAAAGGTCCAAGTATGGTCACCTAAGGTACACTTCATGTGACCTTTGCAGATAATAAACTTATGCCAGACAAATTGATACACTGTTGGCGATCAGATAAATAAGACCAGAACCATCTTATAACATCATAACCTAATTCAAACATTTCTATCTTGGCCAAAAATATTATGGTCACCATGATCAAGTGCTTTTTGTATATCCAGAAACACCATGTCAACATAATTCCCTTAATCGAAATTAAATCTTATAAATTCAGATAAATACAGTAAACAGGAATCCGTTGAACAAGTTTTTTTCTTAAACCTGACTGAAAGTCATAGAGCAAATTCCTATGTTGTAGATACTTATCAATCTGACAATAACAATTCTCTCCAAAATTTTAGAAACAATGTACAGAACTGATACTCAGTCTGGTCTATAATTACCAACATCAGTTTTATCATTTTTCTCGTATAAGGACTAATATGTGTTGTTAGTTCCTATCTACGTACCACCGCAGAATCATTCTAAAGTTTCAGATTTTTAATCTGCCATTGGTCAGTATTTCGACACGACGAGATACATAAGCTTGACGTTGAATAACTTTAAGGTTAATCTAACTTGCATTCAACTCAATACATTTGAAAGAAGAAAAGATTTAAACTCCTAGACGGATATAATCATTCTATTGTTTACGCCCGGTCACCTTATAATGAAGATAATAAAGAAGACAAGTCGGCTAGTGTTGTCAAACATTCAACCGTGCCACTATTATATTGTCTTATTTTAGGAAGAAAACACGTCTACATTTTCCTTGACGTCTAAAGTAATGGAATAAGTCTTTATGTCTGGCATTTTATTGACTTACAGACCAAAAACATCTTGTTTCGCGTTAAAATGTAGCCAAATATGTATGTTTATCTATGGGGCATTTTATTGAAAACTGTAAACTTTCTATGCCTATCTATCCAATAACATATGCTTTCATATCGACGCCTCAGTGCTATAAAGGAGTAAGTGTATTTTCACAACTTTTGGGAAATCAAAAATATTAACTACTATTGCAGGTTTAATTAAATATTGAAAATATATTTCAGCTCTTAATGAAATGCGAATTAATGATGTTATTGTGTTGTTTATCAGGCAATAATTTACGAAATGCTGTCAGAAAATGCTGCTTTTCAGTTACAACCTTATTATATTATAAGTATCAGTTGTGTTTCATTACTTATAAAAAATCTTAAGTGCAAGATACAACCTTTATGGTATACAAGAAAATTTATATAAAAGGTTGTATGTACCACTTACAACATTCTTGCTTTTGTTAAAAAAAGCACACTTTGGAACTAGAAGACATTATTATGGTAGGTTAATGCATTTATAGTTGATGCTACTGTTTCTTTCATTAGTAGAAGTATACCACAATACTATGTATCTGAATGTGTTCTTAAAGTACGGCTACCATATAAGCAAATAATGAAATATATAAAGTCTGAAAAAAAAATCCCTAGAACCATACACGTCTTTAGTGATTGTTATATGCCCGAAGGGGACATATTATGTTATAGTCCAGTGCGTCCGTCTGTCCGTCCGTTAGCAATTTGGTTTCTGGAGGATAACTTGAGTACTCTTTGGCCTACAGTTTTTTACCTTCATATGATTATTGTCCACATTGACAGGATGACCCCTATTTATTTTGGAGTCCGTAGCTCCAAGGTCAATCAATGACAATCATTTGTTATCTTTGTTATATCCTGATTGCACACATTAAGTGGATGGTCCCTAAACATTTTGGGGTCAGTATGTCAAAGGTCAAGGTCACAGTGATCTAAATGTTTAGAATCATTTACACTCTGTAACTTGACAACCATTTGTCATATAGATTTCAAACTCATATAATAGTTGCACACATTGAGTGGATTATCCCTATTGATTTTGGGATCAGTAGGTTAAAGCTCAAGGTCACAGTGACCTTAACATTGAAAACCATTTCCGCCATGTAACTTGACAATCATTTATTATAGAGACTTCAATCTTCTTATCGTAATTGCAAACATGGAGTAGATGATCCCTAGACATGTCGGGACAGTATGCCAAAGGTAAACGTCACAGTGACCTGAATGTTTAGAATCATTTACACTCTGTAACGTGATAACTATTTTTCATAGAGACTTCAAAATTTATATAATGGTTGCACACATTGAGTGAATGACCCCTACTGATTTTTGGGTCAGTAGATCAAAGGTAAAAAAATAAAAATTTAAAGCAAATCATTTAATTTCAAAGCCTTAGGTTTCCTCCCAAATATCACAAATGCATCATACTTAGAAAAAAAAACACCCAGCGGTGCTCTTGTTTAACTTCCGACCAAAATGTGAGCTAGGTTTAAAGAATTGTTTATAAAAATTTTACTGCCGTTAACTGCTGGTGAAAAGTCACCGTTATTGAAGGACATCAATTCATCTTCCATCTGGCAAATAATCAGTCTTTAATTATACTACATTTTTAAGAGCCTGGAAAAAAACAAATCAGGAAAAATGGGTTTTAACAGATATCGATATGATAGTTGTATTGTATTCTGTATTAAGAGTCGTATGTCAAACAACAAGCAATCATCAATTTCAAACAATAAAATCAATTTATTCAGACAAAAGACTCGGCAAAGAACTAACAAGAACACAGAACGATTTGACATATCTAGGCAAACAGCTGATGCCATCAGTTTTTGGTCCTCCTGTGAGAAAACAAAATCCGAAAAATTCGAATAATAATTTCTTATGTTGCCACTTGCGATTATATCTAAACACCAAAATTAAATTGAAAGGTTTTAGTACGAACAATATTATACTTTTTATTCTATTATCAAATGGAAGTGGTTCCTGAAAACAGCTCAAAACAGTTTATCAACTTTAAAGTCATATCTGAAAAATATTTTGTCAGGGTCTGACTTCATGTATTCAAATGCATGAACTTTTAGACACTCCAATGTGGAACCGTCTGCTGATCGGTTTCTATTTCCAATTGTATCAGAAGCCATTTGTTTAAAGTCTTTTACATCATCAGTTGCTACTTCAGTTACTTGATACTTTGGACTATTAACGATAGTGTTTCTTACTGCCAGCATCCAATCGAATGAACTATAAAAGTCCAGTTTCTTTGTTGACTTTTGTATCGTCGACTGAACGGAATCACCTTCCATTTGCGAGTGCTCACGCTCAAAATAATTGCTCGTAATCGTTTTGATGAATAAATTCTGTACTGAGTAGAGACAAATTGCAGGAAATGAAAGAATACATTCCTGTCCTGTGCAACTGTCCGAGTAATAAACTATTTCGTTAACTTCGCCAATACTTTGGTTATATTTATATATGCACGATGCAATCTGATTGCCCCCTCTCTTTGCTATAGATTCGTACCACAAATAACAAAAACAAAACGCAACTTCTGATATTACATCAAACACTGTGAAGTTGTACGTCGATAGCTTTCTGCTATAACAAGCTTCATTTACTTCAGTTTTTCGACATATCAACACTTTCTGTAAATCAAAAATAATAACTCGAACAGTTCTGTCATAAGCTGCTTTAGACTTGTCCATCGCATTGATCTTGCGAACAGCTTCCTTTCTTTCTTGATGCTTTTGGAATTAATTTACCTTGGATGCTTTTTCACTTTCGCTAAGTCCTTTGTACATTTCGCAGAAACAGCACAAATCTTTTTTTTGGTTGACGAAAACATAAATTAAATTCCGTATTAAATATGTGTTCATACAGCCAAGATTTCTGTACAGGTTCATTTTGTGATCGACATTTCTCTACATACATGCTGCACATTTGCTAAATACTTAGTTTTTTATCTTAGTATCTTATTTTTGTACCTTTCCTACAGTAATGTGAATCTATTGTTGGAAACTGTTTTATACATTCTCTAATGACGCCCTTTGCATGTTCAGGAATAGTTTTTTTCTGTGTATACCTTTTTTATCCTTTGTTATGTATGGTTCCCTTTTTTCTAATGTATATCTTACGGTTTTCTGCGTAACATCTAATGTGTTGCATACACACCTGCACTTTTTCTAAGGCAGAATCTGATGCAAAGAAATACTCACTCTTCTCGAAATTTTGTCTTCTTTTGTGCTTCTTTTCTTGTTTTTTTTTTCAGCACATAGTGAAATAAGTAACTTCTCTGATTTTCATAATCCAATTTTCAGTAGGGTTTGAATATTTTATTTTGTTTTTCTTTATCAAACTTTAAATTACACCTAAATTTACATTTAAATGATACATATTTTGGACTTTTCAATGGCACTCGGTTTCCTTTGACATCTTCATATTCCTTGCCATGTTGGCGTCGCCGCTTTTCCACGTTTGTGTATCTTTCTTTCTCTTGCGAGAAACACGTTTACTAGTATCTTCATCATTATCTTTTACATGCTAATGTATTCCGCATTTTGACTCCTCCTTCTTGGTACCTGACCTTTTTGTAAGCCTCATTTTCATTCGTCTATCTCTATTTGTTTCCGATTCTAATGATGAATATGACATATCTTCATTAGATGGAGCATATTCTGATCCATATGTTTCTTCTTTATCTCTGTTTCATTATCCCCTTCACTACTCTTCAAATACAGGCAAAGTTTTGAAGATTACTACACTATTATTCTCCAACAAATTAATTTCTATTTCACTGCCTGTAGAATCATCTAAACTTAATAAGTGGATATCATCATCAAAATCGAAGGTTTCCCTAAACTCAGCTGTTCCATTAAAATCATACTGTAAATCTCCAGTGATTAACCCATCTTCATCGGTTATCCCAGTTTCTTCTGAAACAGATTCACCACTTACACTGTTCAATAATTTGTCATTTTCATCATATGTTTGAAAACATGAATCTTCTTCATTCGCCAGGATAACTTGTATCACGCATTAATCATCCTTTTCACTGACACAATTTTCATGTACTAATTCACTATGTATTTGTTCTGTGTTAGCTGTGTTATTGTTTATGTCTATGTTAGTTGAATTTTCTTTTTTTTCAACTAATGCTTCATTTTTTGAAGAAGATACTTTACTTATTAGTTCATATAAAGGTACATTGTCATCTGAGTCGTAGTCACATTCTGAATGATCCATTTCAGAATTCAAATTGTACTTGTTTACATCATTACAATAAAATATTCCTTGCAATCCTATTCCGTTCTTCCTGTTTGTCTTTCAGGTCATTTAAAATTTCAGACAGATTAATGACATGTTTTGTTAATTCAAGAAGAATTCTCCGACTAATGTTGTTCTCATAACGTTCACATGCTTCACTATACATTTTCGAAACATTTATTTTTTCTTCCGTTTGCAGGATAAATTTTCTTTGCAGCTGAACTTGTTACTCATGGCTTTTTGATATCTAAAATAAAATGAAGTTACTTTAAAGATCGTTTTAAGTATTCACCTGTCTAACCTGTTCAACGTACTATTTTCTTTAAATCACAGGGCCTTGCATTCAACGAGATCATCTTCCTATAAGCAATTTGGTAAAGTCAGCGGTTTATTATTTCTGTCATAAAACAAGTTACAATAAATTCTGAAAAAAAGTTAAAATTAATATAACTGCTGAACACAGTTGGGCCTCCTTTTAATTAATGACTATTTTGATCATTAGGTTTTACTCATATTTGCCAAATAAATAACAGCCAAACCCCACAGGCGCCTCATATTTAAAAATGATCAACATCATTTTATCTAATATTTTTATGATCATAGAATCATTATTTCAGTAAAAAAATAAATTCTGATCAGTGGTTGGATTTTAAATAATATGTAATGATTTTATATTGAATATATACATAAACTAACAGCACAACCTGTTTGGGCCCCATTTTTTAAAGGATCATCTTCATTTTAGCAAACATATGCGATGGTAAACGGGTGATAAATTTGGTCAAATAAAATAAAATTCTGACTAACGGTTTAATTTTTAATAATTTTCCACTTTTTTTCTTTCAAGATGTTGATTAAGTAAAGGTTCATAACTCTGCTATTACTAGTCTAACATTAAATATGTGACCCTGATGCAATACATCACATTCCAAATAAACATTTATTTAACGTTTGGTGAATGTACGCACAATTCTGAAGGAGATGGGTGCGCCACAAATTAAATTATCATATAAAATGCTTTAATTACCGAAGGTGTTCCTGGTGCGATATGAAAATTAAAACCCAGTTGCACAAAAGTATTAAAAGCATTCCAATAAACATCTGTATTAAAATTGGAGACTTTAAGGAGCAATGACCGCCACACGATTTTTTGGACGTCCAGACAAGAGCAAATATTATGATTAATTTGACGGTAAGTAGCTTTGTTAAGCATGCCCTCATATTCAGCTTACAAGTTTAACCGTTCTCTTTATTGTGCTTAAAATGTGTCAAACATTACTAGTTCATAAAGCATTGGAGATATATATATATATATATATATATATATATATATATATATATATATATATGCACACTATGTCTAGACATGAATTAATGTAAAACATGTCTATGTATTGAAAATAACGTGTTTGTCTATTGAAAATGAAATAAAACGTGTTTAAAACACTCTCAAAATGTAAAACGCTTTTTAAAATTAGTTGTAATATATAGAACATGTTTCTTTATTGTACACAATGTGAAACATGTTTGTTCATTGAAAACATGTACACATGCTTATGCATTGTAAATAATGCAAAACATTACCGGACATACAGTTGAGCTATCGGTTTGATTTTTGTAACATTGAGTGCATATCTACTCCAGTTCGTATTAATTCGACCTCTGACAAATGTTTCACCAAATCAGAGCGTTTATTAAATTAAGTCTTTCACAATCCAACAATTTTTTTTCTAGGTGAGACCGGATTTTTATGCATTGCAACGAACGAAAATTACATGGATACAAAATTGCTTTGGGAGGCTTAAAGACGAAGCTGTGTCTAGTTTCCACTGAAATCAGCTTTCTGTAGCTCCATAATTTTCTTAATAATGCTAAATGGATTTTGACGCCAGTTTATTACTGGTTTATGAGCGTCTCATTGACCATACTGTTACGGCCTAGTGCATACCTTCCTATAATTGTATGAATAAACCTCTGACAACTGCGTCAGTGAATCGATTCTTGGGCTTAGTGGTTAGTGTGTTGGTCTTCTATGCGCAAAGATCGGAGTTCGAATCCCACTCTGGGTGTTGTATTCTAAGATGTGTTGCATCTTTCTGTTACTGACTTTCCAGTTCGTAAGATGGGGGCTCGTACTCGATGACTTTTCAAGGACTTTATTATAAAAAATTAAAAATAGAAAGAATCTTTCAAGATTTATGTCTGATCTTATGATCTAATAAAACATAACAATATTCATCATCATAAATGATGACTTTCTCAAGGGGATGTGTTACGGTCTAGTGCATACCATCCTATAATTGTGTAAATACAACCTCTGACAACTGCGTCAGGGAATCATTTTTTTTTTGTTCAGTGGTTAGAATGTTGGTGTTTGATGCGCTTAGATCGGAGTTCGAATCTGTATTGCATCTTTCTGTTACGGACTCTCTTGTTCGTTAGTATACCCGTTTTCCTACGTTTCTTGTCCAATATTCCAAAACATGATAAGATATACATTATTGTATATCATATTTAATACTCCAGTCCCTTATAACTTTGCTCTTCCGTTAGATGTTTAAGCCGTCAGACAAGGCATTTATTGCAGTTGATTACTAGGTGTACCTGAGAAATACATACAAAATATTTCAAATATGAGTAATGAAATTTTATAAATTAGTAGTGATTCTTCTGGGCCTTTTATCAAAGTATATCAGATACAAACAAATATATATTACCATGTCAGGTGGTGTAAAATTTACTACCAGATATGCTAATTTGGTTAAATAGAAACAGAAAAAAAATATTTTCTTCGGTATGTACCAGCTAAATGTACTTAAATGTTTTATGTTTGCATAAATGTGATATTTCCCCCGTATTTAGAACTACTAGAATATTAGTTGCAGAAACAAGTTTAACTAAAATGTGAGACGTTTACGCGTTTAGTACTAATATGTCCAGACCTGTAAAGGAGAACTGGTGCTTTCATTCACAGATGGTATAAATCATTTTAAAGGCACAGGCACGCTGATTGTCGGTCGTAGACAAGACTGTGTTATTAAAGGTATTGCTTTAGAAAAATTTGTTATGTATTTGAAAGATATACCGCTCAAAGTGCATTAAAGAGATCTGAGGTACATTTCTTTACATAAATGATAATCTTACAGTACAAATTGATCCGTTCTTTTAAATGATAAATGCCAGGCCAAAAAGCCAGACATTGGCTATGCCATCTATAACCATATAGTCTTAATTATTTAGTTAGAAATAGCAAGACATGTCTGCTTTTAAAAAAGACACTGTAGGCTGTAAATTATGTAATAACAATTTCCTGTCTACTGTGTAGAAATCAGAAGATATGTTTGCTTTCAATCCGTTATCGATTTAAAATAACGTGCGTGTTTTTCGTCTGATGTATATATAGAGTGGTGTTCTACATCTGCATTAGGCACCCTTTACACATTGCTCACAAGAATAGCGAAGTTTTAAGTAGAGTTGGTATTGCAAAATAATATCAATGTTTATACGTCACCATACCATAACAAGATATGTTTCAATTTAATTGATAAAATAGTTATTGTGATAGACGAAGCAAATTTTGAATTTGCGAATTTCTGAAAGAATGACGTCAAGTCGTTAATGAAAACATATTTAACATCGAATAATGTTATAGAAGTTTTAAAAAAGGGTATTAAGTCATAAACATATACCCAAATATTTTGCTATCTTCTCTTCCGGTTGCACCATCTTTGCTCTAAGAACTTTTTTTCTGGCTTATCTTCACTAGGAAATCGTATTTTTCTTACACCATCTTTTTATTCCTTATTTGTTAGCTTAGATTAAATGCAGACTTATATCAAAATTATTCTTTAGGGTCAGGATATTGGCAAGAAGAGTGAGGTGGTTATAATCATATCGGTCATTTATATACAATTTACAGACATGTGAGAGATATTTGTCACATCAGCGATTTCATTATTACAGCAGATCGTAATACTAAGTTAAAACTTAATTTGGCGAGCTGTGTTTTTATAAATATTCACCAAATTGAGCACACTGTAATTGAGCAGCCATTTATCATCTAATGAATGAAAATGAAAGTTCACTTTTGATTTTTTATCTTTATAATTTGCAACGGGGGCACAGACTGGCAATGTGTGCTAAATTTGATATACCCCCGATTCTTTTCCAATTTCAAATTCATTAAGGAAACATTAATTAATAGTAAAGCTTTAGACCCTGCACGACACATACATACACTAGTTGTTGATGTTCAGAAAGGACCTATACAGTTGATATGAAGACAAGTAAACGGAGAAATTGTTATTCGTTCAATCAAAATGTCATGTTCAATTGTCATGGGATATCTCAGCTCAACTCAAAAGCACATATCTAATTTTTATGTGTGGGAAGTTATTGCAGTGCGTGAAAGGTTGTCTTTCTCACGTTACGTCTGTATTGGCCTTTCACGTACTGCAAAAATAGTGAAATTTGTCGCATATGGAGTTAGTTTATTTTAATTGTTCTTAAAATTAATTTTTGAAGTGACAGCAGCTAAAATGTCCCTCCGAATTGCAAACGCTAAACGTGAAAGGTACAGTATTTAAGATTTATCAGAAGACTGTAGGCATTGATTATTATCTTGAAATGTAACGAACCTGAAAAATATTGTTAGGAAATCATTAATTACAAATGTTGTATTTGTTTTCCTCCATTTGAATTTATTTAATATATTCTTTATGTCCATATAAAGGACGTCCCGTGCAGACAGTAGTAATTTAAAATGTTTGAGGTTCTGTAAGATACAGAAAACATCCCATTCCAGAGACACTCCTGGTTCTTGTCCATGCTCAGTGTAAAGCACTGGTACATGGGAACTCGGTTAACGTCTCATCCGAAAGACAATTAGTAATATTAGTGGAGGGGTGGGGATCGAACTCGCGATCCCTGGATTACCAGCCCAGCGCGTTACAATTGATCTGTTTCCATTTTAAGTATTGGTTGCAAGCACTTTTTTCTTACCACATAGATTTTTGAAACTGAGTACATAGAACACAAGGAGAACGATATTATTAGGAATGACTACATTACTTTTTGTTTTCAGGACTATAAAATCTATTTTACCTTACATACCAATTTTTATTAAAGACAGATATCCTGGGAGAATATCTCTCACTTTTCTCACTTAGAACTAATCACTTAAGTACAAAAACATTAGAAAAATTCTTAGTTAAGACCATTTATATGTTTCAATCCTTTTAGACAGCTTACTAAAGATGACCGAATTCATGGTTTGCAAGTAAGGCAAACTAAAGGAACTGCAGCTAATGAAAGGAAATTATTTTACATTAGCAGACAATGAGCAATAGACGACCAAACTTTTATTAGATCTCCTGTTCGGTAAATAGGAAGCGTATTGTTTTTTGTAGTAGAATTGGGGTGAAATATTCAAATTCACAGAGGGATTCGAACCCATACAGAACGGCTCCAATCGCCTAGCATGCAAAGGAATAACGCCATAAACCACTCAGCCATCGCAACAACCCCAATAAAAGATTGTGTAAACAATTAGGATAAAAGTGTCCACCACATGCCACACCGGTGACAGGCGTACCACATGCCACACCGGTGACAGGCGTACCACATGCCACACCGGTGACAGGCGTACCACATGCCACACCGGTGACAGGCGTACCACATGCCACACCGGTGACAGGCGTACCACATGCCACACCGGTGACAGGCGTACCACATGCCACACCGGTGACAGGCGTACCACATGCCACACCGGTGACAGGCGTACCACATGCCACACCGGTGACAGGCGTACCACATGCCACACCGGTGACAGGCGTACCACATGCCACACCGGTGACAGGCGTACCACATGCCACACCGGTGACAGGCGTACCACATGCCACACCGGTGACAGGCGTACCACATGCCACACCGGTGACAAGCGTACCACATGCCACACCGGTGACAGGCGTACCACATGCCACACCGGTGACAGGCGTACCACATGCCACACCGGTGACAGGCGTTAGATGTATTACAACACTAACTATATATTCTAACGAACATGAAAGTCCGTAACAGAAACAGAAAATGCATCTTATAATACACAACCCAGAGCAAGATTCGAACTCCGATCTTACTGCATCGAAGGCCAACACTCTAACCACCGAGCCAAAGAATTGATTCCCTGAATCAGTTGACAGAAGTTGTATTCATATAATTATAGGAAGGCATGCACTAGACAGTAACAAATCCCTTAATGAGAAAGTCATCATTCATGATAACGAATGGTGTTGTGTATTTTTTAGATCAGAAGATCAGACAGAATTCTTGAAAGGTTCTTTTTTTATTCAATTTTTATAACTTAGTCCAGGAGAGGTCATCCCGGACGAGCCTTCATCTTACGAACATGAAAGTCCATAATAGAAAGACGCAGTGCATCTTAGAATACACAACTCAGAGCGGGATTCGAACTTCGATCTTAGCGCATCGTAGGCCAACACTCAAACCACTGGGCCAAAGAATCGATTCTTTTTCACAGTTGTCAAAGGTAGTGTTTATACAATTATTGGAAGGTATGCACTAAACCCTAACATACGGGGAAACTTTTTACGGGAGAAACACTGCACAAAAAGCGCTGTTGTTAATTCTAAATATTCAAGTTCACAGTGGGATTCAAGCTCGCCTTAGACCTTTTGGCACCCAATAAAAGATTGTACAAATAACCGGCATAAAGGTGTCCACCTTACATCACACCAAACACATAATTGTTTAGAACAAATAAAAAATTCTTATTGTATTTTTTTCACAATAGTTTTATTCAATTTCATAGCATAGATTTTGAACTAAAACAAAACCTGATGTTTATTAATCATCAAGGAAAGAAACATTAAAACATCAATCTAAAACAAAAATCATATCTATGTCCATGAAATTATAACTTTGACATGCCAGCTACAGCAAGACTTTCCTGGTACAGGTTGAAGGTCGAGTACCTGTACCAAGTCAGATAATTTGTTTTGTAATGTAAATGTTACTGTAAGCGTTAGCTAATGGTCTTTTTTCTCGAAAACATCATTTCATTAGTCCATGCTCTGTCTCAATTTTATTCGAAAGAGGATGCAATAAGTACGACAGGTTCGATTTTCGTTTCTTTTTTTTTTGAATTTCTGAAATCTGTATTATGTATGGAGTTAACACAGAAAACCATAAGAGGAAATTTACAAAACACTCGAAGTTATGCCATTTTCTTTAAGTGTAAGCATAAATACAATCAACATTTGTGACGTCATGTTGACGTCGTTTTCAGTCATACGTGTTATACATCAGATATTTGAATAAACAGGTAAGAAAAGATTTCAGATTTTAAAGAAAAAATAAACAAACAACAAACAAACAGTTTTTATTTTATTTAAAAAATTCTACGTGTATTGTGTAATTCTTGTAAATGTTGATAGTTACCAATTTTTCAAGTTTTAATATCAGATAATTCTGTTAAAAAAACTGCACAGTCTGATTATATCTACCACATTTCTTGCATGTGCTTGTGTGCAAAATTTTCAGTTATTCGGAATGCATTGAACGTTTTCTACATGATTTCATTGGTAGTAAAAATAACAGCATTGAGATAAAGAAGAAGACTAAAAAGGCATTGGATTTACAGCATTTATATTTGTGTGTAACAAAGTAGGTATAGACCTTAGCGAAAATATGCAGTGCAAGTTTTCTTTCAGATTAAAAGAAAATAAAAAAATAGAAAGTTCACAGACATGTTTCTTTGAAACCACAGAATATCATACTAGGCTCTAACTTTGTTTAAACTTTTAAAATAGCCATACAAAATAGACTAAAAGACAGTATATTCTGATTATAATACATTGAGACAGTAAATATATACTTGAATACTTGAGAACAGGACGTTGCATGTCATAGAAAATATGAAAATAAAAATATCAGCTTCTGCTTATAGTAGAAAGTATTGCTAAAAGGAAACAACAGATATGAAAACATGAAAATAAAATTCAGCTCAACTTTAAATAATTAAAAACAGATACTCTAAAAATACAATTAAAAATTTCAGGGTTGCTAAACATCACATCTTATGTTAAATCATTGCTTAAGATTGCTTAAGATTTTCATCCGGAAATTATGACATACTTAGATAGTTTTCTATTTAATATCTATTCTTGAAAAGAAACCGCTACAATTAATTTAATTTTCTTTTTTATAGTTAATTTGGTTTTTGCAATCATTACATGCCGATCTTAGCCTAATTTATACAAATTACAAGTCTAGTTTTTAAAATGCACTAAACAGTTTCAATGAATCAGAATCAACAATAAATTATGTAGATATACATACAATACAAGATATATTTCCACCCCTCCCCCCACCCGAAATGCAAAAATAAAGAAAATCCTGTTGTTTTTTTATATTGGTGGGGGTGTGTTTTGTTATGTTTATATCATTTATATGCATTTTCTTGTCAAATAAACTACTAAAGGTGTTTGGTCCTTTTTGAAAGTGCTTTTCTATGGTAGAATATATGTTGTTTTTTTTCTGGAAAGGTATATTGCCTTTTAATTATTATAAAAATACATACAATAACATCTTGTTTTTGTTTTATAATCATCTTGAAGACAGTATTACATTCAAACTAGTATTCTCGTATCAAAACATAATTTTCATCACTAAAGGTCTGTACCTTTACGTGCAATTTCATTTTACAATCAGATGTTTATTTTATTGTCTATTTTACAGACAAATCAATATCCCAACATTCCTTGCTACCTTTTTTATATCCAAGCTTACAATCCTCTCAACAAATTCAGGTTCATGTTCATTCAGTCCCAAAAAATGATGACATTTTGATAATATACCAACTGGTTCAAGTATCAACTTTTTTGTTGTAACTTTATTCTATGCCAACATATCAACCCTATACATTTTTGGTTGGTAAAATAATATGTATGTTAAAGTATTTGATTATGAAATGTTAAGTGTAATAGTAATATTTTGTCGTGCCCATTTGCAGTCATTGGTGACTGGCAGAGTCTGTGATTTATTTTATTTGGCTCACTTGAGTCACATACTGACAATCTGTCATTTTTTTTTTTCAAAATGTTCTACTCTAAATTTCAATTTTATGATAAATTGGAACAGAACAGAAAAAAGAGCTTCATTGTATCTTAAATATGGATAAAATTGTGAAAAAGAATCCCATCTTTTCCCATAATCCTTAATTAAAGAGAAATATTTGCCTTGTTTTTGGAGTAGGTCCTATATTTGCATATTACAAAGGCTACCGACAATTAAAAAAATAAGTTGCATAGGTAGCCAATATTGGTGGACAATAACTGGCCAGGATTTGGTTTCTATCAACAAAAGCATTGCAAACGCGTCAGTTCCGGGTTAAGAATGACCATTTAAATTCTTAATTAATTCGCGAAATTCATTTATAAAACTTACTTACACACTCCGTGTGTTCCAGTTTAAAAGCCGGAACAATATCCTTCCACAGGTTAAACGGCACTGTAAACAAGCTGAAATTTTAAAGAAGCTCGTTCACAGCTAACGACAGAATTGAATTTGTTGTTTTAATCTTCCTCGTTCCTGTTGGTGAAGTCTTGTTTTCTGGCAAAAAAAAACAAAAGAAAAAAAAAACAACTAAGAATCTCGGCTCGCGCAGGTCATATTGTACGGGGGAACGCATTTTTTGTAAACACTTACTTGGGAAATCCCGGTTAGATATACAGTATGGTATCTCCGAAAGAGGTTTTTGCTGTACCATGTGGCACGTTCCGCAACAATGCGTCTTCACCTATCTCACCACATGCATCCGTTTCATGGATCAATGTTCAGATCCACTATATAACAAACACAAAGTACGAAAGTTCACTAGAATGAATCTGAGGGTCACCTTACTTCAAGCAGATTTTATCTAATTTAAGCCGACGGATGCAAGTAACACTTATTGTCTCTGATAGTTGAACCTTTTTCTTCTTAATACAGCAGTCAATAACTACATTCAAAGTGAAACTTTTTTTTTTCCACCGTACCTTTGATTTCTCTTAAATGAATTTCATCGCTTGTTAAACTTTTAGTGACACCACTCCCGGTCACTTACGCAATAAACAGAAATTAGATATCAAATGTTTGAAGAAACTCAATCTAAACATCTCAATCAAGTTTCAGATTTATTGTATAAATAAACTGAAGTTTTTAGTGGACGTTATATATTTTTGTAACGGATTTTGTAGATAAACTCGAACTCAGCTGATATACTTTCATTCAGCTCTTTGATAACGATGTTTAAAGGGACAATTTGAATCATGTTTGAAGTAAAGTGACCCTGAGGTTCATTCTTGTGAACTTTCGTACCTTGTGTTGGTTATATAGTGCTTCGGGGTATTTATCCATGAAGCCTGTGGTTTTTGATCCATATAATGTAAGCGCATGCCCGATGAGTGAAACTGACCAGTCATGTGGCAGCACACGAAAATAGAAATTCTACATATAGGTTTTATACTGTTCGTAACGCTATAGCCTTTGAAGGAGAAATTACCCGTTATTTTTACAATCACGAAATGTTGCATTGCCTGACAATGCATCTGTAGATAGGTATTGGTAGACGTAATACACACAGATAGTTAAAATCAAATACTTATTCTATCACCATCTGTGAACGTGTTGGTTTAACACGTGTTTATACGAATAAAACTTGCATCATTTATGACGTCAGTGGGTCAGGTACAATATCGCTTTCTTGTAAAACATACTTCATTGAAGGATTAGAATACAGACGGATAGATTTGCGCCGTAAGAATGTTTTCTTGTCAGTTAACCATTTTAAAACATTTATAAAGTGGAGTTTTTTTTATGATAACATATCAATTTTATAGCAAAAATATGGTGGCAATCTTTCTCACTTTTTCTCGCATACGACGTTAACGTCAATAAGCCTCAAAATCGCATTCCACGACACACATGTATCTACATTTTTTCCGTATTGAAAGTGGCTTAGTCCGTACAATACAGCATACAATCGGTAAGTTTAGTTTGTCATAATGTTTTTTTCAGAACTATCGGTTGTTTAAATGCAGTCTGACAAAAGTAAGTGTGACAGATAGTGTGATTTGATAGTGTGTTACCAAAACTGCGCATGTAACTCATTACATTTCTTTCTGCTGGAATCGACAACTCGAAAAAAAAGAAATGTTTCATAGCTTCAATTGAATGACAATACAGCTACAATTGCCGTTAAAAAGGCTTAGTTTACTACTTTTTATGCAAGCGACTGTAATGAAGTAAACAACAATTTACTTAAGCAAATTATTTAAAGATAAAATTAATTCAGCAAAGATCGAACGAATGACGCATATGCAAATAACTGAGTATAGAAGAGCTGGAAAAATAGTTCAAAAGAGCGGGATAGTCTTGAAAAAGCTCATTTGAGCTGAAGCTAAAACATGAAATGTTTGCTTAGATTTTTTTGGAAGAATATATGACTTTTATCCAGTAAAAAATGTTCTCTCTAAGAAATGCCGTCCATATTTTTGAAAATTACTGGCGTTTCAAATGCTGAGAGTCTAAATTGTGATTATTGAAATATTCTTTGAAGTGACAGAATCACCGAATAACAGAAAAGTAACAGTATTCTAGAAAATCTTATCAACTTTAGAGAGCGTAGTAAGTTATATCTTATATTATTCTTTTAATATCAAGTCTCAATATTATTTGTTTCCCTTAGTATCCGTCCGTCTAACACACATGACCTTGACCTTTTTGTTAGTATAGTGGTAATTAAAGAACAACTTTAATAACGATCGGCTCACGTGCAGAACTACTATAAAGAACTGAAAATTTAAAATATATTGTACGTAACATCACCCAAAAGAATACTAAAGAATTAATTCAATATGCCACTGTAATTTGTAATGGAGTTCTTGATTTCATAGAACATTTAACTTGATTAAATTTGCCAGTTTACTTCTAACTTTTACAACTTCTATAATTGTCCATTGGGATTAATGCATTGTGTTTTTTTCTAACTTAACTTTTTTCAAACTTAACTTTTTTTCAATCATAACTTTTTTCAAATGTAACATATGTTTTTGAAACCTAACTGATTTTTTTCAAAGTTTAACTTAACTTTAAAAAAAAAACAACATATTTTTTATATATGTTTCCATTCATGTACATTGGAATGACATGATTATCACGTTCACGAATAATTATATTATGACTGTGATTAAACTACATAATGCACTTTTGTCTCTTAACACTTCGTCATTTTCACACAAATGACTTTAGTATGAAGACAGTTTTCAATTATTGACTTTTATTAGAAAAATGCATACACAACAAACTCCAAATGAATAAATGGAAGAATGATATTTAGATGCGGCGACAAAAATTGGTTTAAAAAAAAAGCCACTGTGTGTTCTCAAACTTATTTGTTGTCATACGTCTACAAAGTGAATATCTATGCATCACAATTTCTATATATATTATATAAGTATAGATGTTTTCAAATTGTTATTGAATTGTTTTCATAACTAGATAATCTAATTTGAAAACAAAGAAAAAAACATTTAGAGTGGAACTTTTGAAACCTCTAAAAACTTGAATTTATTCAAAATTCAAAAGACTGTCATACACAACAGCAAACAAATGAATATATTTATAACTTAATTTTCAGAAAGTAAACACGTCAGAATCCATTGCCAACATCACATTATTTAACCAACACAAAATAAATGTTTTAATGATTATAAACAGTTGGGTTATTTTGGCATAAATAGAAAGTGAAAAGCGTATATCAGAAAAAAAAGTCAGAATGCACAGACTCTCGACACAGTCAAAATACAGAGAAGTGGAGAGCACAAATTTATATGTTGATCAATTAAAAAAAGATACCAAGAACAATTAACGAAAATTAGAACCTACCAAAGAAATAGCTAAAAACCCATCATAATAATATTAATTTTGTTCATAGTCCCAAATATTGCACTACTGATGTATAAGCCACAAAGTAAATATGAGCGATAAAATGTCAACATTGAATTTACAATGAGGAAATAGACATTTTCCTTTCTCAATATTATTGTTCTACTAAAATTCAAAGGTACTCAAGAATACTTGTCCTGAAATGCGTACTGTCAATAGCTGCACGACTTTTTTAAACTCGGATCGTGCTTTTTTTTATCTAGAAAAATAAAAATTAGACAGATGTCTTGCAAATTTGAAGTTGCATAACGTTATACTCTCCTAAAAGGAAAGCTAGGTTGATTTATTAGTCTAATGGAAATCTTATGTAACTATGCGAACTTAAGCGTCAATTCGGATATGTAAGGAAAATGGCATTGGAAAACATCATTATTAAATGCATCTTATTAGATGTTGGAAGATATTTGATGAAACGTATCCATGTTCTCTTAACGCACGTTTGTCGGGACAAAAGCCTGCCTTAATTCTTCTCTTACAGGTGATCTAACAAACACGTAAACATGCACACAAAAGTTAACATGTTCAAAGTATCTGTTCTACAAACATGTTAGACAAACAGACAATTGTCTATTTTATTTTCTTACTTCTGTCGACAAAACTTTCGCAAGCATCCTCTTTTACATAACGTAACTAAATCATATAAGATGTAAAAAACAGTCTTTAGATCTTCAATATCGAATAATCTAAATCATTATTAAATCATTTTTGTTTTGTTTCGGAAGTACTATTTGGAACTTACAGAAATAGTTAAAGTGGTGCACAGTATATGACCTTATTAAAAACTTTAATCAGAGTATTCTCTGAAGAGCACGAGTCACGTGTAGTGAAACTGTGACACTTAACTAATGTATATTTAAGAAAGAAAGTGGGTTAGCATCTTCAATCAGTAAAGAAATTTGTTAAAAAATTCTTGTAAGAGATCACATGGTGATATTCTATCTTTTGGATTTCGATAAAAGTTAAAAATGCATATCAGGAAAAAAAAGCATATTCATAAAACACAACACAGTAAAATTCAGAGAGGAGTTTTTTTTTCTTTACAAACTAAATATGTACCTAAAACGCATTACGCACAACCGTAAGGTGCAACCCTTATTAAGTGTTTCTATGACACTTTGAAAAGAAATTTTTGTTTTGAATAATGCTGTAATCCAGTGAAAAACCAAAAAAAGATTCATGTTTTTGTCATGCTGATGTAAGATATGTGGTACAGTGTTGTTTCTTTACACTATAAAATTCAAAAGCATGTTGACAGAAACATATCATATTTAAGATTTTCTGATGATGTAAATTTTCATTTAATCTATCTTGTGAAATATTTAGTTTAAAAAAATAAGGCCCATTTTAGTTCTGCGAGTCAGTTCTGATATTTTTAAAAAAAGCAGGAGTGTTTCTCAATCAGATACTTGATATCTGGGAAATGGTGTGCGTGTTTTCGCACCATTACTCTACTGAAGTATTATGTAAGGGGAAATATAAACATTATTTAAGACTAAAAATGATGTGTTATGCAAAAGTTTACGTGATATAGTATGGCTATATTTATAAGACAAGTTCCTTTGTAAAACAGGATCGTATGTGATAAATTGTTATTACGACTACTTTTTGTTCATATCTGCAATAGGACAATTTCACCTTTTGAAATTGTGTTCACACAATCAAATCTCCGAGTCATTCTTACAAAGTTTAATGAAAACTGTACCTTTCTGTTTTTAAATGTTATCTATTCCATAAAGTATCATCAAATTAAAGCAATGATGCAAGAATGAAAGCTTAAATCTTTTTTACAAGTTGCCAGTTGTAAGGTTTCCATTGCTTTTTTTTATATATTAACTTTGTGAAATGATGGACGAGAACGGCCATATAGCTTTTACTTGTTTGATACCTTCATATTTTGAAAATTGTTTCAAATACATATATGCTACAATTGGTTTTGAAATTTTCTTCGAAAGGCAAAAAAGATTGACGAATATATAAGTATCAGGATTTTACCATAACCAACTTGCAACAAAAAGTTAATTTCTTAAAGTAGAATAAAATAGCCCTGTATAACAACGTACGTATCTAACGCAATATTAATAACTCGCCACAGGTGTCAAGTCATATTGTACATTCGGATAAAACGCTAGTCTATATAAACAATCTCAATCTTTTGCGCATCCGTATTTGCAAAGCAGATGGTAAAAACCATCTGAACTTTTAAATGTGGAAATAAGGAAGCAGTGTTGGTGACACGTATGCTTATCATGTGTCAATTAAATTTGTCTGAGATTAGAATTTACATCTTTAAAATTCAAAATGCCGGTTTCTCGACGGATAGATTCAAATTATTTTCCAGACACATTTTCTGATTTTCTGACATTTCTGTGTAAGAAGACCATTTTCAAATGTCATAAAAACAAATTGAAGTAATAATAAGAGGATGTAAAATGTCAACTACCTCTGTTACACAATCATTCATTAAAAATAAAATCAGTCAGTTTTTCTGTTACTTAAATTGACAAAGCAAGATGAAAAGTCTTCTAGTTAAATCTAATGGTTAAAAAGAAAAGTGTATCCAACACTTTAGACTTAACTAGAAATGTGACCATAGGACACTGAAGTCCCAACTGCTTCCACCAGTCACACAAGCACCATAGCGATGATCGATCATAGTATGTGTATTTCACAGTAAAGTGAAGGCGCTGTTAGCTAGATGACTGTCTTGACAAACAAATACAAGATACATCAAAATAACCACACATAAAGCAAGGATTTTTAAGTGCCGTCAATATGACCTTAAATGTTGACCTTCTGACCTCAAAATCAGATCCTCTTCTGCTGATCATACCCAGCGTCTTTACTTTGTATCTTGTGTCTAGGCAATGTGGTTAAAAAGACTGTCACTCCGATCTTGACCTTAGACCTACTAAGTAAACACAAAAGAGATTATTGATCGAAAATGGTTCTCCACAGTTGGCCACTGTTATCGTGTCCTTTGACCTAGTGTCCTCAAAATCAACGTTATGTCATTGACTGGTCCTGCAGATAATCTAACGAAGCATAATGAAATTAATCTAAAGCGTTCGTGAGTAATTGATCGGGAAGTGATTTTACACAAAAAGACTCTGTGACCGTGATCTTGAACCTAGTGACCATAAAATCTATTTGATTGAAGGAGCCATTTGCTGGTAATGTCCAATACTTCTTTGAAGTTTCACCAACTAGGCCTACATGTTTGCCGGTGTTTTGATGGGACGTAATTATATGACCACATACGTATGGACAATAGCAATGCAAACTATAATATTGCGCTAAAGCTAGTACTAAGTGTAGGCTTATCTATCAGTTTTTAGCTCACCTGAGCCTTTGGCTCATGGTGGGCTATTGTGACCGGTCTTTGTCCGTCGTCCGTCAACAATTTCATTCAAACGACATCTCCTCTGAAACCTCTGGGCCAAATTCAATAAAACTTGCCTGGAATGTTCCTTGCATGAAGCTCTACCAAGGTTGTTCAAAGAATTAAATTCCAGTTTGTTTTAATTGTGATCTTTTTGCAGGATCTTAAATCTAATTTTAATTTTGCTTTAACTAATGCTTCGACAATATGCATTTTATTTTACAAGTTGTTATATGTTAACTAATATTGTAGTCTTTTGTAATTCTCTGTAAATAGCTTTCAAGTAATGTTTTATGACTGATAAAAAGCGACTTGAAATAAAGTTTCTCCTATCTTGCATCGTGTACCTAACATTAATTAAATTTGATATGCATTCTATTTAGCTCACCTGAGCACAAAGTGCTCAAGGTGAGCTTTTGTGATCGCCTGATGTCCGTCGTCCGTCCGTGCGTCGTCAACTTTTTATTCAAACAACTTCTTCTCCTGAACTGCTGAGCCAATCTTGCTGAAACTTTGCAGGAATGTTACTTGCATGAAGCTTTACCAAAATTGTTCAAATGATTCAGGTCCATTGCATTTCTGGTTCAATGGAGCTAAAATTAAATTTTAAAAGTTGGATCTTTAAAAATCTTCTCCAAAACCAAAAGGCCTGGAGCTTAGATATTTGGTATGAAGCATCATCTAGTAGACTTCTACCAAGTTTGTTCAAATTATGACCGTGGGGTCAAAACTGACCCCATCCCAGGGGTCAGTTGATTTTACAAAGATTTATATAGGGAAAACTTAAAACATCTTCTTGTCAGAAACCACAAGGCCTAGAGTGTAGATATTTGGTGTGCAGCATTGTTCAGTGAACTTTTACAGAGTTTGTTCAAATCATGACTCCTGGGTCAAAAATGGCCCAGCCCCGGGGGTCACATGTTTTACATAGAATTATATAGGAAAAACTTTTTAAAAAAATCTTCTTGTCAGAAACTGCAAGGCCAAGAGTTTAGATATTTGGTGTGAAGCATTGTCCAGTCGACCTCTACCAAGTTTGTTCAAATCATTGCTCCTGGGTCAAAAATGGCCCCGCCCCAGTGGTCAAATATTTTATATAGAGTTATATAGGAAAAACTTTAAAAATCTTCTTGTCAGAAACCGCAAGTCCTAGAGTTTAGATATTTGGTGTGAAGCATTGTCCAGTCGGCCTCTACCAAGTTTGTTCAAATCATGGCTCCTGGGTCAAAAATGGCCCCGCCCCAGGGGTCAATTGATTTTACATAGGCTTATATAGGAAATCTTTAAAAATCTTCTTCTCAGAAACCACAATGCCTACAGCTTAGATATTTGGTATGTAGCATTGTCTAGTAGACTTCTATCAAGTTTGTTCAAATTATGTCCCCTGGATCAAAATTGGCCACGCCCCAGGGTTCTCTTGATTTACATATAGTTATATAGGAAAAACATGAAAAATCATTTTTTCTCCGAAACTTATAGGACTAGACCTTAGATATTTGGTGCGGAGTATTGTGTTGAAAACCTTTATCATTATTGTTTATATGTTGACCCGGGGTCAAAACTGGGCTCCGCCCCGGGGGCCCTTAATATGTAGAAAAGGCTATCTTAAAAAATCTTCTTACTGGAAACATCAATGCCTACAGCTTAGATATTTGGTATGCAGCATTGTCTAGTAAATGTCTACCAAGTTTATTCAAATTATGTCCCTTGGGTCAAAATTGGCCACGTCCCGGGGTTCTCTTTGTTTACATATAGTTATATAGGAAAAACATGAAAAATCATTTTCCTCCGAAATTTATTGGACTAGACCTTAGATATTTGGTGTGGAGTATTGTGTTGAGAACCTTTACCAGTATTGTTTATACGTTGACCCCAGGGTCAAAATTGGCCCCGCCCCGGGGGCCCTTAATATGTAAAAAAGGCAATCCTTAAAAATCTTCTTACTGGAAACCTCAATGCCTACAGCTTAGATATTTGGTATGCAGCATTGTCTAGTGAACCTCTACCTAGTATGTTTGAAAAATGTCCCTGGAGTCACTATTGGCCCGCCCGAGGGGTCACAAGTTTTAAATAGCAGTATAGAAGAAAATATTTAAAAATCTTCTTGTCTGAAACCACAAGGCCTAGAATGTTAAAATTTGGCATGAAGCAAGCTTTATCAAGCTTTTTGAAATTATTAGATTAGGTTTAATGTCACCGAGGCTAAAAATATATTTATATACTGTACCTCATAGAGCCTTCATTTATAGACCAATATCTTTGATATTCAGTATATAGGTTCCTTGCATTGACCTCTACCTATGGGTCACTGGGTCAAGGTCAAGGTCACCATAGCTTATAATAGATATTTCTACTTTCTGTCATAGAGCCTTTATTTATTGACTGATATTTTACATATTTGGTTTGTAGGCACTTACATATTTTCAATTAAAAACTGAAATACTGCTTAACAGCAAACCTACAGCCAAAGTACTCAGATGAGCGATCCAGGGCCATCATGGCCCTCTTGTTTAAAATTCAGATTAATACGAGAACTCTATCGTGTGCTCTCCCGCCATTTCGCATTGAAACATAAGATAACAATTTATGTTCAAGCTTTTCAATTGTAACTGTTCATGCAATTCTGTTGGTTATACAATAAGGAATTGTAGTCAAGGTTGATTTTGGAAAACGTGATATCTGAAATCTTAATGCAATCTAGAAACATGTTTTTAATTGAACGATAAACTCATATCCTTTAAAATATCGCACACGTGTTCAAATCAGAAACAATTTTGTTACCTTAGGGTTGGTGCAAAACTATTAATCTCCTTAGTCGTATATAGATTAGGTTTCTCGGTATAGCATGTTACATACTTTACTTCAATGATACAAAAGCCTTTCTTTTTATCAAAAAAACTAGTTTATTGCAGACCGCCTTTTCTGAACCTCTGAACCTGTTCGACGGTCATAACAGTCATCAATTTAATCAGAAAATAGCTTATTCCTCCATATATAATAATATTGGTCTGCAGTTGCTAGGTTTTGACTTTGACCCTTTGTATATGCTGGTGTGATAATGGCATGTTTCCAATCCTTAGGAACAATACCTGTGTCTAGTAATTTTTCGAATACGATTTTGCGAATTGGTGCTATTTCTGTGTGTAGTTCTTTGAATAACCTAGATGTGATCTCATCTGGACTTTGGGTTTTAAGTACTGTCAATAACTTATCATCTCCTTGAACTGATACGGATATGGGAGCCATGAGTGGGTGACCAAGTGCCGACATTGACTTTCTGGCTATTTGCTAAATCCTGACTGGGAAGGCTTTGAGAAGAACGATTCAAATTGTTTATTTAAAATGTTATGAGACTGGGTCATTGCGAGTATGACCATCAATGCTGAGTGGTGCAATTCCTGTGTTTTCAGTTTTTGTGTGTGTGTGTTTAATAAAGTTGTAATACTTTTTGTTATTGCCTGGATCTGTATTTTTTTGAGAAGATGATTTATTCTAGGTATGACCAATAGGCATTTCTTTTTTGTTTTTGCACTCATTCTGATGCTTTAAGTTGTTTGAATTTTTCTATCTTTTGACTATTTCGTGGCAATGACTTTTTTTGTGAAGAGCTTGTTCCTTTTTTCTATTGCGTTTGACAATATCATGGGTAACCCATGGTAAATCAGCTTTATGTTTGCTTTGTCTAAACTGTATTCTATTAAAGTTGGTTCAAAAATAACTATACATCAACTAAGATGTTGATTTTAGAAAAGTGAATTTAGTTTTATTTTCCGAGTATTATAACAGTTGTATCATAGGGAAAATGAACATTAATGGATTGTATTTTTATTAACATTTCTAATAAAATGCTGACAAAAAACCTGTAGTCGTACACCTCAAGATGGACAGGTTTGTTTTGCAAAGGATATTTTGTTATATACCGATAGGCAATATTTAAAAAAAATATCATTTTCTTCTTCATACATGTACTTTGATTTTTTTTATTTCTGCACTGAATGATTGTAAAAAAGGCAGCGTATTTATAAAATCAATGCCACATTATTTGTTAACAGACATATTGTTTTTAGTAATAGACATTTGAATTTCGAACGTCTGCCTGACAAATTACAATTTTCTGGAAATACTAATTTTACAAGGAAGGAATTTTGTACAAGATAATCATCAAATATAATGCATAATATCAAGTTAGTAAGTTTTCTGTAAAATATGCGTTCCGTTTTCAGAGAATCTTATAAAAGGGTCCCTGACCTGAAGGGTTTGATTTTTTGTTATCCCCCCTTCCACCCCCAGTGCCGTCTCTTGTGGTTTGTAAAGTCCAGTGTCGCCTTCAAGCAATGAAACTGCGTCGTTTTCTAACGAACTATCATAAAAAATAAATCATCTCAATTATTAATACAAGAGGGCCATGATGGTCCTGGATCGCTCACCTGAATAGATTGCCTTTGGGTCTGCTATTGAGCTAACATCAATAGCTTTTTAAAGATTCTCACTATATAAATCTATATGTATAAAAGTGACCCCCAGGGCAGGGCCAAATTTCACCCAAGGGGCATAATTTGAACAAACTTCGTAGATGACCTCTAGCTGATGCTCCATTAAAAATATCTACGTTCTAGGCTTTGTAGTTTCAGACAAGAGTTTTGCCTATATAAGCCTATATAAGCCTATGTATCATCAACTGACCTCCGGGGCAGGGCCAAATGTGATCCCAGTGGCATAATTTGAACAAAGTTGGTAGAGGTCTACTACTAGACCAAATCTTAAGACTCAGTGCTTTGTGGTTTCAGACAAGAAGATTTTCAAAATTTTCCTTATATAAGCCTATGTAAAATCAATTGACCCCCGGGACATGGCTAAATTTGACCCCAGGGACATAATTTGAACAAACTGGAAGAGATCCACTAGACAAAGCTACATAGCAAATCTTAAGGCTCAGGGCCTTGTGGTTTCAGACAAGAAGATTTTCAAAGTTTTTCCTTTCAGTAGTCATAGCAACCAGTGTACTTGATGGAATTAAATTCTTTGAACAACTTTCGTAGAGCTTCATGCAAGAAATATATCAGGCATGTTTTGTCAATGTTGGCTTAGCGGTTTAGGAGGAGAAGTCGTTCAAGTCAAATTGTTCACGACGCACGCCGACGGATGTCGGACAATCAACTATCCCAAAAGCTCACCTGTGCAGTGCTCAGGTGAGCTAAAAACATTGAGTAGGTTGATTTAATCATTGTTGATTTGTAGCAAACCTTTATCACTAACAAAGATTTAAATGTCAGGACATGATAAGTCAAATACCCAAACGCAGAAAACATCTTATCTAAAATAGCTAATATCTATTACAGTATGTTGCTAACAGACATCAGACAAACTAATGATGAATGTTTTAATGTTAATGTTTCTCCGCATAACGCAGTATGATTTGATCGGTGACATTAAAAAGGTAAGGTTACCGTTTCTTTTTCATTGCCGATGAATTATAAAAACATGTCTTTATTTTATTTAACATCTTGTAAGCAACACAGACGTATGTTTGTCGATACCATAAAGGTAAAACATTACATGTATCACCAAACATCTGAAACACTAATGATACAAATTTAATCACTGGACATTTGCAGGCGACTCTGTGGTGATTTAAGGTTGAGTTTCAGACGGTAAAAGCATGTCTTCTCAGTTTGTTTTTATTTTCTACCAGATATTACTAGTGGTATATAAAATAATGTTATCTTACATTTATCCTGAAAGGAAGACTTATTGAGAATTAAACGATGTAGAATCTTCGTTTGCTAATGTCACAGGATTAATATAGGTGATATGGTTACTCACATACTATCACCGGCCCGGGTAGCTAAGTTGGTAGAGCACATGACTTGGAAGCGGGGGGTCGCGGGTTCAAGTCCCGCCTTGGGTAAATGATTTTTCTGACTCCGCGGCATTGGCGCCCAACGTAGTCTGTGACTGTTACATTGCTACGCATGTGCTTCCATTATAAGTCTCTATGTCTGTGAATTCGAGGACGAATTCTTATAGAGCAGGGGAGAATGTCACAGGACTAATATAGGTGATATGGTTACTCACGTACTATCACCAGCCCGGGTAGCTCAGTTGGTAGAGCACCTGACTTGCAAGCGGGGGGTCGCGGGTTCGAGTCCCGCCCTGAGTAAATGATTTTTCTGACTCCGCGACACTGTCTACATGTTGTATATTTTATCTGTTTTCTGGAAAAAAATCCAGTTTTCATTACATTTTCGGGTAGAAAAAAAATCCAATGTGTCCATGTGCATTGATTCTAATCTAATAATGGTTGAAGAAAATTTTGAAAAAGGAACAAAAAAGGATAATTAGATAACTCGTTGACCATATAGATGTTAATAAAAAAAACTAACGATGGTGGAATCGCTTAAACTTTATAGTATTTATCTACAACAGTTGAAAAAGGTAATGGTTGGCAAAAATATTTAATTATTCCTTCTTCAAGGAATATATTTAGTTCAAAAATATTTTATTTCCAGAATATATACATAATGAACAGTTGTTTTTACGTACACGTACAAAAGTTACATATTTAGAGAACAGGATTAGAACGAAAGACTAAGTCTTATAGAATTCTTCCCCTTTTAATTAAGAAATAATAAGTATCCAGGCGTGGTTTATCGTAGAATAACCCACGTTTTGAGTTTTTATGCGTAGGAATATATTGTTTCGCATAAGACCGAAAAACGTGGGTTATTCTACAATAAACTACAGCTGGATACTTATTATTTCGATTCTAACACAACCAAACAACAAACCACATTGTGAAATAAGTGTTAACTACTTACGATCGTAAAAACACTTGCGCGGTACGCCCCTGAATTTGGCCGTTACAATTTTCTCCCTCGATATATGTAAGAGTTGGCTTCCACATAATAAGTTGATCTATCCAATAAATGAACAAATAAACAGCACAATTTTCATCAGTTTATAATTTCTTTTTTATTTCGAATTAAAATTGCAATTTACTAATAAATTAAATGTTCAAACAAAGAAAAGATGTTTATGTTCTCAGATGTTAAAATAGCATATGTAAAACGTCACAAATTGTGCCAATTCTAAGTAAATTGGCTTTTTGTGCCATTCAGCAGCCGAACTTTGTTTTTGTTGTACGCCGGTAATACTACGATTCCTACGGTAGTATTTACAAACATCACGTGACTTTCATTCATAAAAAATGTATACGTTGGGTGACGGCGGTTCACGGAACAGCCATAACAACAAGCGCACGCGCGTAGTATACTGTAGGATAACCCGTATTTATTTTCTTCTTTGTATATATAGGCTATTTTTAGATCGTGTTAGAATTATTAAATATTTCTGTGTCAAACCGGTGACTTTAAATTCTGAGAAAAAAATATATGCAATTGAAAAGTAGTATAAGAAGTATGAAAACTGAATAAAAAATGAAAGGTTCAAATATAGGGTGAAAAAAGAAAGATATGGTAAAAGTCTCGTGAAAAGTTACAACTGGAATATTACAGGAATCTTTTAGTTTTAGTTATAAAGAAGTGCACGTTTGAGAATATTAATGAATTTTCATTATCAGACAAGGCTGGGTTTCCAAAGAGTAAAGTGTCGAGATTAATTTCGAAGACATTGAGATTATTAAGTAGCTCAAAACGATAGTTATTGTAGCGATAGCATTCGAAGAAAAAGTTAAATTTGATTCAACCTGACTACAATCACATAATGGTGAGGGAATTATATTTCTTAGAAAAAGATGATAATTTAAAGAACTCCATTTTGTGCGAAGACGTGTATGGGGAACTTGTAATTTTCTGTTACCTGAGTAGTAGTATTTAGGCATTAAACAAATCACAGAGAGGTTGTGAAAGTTCACGAGACGCTTCACGTAGAATTTTGTTACTAACACCTTCAGAACCTGAGGCTTTATCAATGTTTAGTAATCGAAGGACGTTTTTTGTTTCAAGTGCCGTAAGTGTGAGTGCAGAGAGAGAAGTTGTTGTCACACAATGACCACTATCTGGTACAAATTTGAATTTTCAATGTGTGTGTGCTTAATGAAATAAACGTTCAATAAGCTAGCTTTATTTTCATCCGTAAAGTTTAGCTCCCAAATAGTTCTCTGAAATCCATTTTGAATAGGTTTTCTAAATTTAAGAAGACAAAAAATGGGAAGGTGATAACAAAATTCTTGTTGAAGGAAGTGATAACCTACACCTGAATTTAGAATGTTGTTTGTATTAGTTGCAAGAATGAGATCAATTAATGACTGGAATGATTCGGTAAAATGAGTTGGTTCGTCTATGATCTGGTTTAAATTGAATTGTTGAGTGATTATTTCCTATTTGTACTAAAAATTAAGACATCATAATTAAGGTCTCCAGTGACAAAGATATCAGGAATATTCGATCTACTGCGAAAGCAATAAAGTCTTCGATTCGTTGAGAGTAATTTGCATCAGCACCTGGTGGTCGATAAAATAAACCAAAGAGAACGTGTCTATTATACTCAAGAATTAATTCAATCCAAATACACTCCAAATTGTTAAGTTCTAAATCATGACGTCTCTTATAATATAAATTTTCTCGAAAATTTTATCGCCAACTCGATCTTTACGCCCTGGACTACTGTAGGATAAAAGTTTGAGGTCGTCAATTGGAATTGTATCATTCAGCCATCTTTCTGAGAAGGCAAGACTATCAAAGTCTTTAAGCTCAGAGTTAAGAATGTCAAGTTTATGTTGTATACTAATTACATTAAGATGAACAAAGGAGAGATGATGTGGTATGCCGGGAGTGATGTCAGTATCGGATGAACAGGTAGAGTTAGGCCCAGGATTTTCATGAATATCTCCCGCTAAAAGCAATAGTAAATACAGCCACGTGCATAACATAATTCCAACAAGACATTGTAACAGAATGTTTGTAAATAATAGGTTAAGATACATTTTAGAAATATTTGTAACGAGTTTTCTTTTAGAACGGTTAAGTAATACTTGTTTGTTCATAGCTGTGATAATACCTACGTGAATAGAAAATAACATCACATACGATGAGTATATATTCAACAATATCATTAGATGGATGAAGATTGGAAACAGCCCAGAATATATGTTAGTATCCATGACGGTTGACTTGCTTAATGGAATATATTTAGAAAAAAAAAATGCCGAAAAAAACTATTTTAGGCAATAAGACATGTACAACATACGAATAAAGCGCACAAGTAAAGCAGACTACGGTATAACAAAGGTTTATATCGCAAATAAACTAAAATAAATATATAAGTTGCATTGCATACAGCAAACTAATATTTTTGCAGTGATAGAAACATCTTTAAAAATAAGGTTAAATTTTGCACTTATCGCGTAATATTAAGTGTGTAAAATGCAAACAAGGATGATATCAAAGAAGAGACGCCCATTTCTCATCTAATAAATTACATATATTGTTTTATATTTTCAGTTCTAAATTGCTTAATGTGTTAAGTAGCACAATGGGAGAGCAAATACGAAGTTTATGTTTTGAATACTTGTGCAAATATAATACGTATCTTATATAAACAAAATAAATATTAAGTTTTGACACAGAAATTCAATGAATGTGTAAAATGACTCACAGTAAATTAGATATGGCGCCACATTTAACGTACAGCTTTTTCTGCCTACGCATTCTTGATGATTGCTTTTTGAGAGATCTGAGACGGTTTGAATAATATATCGATTATTTAAAGAAATCAGCATCCTTTCAAATTTTTTTTGTAAAATTCTTTATGAAAATGGCTCAAATTATATCACGTGCTTAATGCAGCACTTCTGTAATTCTTAAAAATATCCCTTCTTGAAAGTTCGTATTTTGATGAACTTTCATATTTACACACAGAAAAATGAATAGAAAACAAAAGGAAAAGAACAAAAAATATGTTTTAAAAAGGTCTGTATGGACACAGTACACAACTGATGTCCCGTAAGTGTATAGTTTTCAGTCAGTAACAAATACTGAATGCACGTAGAAATCGAATGCCCTAACGACATTAAAGTTTAGACTAAAAACACAAATGTTGAAATCAATCCCAAAAGTGTCAATGTCATAGGGTAAAATAAATAAAATATTAAGATATTTATAATTTATTAATTCCATTAAGTATAATTTTCCATGGTTTAAACGATTTGATCTTTAATTTACGGCTGTATTAATGTTATTATTATCCCAGCATTTTCAGAGGCAACAAAACTAACAATTACGAATTCTGCCCTAAAATTCCTAAAAGAAGCACGTTTAACAAATAGCAGACTTCCTTTTTCAAATGAAAAAGTTTGTACGTAACAATTTCGTAAATCACAAATGAAGGTCAAAATCGCTTTTGACTTCGCCAAAACCATTGTAGTTTGGATACTTCAAAGCTGAAAAAAAACTTTTGAAACATAGCTATCAAGAATTGATAAATATAATTTCTCCACGTTTTTGTGAAACCCACCTGTAACTTCAAACAGTAAGGCTAGCAACATGAAATTCTGCTTGCTTGGTAATTAACCTTTCTACAAATGATCACTTTGCTTACCTTTCTGTTTGCACGACGGTGGCAGGTGTTTGAGAGTTTATGAATGTTTCCAGGGAAAGTTTGAAAACACGTAGAAGCTCGATTAGTCTCTTTTTTTCTGACATCGCGTTCTTGCTGATTTTACTCCGTCTGCTCTAGTCTCAGAAAGGTCATTGAATACCTACCTACCTATTTCACTTTAAAATACCACAAGTTTTTTTATGTTTTATATGTTTGTGTTCTTTTGCATGCAACATTGTCGAATTGATGGATGGGTTGAAGTTAATTCACCAACACAACTCGTTCTTCTTTGTTCTTATACTAATTGGTGAGGGAAAGTGTGAGGTTGGTGCGCCTTAGAACCCGATTTAACATTTGCATATAACCGTTTCAATGCAGTAACCCCGCGGATTCACATTTTCGTTACATTTTTGTGGTGTCCTTTTTCTTATTGATCTATAAATGAATTAATGCTAAATTTTCCTCTTCTTTTTTGGCTGTGTAGGGAAGCTGTGTCTGTTTTAACCGTGTTTTTTCCCGATACGATTTTTTCCACTTTTCTGTAAATAAGCAACATAATATCGTAAAATACTAATTACTATAATCTTTTAAAGATTGCGGTTGCCAGGCTAGACCTAGTCTGATAAGGCAGTTAAATAATTAGAGAATAAGATAAGATCAGCATTTCATAATCTTTGGACTAAAGAACGTCTTTGTTGTAGTACAAATATGACAGCAAAAATATAGTTAGCCACCTTTAAGTAAAACAAAAGAAGTTAAGACAGAAAACTGGGTGACGAACACCAACTTCGTGCTATATATATTTTATAGTTTTTCGTATTTTCTAAGGCAAAAACCTAATCCAAAGCTAAAGGTGTTACATAAAATAAGCAGTGAGATAAAAGAAAATTTAAAAGGTTTCCTTGTGACGTCATCATTACTGAAATATCAATAGATTTAACAATTTCAGTTGACGATATACATTTCTCGATAAAAAATAATGTTTTTTATAACATTTAATGGCTGTTGTCAATTTTATTGTTAGCCTTTTAAAAAATAGAAATCCTTATATTGAACTTATAGAAACTTTACAACTGTCTTTACTCTTCCCAGGGTCGACTGTGTAGTTGTAGTGTAAGTCTTATATATTTCATTTTTATCATACTATCAAAAGTGTTCATGATTTTGATGCAAAGTGTAGCAGAAAACAGACACATGTTACATACTTTTCGCAATTTTCAAAAGCCTAATGCCTTTTGTGAAAGATATTAATAAATCATGCAACATATATTAAACTCAATCCAGTTTTTGAATGGATACTTTAAATAAATATTTCCAGTTCAATCCAGCAAGCAGATAATTCCTTTTGTATATTTTAACAATAGCGATTTTAACAAGTTTTGACAACAGCGATTCATATTATAAAAAATAGTCTACTTAAAAGAAATTTGTTTCTCACAACGGAAATGCAGAAGTTCAAAACAAACGCAATCTTTATTGACAAAAGCGAGAAATGAAACTGAATAATAACATTAAATACTTTATTTTCCGATAAAAAAAAACAGAATAAAATAATATTATATCTAGATAATGCTATTTGAGTATTTTTTGTATTGGAACAGTTTTTATTCTTATTTTGTTTTGTCATACACATAACTGCCATGCTATTTTTATTTTTATAGCAACATATTCAATTTTTCAGATAATGTATATTCTCAAATATCGTTGATTTTTGTAGATTCCTTATTGCATTGCTGTAAAAACAGTTCTTGAGACACGCTGTTACTGACATTACAAAAAAAATCCTACAAATAAATTCAACTTTAACTAGCTTACTCTTAAAAAGTATCATAATTTATTACAACTAATATAAAAAATGGCACGTGTAATTGATTAATGCAGTATAAGGCCGACAATTTGATGTTTCCCAGTCTATTTTAGGTTCAGTATAAAACGCCAGGCATATTATTGCCTCTCTCGACTAATTGTCCAGATAACAATAAAATTATTCAGTTTTCAAGTATGATAATAGCAAACATCTGGTCGTTTTGAACATTGTGTTATATATCAAAGGTAGTTATAAAGAAACAGAATATTATTTAAATAGTGCCATTTCAGTTTTCCATTTGTTAATATAAATTAAATAGCTGGACATTCAAAAAATAGGATACTTTAATTTTCTGATGGGCTGCGATTACTATGCGTAAGAAATGATATTATTCTTAAAAAAAAATATTTTATTTTATACTATTTGAGCCCGTTCACTGTGTTTGCAATATTTATAAGAAGTATACTGAACATTTTTAGCAATCATTATATGCACATACAATATTTGGAATGATTGTGATTGTTTTTCTACAAGTATCCAACCCCGAACAAAATAAGGACTGAATGATTCAGGGTAACTTCTACCATATAAATGACTCTTTAAAGAAGCATTTCTAAATGGCTGAGCTTGTCTGCTACTGATATAGTCCATTTTGACAGAAAGTTTAGTCTTTGCATTGCAAACAATTGCTGTATTTCAAATAAGGCGTTTGCACTGCAGCTAGTCAATATAGTTTTCAATAAAGTGATGCCAAAAAGTCAAAGGCGTTAAAGTTAGAATGTTAACAAAAACATTCAATAGCCAAACGTCTTAGCTCAGTTCAATAAGCTATTCTGTCAAGTCACGTTATCACTCCGTGAGCACATTCAATCAACTGGCTCTGCAGACTGTTCGATTAAATGTCTGCAGAAAAGTCAGGTCGTATAATTTGGTTGGGATATATTGAGGTAATTCTTTATACTAAAAAAGTGGATCAGAGTGTAAAACTATGGATATTAAAGCATTTTGTGAAGTGAACTAACGTGCTTACGGATATAATTATCTTATTTAAGTTTCGTCGCACTTTCGCGGCAAAAAAAAAAAAAAAAAAAAAAAAAAAAAAAAAAAAAAAAAAAAAAAAAAAAAAAAAAACAAGAAGCGCCGCAATACGACGAAAACCAGGTTTTCAACGACCAAGTATTGATGTGACAGGAATTAGGAAGAAATATGGCAGTGAAGTAAAAATGGTGCTGTTATTTTGGTACCAACACAGAAAGTTGGTTTCAATAGTTCAAAATAAAAATAAATCAGATACCTGAGTAACAATGCCTGGCTGTATTTTCATGTAAGCTACACACATGCCAAGTTGAGTATCAATAGGTCAAAGTGTGCTGAAGTAATTGAGTAGAAGCTGAAAATTCTATTGTAAGCAAGTGACCTTGATCACAGACACCTGGGTAGCAATCCCAAGCTGCCTCTTAATATAAGCTACCCATATACCAAGTTTAGCATCAATAGACCAAAGCAAACTAAAGTTATTGAGCAGAAACTGAATTTCTATTTTTAGCAAAAGTGACCTTGACCTTGATCACAGACACCTGGGTAGCAATCCCAAGCTGCCCCTTGATATAAGCTACCCATACACCAAGTTTGGGGTCAATAGGTCAAAGCAAACTCAAGTATTTGAGCGGAAGCTGAATTTCTATTTTTAGCAACAGTGACCTTGACCTTGATCACAGACACCTGGGTAGCAATCCCAAGCTGCCTCATAAAATAAGCTACCCATACACCAAGTTTGGGGTCAATAGGTCAAAGCAAACTAAAGTTACTGAGCAGAAACTGAATTTCTATTTTTAGCAACAGTGACCTTGACCTTAATCACAGACACCTGGGTAGCAATCCCAAGCTGCCTCTTTATATATGCTACATATATACCAAGTTTGGGGTCAATAGGTCAAAGCAAACTAAAGTTATTGAGCGGAAACTGAATTTCTATTTTTAGCAACAGTGACCTTGACCCTGATCACAGACACCTGGGTAACAATCCCAAGCTGCCTCTTGATATAAAATACTCATATACCAAGTTTGGGGTCAATAGGTTAAAGCAAACTCAAGTTATTGAGTGGAAACTGAATTTCTATTTTTAGCAACAGTGACCTTGACCTCGATCACAGACACCTTGGTAGCAATCCCAAGCTGTCTCTTGATATAAGCTACCCATACAATAAGTTTGGCGTCAATAGGCCAAAGTTAACTCAAGTTATTGAGCGGAAACCAAAAGTTGACGCCCGCCCGCCCGCCCGCCGACTTCAGCATTTCAATAACCAGTTTTCGTTGAAAACCTGGTTAATAAATAAAAGTCAACAAATAAAGAAAACAAAAATAAAGATAACAAATTCTACGTATAACAGTAGACTACTTTTCATTCGTTATGCAACTAATGTGCCTTTGTCCAAAACTGAAAAGTTATTTTATAATGTCTATTACTCATCTCTCTAAAAGAAAATAATAGGAGCCATATTTTCATGTCTGTCATACAAAATATATATCTCGTCGGGTTGTTATTATTTATTTTAGATTACAAACATATATATCCATTATTTTAAAAAAAGGAAAAAAAAACATATCAGGAAAAGACAGTTAAAAAAGCAAGGCCCCTACATAGTCAAAATGTAGCGGAAAATAAATCATAAATTCATTTAAAGATCAATTAAAAATAGGACACCGCAAACAACTAACGAAACTAAGATCCCGAGGGATTACCGCCTCGGAAACGTCAGTGGCAGAACATTTGCCACCCGAGGGGTTACCGTCTCGGAAAGGTCAGTGGCAGAACATTTGCCACTGCGGTTTTAAACCAGATTCTAGGATGCACCAACCTCACAATTGCCCTAAAAGGTTATTATAAGAACAAACAGGAACATGTTGTCTTAGTAAATTAAACTCAACCCACCCATCAACTCAATAATGTTGCGTGCAAAGCACACAAACGTATAAACCATAAAAAATAATGGAGTGAAAAAAGAGTGAAAAAAGAGACCAGTGCACTTGGACTAAAATCAGCACGTACACGGTGGTGGGAATAAAAAAGACTGATCGAGTTTCTACGTCTTTAACGACTTCCCTAAAAACCTTCATAATCTCTCAAAAGATCACTTAACATAAATTTTTGCTAATACAACAAGAAAAACATTATTTAGATCATATTCCAAAAAAGGTAGTTACCATCAGCTACATGTTGGAAAGACTTTAACATTTTTTTTGTCTGAATCTTTAAACACACCTAAGAAAACAATTACACTATCTGAGTTATTTAACTGCAGAGTATGAAAATGAAATCACATCTCTAAACAATAGACATAAATATGTTAAATTGATACCAATCAGGAATATATGCATAAGCTCAACGATCTGAAACATTTTACGCATACGTACATTTCAAGATTAAACATACAATAAATAGATAAAGAAAAAAGTATACAGACAACGATGCATTTCATTTTGTTTCCTTGGCCTGCGAAGTTATCTTAGACGCGTTAACAAAAGATATTATGTTCAAATATACATTTGCAGGTTCCATAAATACACAATATAAAAGGTAGAATACGCCTAGAATGTAGCGCATTCATATACTACAATAGTGCCACTGTGTTGACATTCACTTAGTGGGGGAAGTTGCCATAAAGAACAGTTTAATATGGCAAGAGGAACCAATGAGAACAAGCAACATAATTTGGACCTTAACTCATGTGTGGGTTGTGAAGAGGACACCTATATTCTGGTTATTTGCACAACCTTTTTTGCGAAGCCGAGTTATCTTAAACGTTCTCACTTTACATTGCTAGTCGGTTGGTGCTGCTCAGAGCTGGTTCGAGTCGCACTATGAGCTTGTTTCTTTATAAATCACAATAGCAGTGTGGCAGCCGTAAAATGTTTCCCCATACATAAAGTCAGTGTTGTCATACATTTAACGCCTGTCACCACTGTGGTGTGAGGGGGGGGGGCACTTATATCCCAGGTTTTTGCACAACCTTTTTGATGTATGTTGCAATAGCTCTTTACTCTGAGTCCACATGTTATTGGTTTAAAGTTTGAAGGATGAGGTGTTTATACTTTATGCATTAAAGTATTGAGTTTGAGAAAATTAGATAATGTAAGATTCAACAAATGATGACTTATAATGTAATTGGAAACACACATTTTTCGTCATGTATCACATAAAACTGCTTCCAATCAAATGTGTAATCATAATCTCAAACACAAAAAAAAAGCTAAATGCCAACAAAATCGCTTTTTAAGATGAGAAACTATTTATTAAAGGGACAAACGGGTTTGTGTTAAAAAAAGCAGAATATAAAATTATCAAATACTCAAGTTATCACAATGAACATAACTGTTAATTGTATTGTCATTATTATCAGGCGTTTTTTTTTATTTCGATAGGTGATTTCCTTAACAAAATCTCTTGTATTCGTTATACTCATTATAAACTATTTCAGAGAATGCAAACTATACCAGTAGAACAGGAATCACAACACTGATTAGATGTGATGGCAATATACATCATTATTACAAACAAGTTTTTTTTAAGGTATAATGACACATTACAGCAGATTTACAGACATTGCTACCTTTCAATGACAGACAGAATTACCCTGACTTTTATCAATTTCGGAGTTACAAAGTTTGTACTTAAGAGAGGAAGGAGTTATTCTGATTCATAAATCAGTCCATAAAACTGATACCTAGTATTTTGGATCTCAAATATAATTACAAGGTAAAGACAGATACAATGACTGATATAGAAAACTGCTCGATACCTGATCAAGCTTGGTCTGCAAAGTAATCCCGGTTTGACATTGTTTAACACCACACTGCAAAGGAAAATTGTAAAACTGCAAAATCTGGCTATAACATATCAGCAAATAATAGCTACATTGATATGCGAGGAAAGTATATATTATCTTCAGAATATGTTAAAATGTACTCTCGGTTTTCAATTAGCAAATATTTAATTGTTGAAAGATGTGAAATCAAGGTGCAATATTAAAACACTGGTTTTGAAACTTATGTGGATTTAGTTCTTTTGAAGTTCCCAAAACGAAGAAGGAGTCATTCATAACAGATGCACATAATTCTTTTCATTCTTAGAATTAATTTCTAACATTTCCTTTACTCTTATATTTCACGATCATACTGAATTATTCTCATTTGGATGAAAAAACACCGCGCAATGCAGTGGAACATCAATTGTCCGAATTTCAATAATGATAATATATTGATAATAGTAATTTGAATTAATGAAGACTTCATTCATCAAATAAAGTTGATATCAACAGTCTTGTACCGTTACAAATAGTTGTAAGTTCAACAGATTTTTATCATATCTAGCTTTACTCTTTTCTCTGAAGGTACTCTACTTTAAATAAATATTTTGCTAGAAAATTTCCATTTATTTTTGTTTTCAAAATAGTGCTTATCTGTAAAATAATGACTTGTTTAAATCTTTAGGACCATTTTGCCTATTAATATAACTCGAAGGTCAATAAATGACTTTCCCACAATCATTTATTGTAATCTGACACTTATTCAAGAGATGCCAGTCAATTAAGCACATACTTCATTCTTTCGAGGGAATTTGATTTTTTTTCTTTGAATTGCATGTGCTTCATAGTCTACAGATAATGTGGTAGGTCAGCTAAATTTTCTTCTGTTCCTTTTTTAAAATTCCCGCAAAGGGTTTAATTATCGCCGTTCCTGGACGGCGATATATACAATTAACAAGATTTGAACAGTTTTTCCTGTACACCGCCTGCCTTTAGCCAATCAAAGCGAATAATTTCATATCACATGATAACAAAATGGACGTCAAAAATCTTCAGCAAGGGATGTGTAAATGGACACGCCCAACCGCCATGTTTGTCGGGTTACTTATTCTTACAACTGAAAAATACCATCATCAATGTACGAACTCAGTACCAGTCTTCATGCTCTTGCGGGATAACACAAAATAATCGCAGTATTTTTTGCTACATGCCATTTCTAACTAGAGAATGTAGTCTAAATAAGAATATGTTTTGTTTGGTTTTTCTAAAACTTGCACTTAAAGAAAAAAAAATAATGCTTGCTTCCGGGCGATTCTAATCAGGATACAAACTCCCCGCAGCGGTTACTTCCCCTGATCAGTACAGTAAAAGTTGCAAAGCGTGACGTACCCGGTGCGAGGAGTTTGATCAGCATATATCAGTGTTTTATATATGCTTGTTTAGGGTCAGGGCAATATCGTATTTTTTTACCTAAAATTTATTCTGTTTAAATTTTACATGTAATATTCTTATAATATTGAAGAATAGTATCTAGCTTTTGTTAAGTAAACATTTTTTTAGTAATAAATAAAGTAAATAGCTGCGCAAATAGCTTATTAATTAGACTGGTTTACAACAAAGCAATATTTACAAGGTTTTTAATGCTGCAAATTTTAACATGATGTATAAAGATATTGGCATACTTTTCATAAAGAAACCAAATCATCCGCTTTCAAAAATAGCCCAGCTACAATAAAAACTACAATGTATACTTCATCTGCTTTATTATTTCTGTGTGAAAATTATCAGATATAACTTCGCTTTTCACTGCAAAGCATGTTATAAAATTATCAAATCAATGAATAGCGAACATGAAATACATTCACCTATGGATAAGACGTCATACATGGCTGAACGGCGAATTCAAGCATTTTTGGAAATGCTAATACTTGTACAAATCAGAATATAATTAATATATTATAATAAAGGAAAATTGTAATCAAGAAAGTGATTATCTTTGAACACGAGTATGTTTTTACACATGTATACGATATAGATGAGTTGGAATTTTCTGCAGTTTGAACTTATATTATTTGATAGGGAATACTTAGCATACTCCAGCCTACATTTCAACGACAACCACATAGTTACGAGAATGACTGTTTGTAAAGGCTAATGTTAAAAAGATCTCAAAATTTAAGTACTTTAATCATCTCGTTACTCACCTTAAAGACTTTAGAAATAAGTGCATGTCACCCATTTTATTGTTACAGCGTCACATAAAACGGTTAATGGTATTTAATCTCAAAAATAATATGAATACATTTTAATAAAGATCTTAGTACCTTAAAATGTTTAATAGTTTATCGGCACTCACTATCTTAGAATAGGTTTACGGAAATTGTCATGTGCAAACGAGATGCAGATGATTGATGAAGGAATTGTAAATGTTTTCCGTTAATAATTCATATGATGTCGATATCTACATACGCATGCAGTAATGAGTATTTGTGAGGTCATTATGACCGTAAGTTGTATATATCTTAACTACGTATTCCGTTTCCTACATGACCTAGTTTTAGCCAACACATTTCCGGTTGCCCTAGTAGTAAAGAGTAATAACATATAAATGTTAACAAACTTCTTCGAAACATTAGACACAATTGCGAAATTAGTTAGATTTATTTTACTGTAAATGGATTTTATTACAAACTTCATTAGATCCAATGGAACTACATCGTTAAGCGTATTGTTATTTGTCTTTTGATGCGTAGGTGCGATGTTTACATTTCCTTTGCTCTTGAAATACAGTTCGTTCTTATGTTTGCCTACACACGTGAAACATAGATTTAAACAATTTTGGTCAATGCCATATCTGTGGTTTGCAATAATTAGATGATTAGTCAAAATAAATATGGATAACTCTGTTTTGCAAGAATGACATTTTCAAGAATATTATATACATTTCATACAGATATGGAATAAATGATGCAGTGCCTCAGTAAATTGCATATTATACAAGGATGATTTTCATTTCATCAATTTAATTTTCAATAATTATAAAGTCACATTATTTTTGGCACGCGAAATCCCTCAATTCTGAGATTTATTAACTTTCATTTTTTAAAAACTTTTTTGCCCCTTTACAACCTTCTTTGGAGAGATAGAAATTGTGTTAATCTCACCAACAAAGGGGTTATCGAAAATATATGATATGCTTGATCTTAAATTTCGTTAGATACATTTTTGTTGTAATTTCCTTTGGAAAAAAGCATTTATTTTTGGACTCAGAAATTCAATAAAAGGGCAATATGTACATACATAAAGCATTAGACTCTCAGGCTATTGACAGCAGTATAAATGATTTATACTTATGTCATCTCAGTGCCACATTTACGAACGATCAATATGCTTAAAGAAATTTTTGCCCCCTTTAGACAAACTAACTGTAGAGTTAATAATTGCAAAAGCTTGTTTTCATTGGCTGTAGTCCTTGTTTGCCAGAATAGGTAGATTTTGTATTTAGATAGTCGTAATTTTACTAGCTTTAGAAATAAGTTGTCGATGACCTGTTTACACTCCTCGTTTATCCAAACACGTTCAAATGTGAATTTCATATAGTGTTTGACAACATTGTTCTAATTCCCTATCTGATCTTAAATATACCCCTAATGACTTCCGTACAAGCACTCTGAGTTTATGTTTCCAATAAAATTTCACATGATATCTTCTAATTATCCCGGTTTCATCAATCTAGCATTCCAGCTAAAATAGATAAACTGCAAAAAATATGTCAGTTCTCAATTTAGTTCGTTATCTGTATTGACAAAGGTAACTAGGAAAACATAATAAATGATGCTAGGCGCAGTTTCATTTCAGTACATAAATGCTCATAACAGGTTTACTGAAGTTTAGGTGTAAGTTTTGCTTAAAACCTAAATCTGCTTTCATATTTGTCACAAAGACATCGTCTTTGTAACCAACAGATGACATTAGTTTTGGACAGGTATCGTTATATTAGACCGTCTACAGAGTGGGAGATCCATAATTCAGGTATCGTCATATTAGACCGTCTACAGAGTGGGAGATCCATAATTCAGGTATCGTTATATTAGACCGTCTACAGAGTTGGAGATCCATAATTCAGGTATCGTTATATTAGACCGTCTACGGAGTGAGAGATCCATAATTCAGGTATCGTTATATTAGACCGTCTACGGAGTTGGAGATCCATAATTCAGGTATCGTCATATTAGACCGTCTACGGAGTGGGAGATCCATAATTCAGGTATCGTCATATTAGACCGTCTACGGGGTGGGAGATCCATAATTCAGGTATCGTTATATTGGACCGTCTACAGAGTGGGAGATCCATAATTCAGGTATCGTTATATTAGACCGTCTACGGGGTGGGAGATCCATAATTCAGGTATCGTTATATATGACCGTCTACGGAGTTGGAGATCCATAATTCAGATATCGTTATTTTAGACCGTCTACGGAGTGGGACATCCATAATTCAGGTATCGTTATATTAGACCGTCTACGGAGTGGGACATCCATAATTCAGGTATCGTTATATTGGACCGTCTACGGAGTGGGACATCCATAATTCAGGTATCGTTATATTGGACCGTCTACGGAGTGGGAGATCCATAATTCAGGTATCGTTATATTGGACCGTCTACGGAGTGGGAGATCCATAATTCAGGTATCGTTATATTAGACCGTCTACAGAGTGGGAGATCCATAATTCAGGTATCGTTATATTAGACCGTCTACAGAGTGGGAGATCCATAATTCAGGTATCGTTATATTAGACCGTCTACAGAGTGGGAGATCCATAATTCAGGTATCGTTATATTAGACCGTCTACAGAGTGGGAGATCCATAATTCAGGTATCGTTATATTAGACCGTCTACAGAGTGGGAGATCCATAATTCAGGTATCGTTATATTAGACCGTCTACGGGGTGGGAGATCCATAATTCAGGTATCGTTATATTGGACCGTCTACAGAGTGGGAGATCCATAATTCAGGTATCGTTATATTAGACCGTCTACAGAGTGGGAGATCCATAATTCAGGTATCGTTATATTAGACCGTCTACAGAGTGGGAGATCCATCATTCAGGTATCGTTATATTAGACCGTCTACAGAGTGGGAGATCCATAATTCAGGTATCGTTATATTAGACCGTCTACAGAGTTGGAGATCCATAATTCAGGTATCGTTATATTAGACCGTCTACAGAGTTGGAGATCCATAATTCAGGTATCGTTATATTAGACCGTCTACAGAGTGGGAGATCCATAATTCAGGTATCGTTATATCAGACCGTCTACAGAGTGGGAGATCCATAATTCAGGTATCGTTATATCAGACCGTCTACAGAGTGGGAGATCCATAATTCAGGTATCGTTATATTAGACCGTCTACGGGGTGGGAGATCCATAATTCAGGTATCGTTATATTGGACCGTCTACGGAGTGGGAGATCCATAATTCAGGTATCGTTATATTAGACCGTCTACAGAGTGGGAGATCCATAATTCAGATATCGTTATATTAGACCGTCTACAGAGTGGGAGATCCATAATTCAGGTATCGTTATATTAGACCGTCTACAGAGTGGGAGATCCATAATTCAGGTATCGTTATATTGGACCGTCTACAGAGTGGGAGATCCATAATTCAGGTATCGTTATATTGGACCGTCTACGGATCGGGAGATCCATAATTCAGGTATCGTTATATTTGATGGAATTTAATGAAAACGGGAAAATTTTGTAACACATATCGCTGGAGAGCATCGTTGATCTCGGCACGTAGAACTTTCTCAAAACGTATCATAACACATACAGAGACACAATTATTATATCGAATGTTTGCTGTCTCAGTGCTCTGAATTTTGAACTATATAAAAAAAACGATGTCCGATATCATTTGTCAGTTACCTGTCAAACTATCTAACAACCATAAAACCAGAATAATGCATTGTGTTTATCAAAATTCATAGACGGGACTATATCTGATTCCAGATTATAAAGTATCACACAGAATATTTCTTATTATCATCAATCAAAAGAGCATGTTGTGGTTTTCAAATGATGATTTGTGACAATATTTTGAAATACAAGAACGAAACGAGACACATTATTACATTGTTAAAAGCATAATATGTTATTCTAATCAAAATAACAGAGAATGTAGTACTTCATACCAACAAAAATAGGAACATTAAATGATAAATATCGAAGCACCGATATTGTGTGCATATCCACCTGACTGTTTAGCGGAGTGCGTGACATTCAAAACGTAAGGAAGACACCTTTCAGATGGACGTGACCTTAGTGTTGAACATTCCAATGTGTAACAAGAGAATTATTTCAAATAACCTAAGAAGCATTTGAGAAAGAAGAAACACATTCGCCGATACTTCTTTTTTGTTTCGATTTAGGTGTTTGAATATTAAAATGCTTTTAATTAATGTTATTTTGAAAATAAAATGAAAAATCTCATCTATACGTTTTAAACAGAGACAATTTAAAAGCTACATACATTTACAGATTTAAACAAAAATTAGAGTGTTTGTTAGTGAACTTCATTAACTTTATAAAGCATTAAGTGGACCATACGTCTATCGAATTCACATTAAATGGTTCATTAGATACAAAACCAACGCCTGACATTTAGTAAAGCAATCAGGTGTGTCATTTACCACAGTGCGAACTTCAAGCAATCGGTTATACAGTGTTATAAAAAATATTTGATGTCATTTTAACAATGTATAACGTTTGTGATTTTGAGTTTATTTGAGATATTTAAATTAGAAAATAATCCACAGATATTACAAATTAAATTTATGCAAAAATAATAATTGTTCATATCAACTGTAAATAAAATCTAAACCATATGTCAGACATAAATTATATCTAAACCATAAGTCAGACCTAAATAATATCTGAACCATAAGTCAGACATTAATAATATCTGAACCATATGTCAGACATGAATAAAATCTGAACCATAAGTCAGACATAAATAATGTCTGAACCATATGTAAGACTTAATATCTGAACCATATGTCAGACATAAATAATATCTAAACCATGTGTCAGACATAAATAATATCTATAACATATATCAGACATAAATAATATCGAACTAATGTCAGACATAATTAATATCTGAACCATATGTCAAACATATATAATATCTGAACCATACTTCAGACATAAATTATATCTGAACCATATGTCAGACTTATTATCTGAACTATAATTCAGATATAAATAATATTTAAACCATATGTCAGACATAAATAATATCTGAAGCATAAGTCTGATATATGAATGATATTTAAACCATTTATCAGACTTAAATAATATCTGAACCATATCTGATGAGGGAAATTATTACTGTAAAACTCAAAATTACTGTTATATATGTCTTGAAGAATATTTTCATTGTAAATTTTGTAATGAATAGCACTGATAGTATCTTTATGATAATTAACAATTGCAGTAAGGTTATTGTATAATGTTATATATGTAATAGTTTAGGATGAATTACTCCCCTAGAGTACAGCGCATGGCAAGCAAAGATTATGAACCCAGATACTGTGCCATCTTCTTTTCTTATTTGTAATTGTTGTTATTTTCATTTGAATTTATAAGTACTGTTTAATATGTTAATTTCAGGTCGATGTTACATTTAAATGGCCTTAATACATGTATAGACATTGAACACTACACTCTGTCTTGACTCAACATAGGTTACGAAACTATATACATTGAATAATTACAACATTGACATAAAATCAAAGGCGCCATTTTTTAAAGTAAAGACAAACAACCCTTTTTTGCTCAGAATAGCCAAAATAATATAACAAAATTAAATGTCAAGGATTTATGGTAAACTTTCGCCGACAGATAAGTAGCAATAGAAATACCAAAACTTTCGGACAAACATGAACAAAACTGCTCACATCAATATTTGCTTTCATGAACACTCAGACACGCCGACCTACACTCAGACACACGCATATATATAATTTGATCAATATATCAATTTTAAACACACAAAAAAAATACTAAAGACATAAAAGATATTCACAGTGTTCATGGAACTCTAAAAATTTTGAACGAGTAAATTGCTGCCATAACATCTCACTTTGTTGTTATGTTACAAATATGGTACCTTAGGTAAAGAACAAGTTCACAATGAAAGATCAACATGTGTCTTTTCTTTTCTAGGCTCCCGTTAGAGATAATCCCGTTTATTGTTATAATTCGTCATTTCAAATATAATTATAATCTTTGAATGACACAATTATATACACAAAATATTTTCATGTACCAATTATATCTATATATTATATCAACTTCTTATTTATTTTCCATTTTCAAATACAGTAACTAAAACCTTAAAAAAACATCATACAGACATTTTTTATATTTCTGCGGTATAATGGATATAAGTGTAGTAACATATTGTTCACCGTAGGTTTTTTATTACAATGCCTTTTCGTTTCTGTCGACATGAACAAATTGAAAGTGGCTGATATGATCAGATACAACAAGACTGAACATCCTAAGCATGGAATGCAAGCTTAATTTCTATATATAATTTGAAAGGAACTGTTATACCATCAATAATGTAGTTGCACCTTATGCTCGATATTACGTAAACTTCGATATAAATATACAAATTAAGGTTTCATCAATTCAGATTGTTGATAATGTATATTGTTTATGGCGAAAGTTTATGTTCCATAGGACATAAGAAATAAAACAAAGGCTTTAAGATATGTACAATTTATTTTGTCCGAAATCCTACTGTTTTTCATTTAAATTTACTGTTTTATAATGAACGGACATTATATTGACTCTCACTACATGCTTATGTAGCTCATAAAATAGTGCATTAGTTAAACCAGAGTTAAAATTGGTCCTTTGTTAAGTACTGAAGCTATTCATCACTTCAAATCTAATGTAAGTTGTATAACGTAAAACTTATCAACAAACAGGCAAGATCAATATGATATATGTTTCGTGTACTGCAATTTCTGACTGCACACGATTGCTTAAAAACTTTGACAATTATATTCGCATTCATTCAAATAATAAAACGACATTATTGACGCTGTACAACAATAATAGTTTTAAAAGCATTTCTCCTATAACCTCCAAAATACATTAAATAATATAAGGTAAACTAATAGCGAAAATGGGCTAGCTTTACGCAATATATTTATCAGCATATATATTTTCAACATGTTTGGTTGTCTTCAAGTAAAGAATAAATTAATTGACGATTAATCACTGCTGATAAATATATTGAGTGAAGACGTGCAAAAGTGCGAAACTTAAGGGTCAAGTAAAAAGGATTTCTTTTTACATCTTTAATGGCATGCATAACAGGTTTTGTTATGGCGTTTACTGTTAACTTTCCAGTCTCAAGTTTCGCAAAAGCATTCCGCTATACAGCGGATATACAGTTGCAAAACATAGATGTTAATGAAATGGGCTTTTTAAGGAAGGGAAGTCATTAATTTAACTGTCTGGAATATATATTATTCGTCTTTTAAAGGGAATGGTGTTTTTGTCCTCATTATGAATCTTTCCTGACTAAAACTATTTCGCTTTTGAATAAAAGCTTTGAAAGATCACATTGATGTGATATTTTGTTTGGCTTCAGATAAAATCTTTAACAAACAAAAAACAAAATAAGAACAGTAACAAACAAAAATAAACTAGAAAACAGATAGTAGGTGTTCACAATTTTGTCTTGCATTGCAACGTGTACACAACATTTGAGGCAATTACATGCAATTGTGAAATTATATGGACTGCCCTTCAAAGCAATCATGAAAGTGTTATAAGGTGAACATGGTTACAACGTATTTTATTAATGGCCGACCTGTGAACGTTCTTATTTAGAACTACAATATAGCAACGTTTGAAAATTTCAAAAAGCGTCATAAAAATATAAAAAAATAGAGATCCTTGTCTTGTCTATGTTTAAATTTGTTTTGTTTTTCGGACATTTTGTTCCTAAAATGGCTAAATGTTAGACCACTTCTTCAAAATGTTTTATTCAAGAAAGTTTTTGACGTGAAGGAAATTCTTTCTTCTAATCCTACAGAATAACAAAATTAATTGTATATAAATAACACCAATGCACTGATGCTGCAATTGTGACCCATTCAATTTATCTGATTAACTCAAGTTATACCACTGAGATAGTTATAATAATTGTTAACAAATAGGCTCTGCTAAATTCACACAGCTTTCCAATAAGACGAATCTAGAGACATCTCGAATACTTTGTTGACATTCGTTTGTATTATTTCCTTTTATACGGGCTCTGAATTGCTCTTATTCCAAAACATCTCGTTTACCCGGAAACAAGATCCTTGACATCAACTCATCGATTGACGGGAACCACCCCTAGAATAAATAAATTAATTAATAATAATAAGCCTGTTCTTGGACATATTTAGTACTTTAAAACATTACCGACACTTATGACCTTTTCTTTAAGTATGACGCATTTTTGTAACTCAAGATTTATCAAGTCTCCTATAGTCAGAGAGCTACAAAAATTGCAAGACTCGACGTTTATACAATAGGGCGTCAACTGACAATTTTGTCAGTCTGAATCCAACAGTTTTGTAAACTTAAACTTGTATAGAAAAGTGTATGCCCGTTTATTCTTTGTCAGTGTAAGATGTTTGTATTTTTATATTACATGCTAGATGTGTCTGCTACTTTTCAACATTGCGCACGATACTTCGTTAGATCAAACTAAATAATCAACAGAGTAACAGACAGAAACCTTGTACGTGGTGACAGATCGGCACATACATGTGGGCAAAGTATACATTGGCACCTCGAAATCTTTTGTTTACATATATTATTCATTTTAAACAAATTTATTTAGGAAAATAATACAATACAATAAAGGTTGTTGTTCAGAAAGGTCCTATACAGCTGAAATGAAGACACATAAACGGAGAGATTTTTATTTCTTCTATTAAAATGCCATGTTCAATTGTCATGGGATGTCTCAACCCTACATAAAAAAAACACATAACTGAAGTTTATAGATAAGAAGTTTCTGCAGTGTGTAAAAAGGCTGCCTTGCTCAACTAACAACTGTTTTGGCCTACCGCATCCTGCAAAGTATGTGATGTTTCTCGTATATGGAGTTATTCGTTCGTTTTGTTTAATATTTGTTTTATTTTTTTATAATATTTTATTGTTCACAGATTTTGTTAAAATCATTAAACCTTTACCTAAATATATCAACTGTAGGTATTGATGATCATCATGAAATATAAAAAAACCCTGATAGAATTAGATTGTTTATAACGATTTTCCTTTAAGAAAGATATATCTCACTTATTATTAATCACCTAAAGTACAAAAACATTACGAAAAATCAAACTTCTTAATTAGACCATTGAATTGATATCAGTCATTTTAGATGGTTTACTAAAGATAATCGGAATCATGGTGTGCAAAAAAGCAGAACTCAAGCTAATGAAAGGAAATTCTTTTACCTTAACAGAGACTTAGCAATATACGACCAAACTTTTAGAAGATCCCATTTTCGGTAAAGAAAAATGTAGTGATCTCTGAAGTAGATTTAGTATTTCAGTTTTGATATGACTTATAAGAATATAAAATTAAACTTTTCTTACTTGTACTTCTATTGTTGCAGAAGACTTTATCATAGATATATTATCGTATGCAACAGTCTTACAAAAATGTACGGTACCACGCAATTATCGAAAAAGAAAATGTCATTCTTTCTTTACATGAAAGACAATTCATCTTCGTTTTTGCTATTGCTATTTACGATTTGCATAAGATTTGATCTTATAAAATATTCCCATATGCATTTGTCAAAACCAAAAGCATTCTAGTAAAAAAAGTCTGCAAAAAAGTGGAAACAGGGCGTACCAGGAAAAATCACAGTTAAAAACACAGTATCTCCCACTACCACCTACATAGTCCAAAGGTTTAGGAAAAGATAAGATAAATTCATTTATAGATAAAAAGTGGTAAAAAGAGGACACCACAAACAATTAACGAAGATAAGAGCCCGAGGAGAAACTGCCTTGAAACGGTTAGTGGCAAACAATTTGCCACTTGAACTTAAAACCAGTTATCGTAAGAACAAACAAAAAATTTGCCACTTGAACTTAAAACCAGGTTATCGTAAGAACAAACAAAACATTTGCCACTTGGACCTAAAACCAGGTTATCGTAAGAACAAACAAAACATTTGCCACTTGGACTTAAAACCAGGTTGTCGTAAGAACAAACAAAACATTTGCCACTTGGACTTAAAACCAGGTTATCGTAAGAACAAACAAAACATTTGCCACTTGGACTTAAAACCAGGTTATCGTAAGAACAAACAAAACATTTGCCACTTGGACTTAAAACCAGGTTATCGTAAGAACAAACAAAACATTTGCCACTTGAACTTAAAACCAGGTTATCGTAAGAACAAACAAAACCCAGTTGTCTTGGTGAACTTAATCCAACCCACCCATCAACTAGACAAAGCTGCTTGCAAAAACTCACAGACATATAAATAAAAATAAATATACATAAATATAATGGCATTGTAGGGTGAAAAGGGTAGGCACTCAATGACCTTACCGAGGCCAGAGCATTTAGAGTAAAATTAGTAAGAACACGATGCAAGGTGCATCTGTTAATTTAAAAAAAAAGATATCCACTACATATATCAGCAGTTTCCTGAAATTAAAGTCAGTCGATATGAGACTTTCTAGATGTAATAACTAAAAAAAGACTTCTGTAGAAGGGGAAACATAATCAAAGTCGATAAATTATCATTTCCTTGCGTGATGTCTGAAGTCACAGGTAAGCAAAAGCCAGTACTCTAGGACACCTCATGTCATGTACAACTTAAGTTAGATAAGATAACAACATCAGTCAAAGAAGTTCAAATGTGAAAAAGTGAAATTAAAATCGAACAAACCTCTGATATTAAGAAATTAGTAATCTTAACATTAAATAGTTTTAAGGAAATACTAGATGGGTGTTCAGTGGAACACTTGTGTCGCCATTGGGTACTCTGTTAGAATAACTTAAAAGGTAAACAAGAGTCAGCTGGAAAAGACAGCATGCTAGTCAAAGTACAACAAGACCTGTCCCCAAACAGCATGCTCCACTTTTCTCAGTGCTGGATAATTAATTATAAGCCAAGTTAAACAAGAGGCCCAAGTGAAAAAAAAATTGAGTAGGGGAGGACAAGTACCTAGTCATACAAGATGAAAATAAAATGTGGTCAAGTACTTATGTATTAAAAAAATCGGACCCTGTGGAGCGGGGGTGTGACTGGTTTGTGGGGGGGGGGGGGTGGATGGGGAGTCAAGTACCTATGTATAAAAAAAAATCGGCCCTCCGGTGGTATGACTGGTTTTGGGGGGATGGGGAGTCAGGTATCTATGTATTAAAAAAAACTGGGCGGGGGGCGGGGGAGTGACTTGTTGGGGGGGTTGAGGGTGGATGCGGAGTCAAGTACCTATGTATTTAAAAAAAATCGGGCCGGGTGTGTAAAAAAATAGGGGGGTTACGTAGGTGGGGGATGGGGGTTCCCATTCAGAGGGGATGTTGGGGGGGGGGGAGTACTTACCCATCTCATGTCAGTTAATATTTTATTTCTAGGCTTAAGAAGTTTTTTTCCAATATAAAAGTTTAGGCAAAATAAAGTGACCCCTGGGTGGGGCTAACTGTGACCCCAGGGACATGGGTACCAACAATATTTGCAGGGGTCTTGCTGGTGATCAAGTATTCCAAGTTTGAATGGAATATCTTTAACACTTTTTGAGATATGGACATTAAGAAAATGGTTAACCAAGAAATTTTAACTTGAAAAAGGGGCATAACATTGCAAAATATTAAATTTGAGGGTTATCTGCCCTTGAAAAATGGTGTTGTCTTAAGTGATACATATGGAGGCATTATAATTGGAAAGTTTGATGAATAAATATTAATAAATTGCATAGTTATAGCCAATGTTAAGTTTTCATGACAAAAGCCAAGTACAAAAAGGGGCACTCTGTCAATTGTGACCTTGACCTACAGATTTTGGCATCATCCTGACCCTGTTGTCGTAAGCGATATAATTTGAAAGTCTGGTGATGAAATGTTAAGAAATGGCAAAGTTATTGCCAACGTTAAGTTTTCGTGACAAAATCCAAGTACAAAAAGGGGCATAACTCTGTCAAATGTGACCTTGACCTAAAGATTTTGGCATTATTCCGACTGTGTTGTCATAAGCAATACAATTTGAAATTTTGATAAGGAAATGTTTAGAAATGGCAAAGTTATAGCCAACGTTATGTTTTTGTGACGGACCGACGGACAAAGCGATCCCTATGTATCGCCGTTTCTTCGAAAGGGCGACACAAAAATCAATATGCTTGATAAAATAAATCAGGTACTAGCATGTACGGAAATGGTGCAGACTCGAGGCTTGTGTTGCTGATCGAAAGTCTAAGAAATCTTGTTTTGAGAAAAAAGAGACAAATTCTTACGATACATGATCAAAAACATGCCAGGCCATACCAGTTTGTTAATTACAATCCACTCTGGCCAAACTCTACCTTAAGTTAAATAAAATCCTGGAAACTGATATTCTTTGAGCTGTTTTATTATTAATAAAACAGAAATTTATTCAATAGTTACATTTTTACAGAAAAAAATCAAGGAAAGCACCACTATGTAAACGACTAAATTAAGTGAAATATAACATTCAAATCCACGTTTTTGTGTATCCGTGATACAGTTTTCTCAATGGCAATAATGTATGCAATTCCTGGAAATTGAAAGACTGATTTGTTTAAACAACTTACAAGTAATTGCATGCTTGAAATAATTAATGATTGTTTATCGATCGCGACAAATGACAACACTAGAATATATAGAGTGTTTTGATAATTTTGATAAAAAAAGATTGTATGAATGCAGGATAATCTAAAAAACGATGCTTAATGCTTACCTGTACCCAGAAATACTTACAATCCTGTGATCACATACCGAATACATCTCGCGCGATGATTGTTTAGAAAATAATAAACAAATCTTACTATTCTTCACGATTGTTTTATTTAATTTCATAGCAGAGATTTTGAACAAAAAAGTAAACCCAGATGTTTATTAATCAGCAAAAATACGAATTTAAAACAAAAAAATCATCTATATGTCTATGAACATTGAACTTTGACATAGCCAGGCTTTCTAAGTACAGGTTAAGTTTTGAATATCTGTACCAAGTCGAATAATTTGTAATTCATTGTAAATGTTATAAGCGTCAGCTAATGGTCAAATGCGTCAGCTAATGGTCTTTAGCGTCATCTAGTGGTCTTAAGCGTCAGCTAATGGTCTTAAACGTCAGCTAATGGCCTTACTGTTCTCGAAAATAGCCTCTCATTAGTCCATGTTCATTCTCAATTTTATTCAAAAGAGCATGCAATAAGTGCATAGAATTTTTGACCGAATTACACACATATCTACATTTTTCTTTTTTTTTTAAAGTTGCTCTGTCCGTATAATATAGCATCCAATCCGTTATTTATCCGTTATGTATCCAGTTAGAAGAAGTGTAGTGTGTCGTTATGTTTCTTTTCGAACTAACAAGTGTTTAACATCAGTCTGGCATAAGTAACTGTGAGAGACGGTGGAACTTTTTGCCAAATATTTCGCATGTTAGTCATTACAATTTTCTTCTAGATAGATAGATAGATAGATTTATTTCGGTAAAAGAGCACATAAAAACATGGCAATGATATGATGCATAATACAGCAAAAACACTGCATACATTCAAATTATAAATAATGTTATACACTTCAATACCAGGGATAACACACAAAGAAGAAAAACAAAAACATGTTCTTTATTTCCATTGTGGTCACTGTGATTGGCGGCACGACACAGGAAGTCATGTATATTTAATTATGACAAAAATTTACGAATAATCATATCATTAAAATTAACCTGAGATCATCCACGCGTCATCTGTATCACAGCATTTATAAATATCACAGCGAAATTTGTGTTATATCATGAGATGTAGCTTAAATAAAAAAAAATAAAGTGTAGTATAGAAATGAAACACTAGCATTGTACTTAAAGAATAAAAAGAGATTAAAACTAGCTTGTCATTAGATGAACTTTAGTGGCATATCTGAACTTTTTGGGGCAGCTTATATCCCTTATAGTCTGAGGGAGACTGTTGCACAGAACAATCGCATTATCAGCAAACGACCTTTTACCAAAACTGCCTACCTTGGGTAATGAGTAGCGCCCAGTATCACTGAACGTAAAATTTGAACTTGACACTTGTGAAGAAACAGCAGTCACTCTTGACCTTGTATAGCGATCATGCACCGAACTAAGGGAATGAAATGTTCACGTAGATAATCAGGGGCTAGTCCTAACTTGATTTTATGTGCGTGACCTAGAGTTATCTGATCAACTCTCTTTTATTCTGGTAACCAGTTTGAGGACATGAAATGATCAATACCAGTATGTGACCTGTTATCCAAATTCAAAACAAAACGAATAAGTTTGTCCTGTGTAGTTTGAAGCCTGTTCTTCCAATACCGTGTCAAGCAAGGGCACCAAAAGGAGCACACATAATCATAATGGTACTGAATGAGCGACATTACCAACAATTTTCTTGTGTGAAATGTCAGAAACTGACTTTTACGACATAGAAATTTTAAACGGGCATTAGTTTTTCTGACCACCTACCTAGCAATTTAACCACATGACAAATGTTGGTCCAAAACAGCACCAAGAAATTTCACTGAATCTGTGGCTTGAATACTTGTGCCGTTAAAAGTGATATTCAGCATTGACTGGGCTCTTAATCTAGGTTTAGAACCAAACAGAATGGACTCTGTTTTGCCAAGGTGCAAAGAAAGCTTATTATCAACAAGCCATTCACTAACACTCTCCAACTCATTGGAGAACTGTGTTTCAATATGGGATGTGTTTTTATCAGCATAAAAGGATACCTGAATCGTCGGCATACAATAAAAGTTTGTTTTTAACAACATCAGACATATCATTAACATAGATTAAAAATAAAAGAACAAATCGGAAGAAAAGATCTTTAATACCAAGTCATGATTTGTATTTCAAATAAAGTTTGAATCAAATGTCAATAAAGCTACAATTGCCTTGACGATGCTTAGTTTACTGCTGTCAATGCATGCGACTGAAATCAAATGAACACCAATGATTTGATTCGGATGTCCTTATGCATAAAATTTAAAGATAAAATGAAATTCAGCAAAAATAGAATGGATGACGCATTTGCATTGAATGAAGAAAAGCTGAGAAAAATATTATTGTTAAATAGAGGGGACGAGTCTTAAAATAGATTAGTTGGGCTTAAGCTGAAATATGAAATAAATTTACAAAAATATAATAATGATGATCATCATTCAAAATTTTCTCCAGTCAAACATGTCCACTCAAATAAATGCCATTCATGTCATATTTTTAAAATTATTGTTTTCAAATGATGTGAGTAGTTTGAGTAATTGTTATTATTTAAAAATCATATTAAGTACCAGAAACATTGTAAATCAGGAAAAAGTAATATTTTTATCATCTAGAAATTCTTATCAAATTTAGAGAATTTATTATGTAATTTACTTCATTTTTCCTAAGTTACCGTCCGTGAAACACACAATGTCCTTGACCTTTTTGATAGAACAGTTGTAATTAAAGACTGTAACTGTAATAACGATTGGTTCACGTGCTGAACTACCTTAAATATTTCGCCAATGAAATTAAATAATAGTACGTAATATTAACCAATAGGGAAACAAAAGTGTTAATTAAATTAGCCTTTGTACATTTAATTGAGTTCTTGATTTTAATATTACATTTAACTTCGTTATATTGGCCAATTCTATAGTTTTACAATTACTGTAATGGCATACTGGTATTAATGCATTACAATCGGATTTTAGAGAAATTCATGGTGTTGGCTGGTTATTGTTTAAACTATATATGTGTTAGAAAAACTCAAGTAAGGTAACATGTTTTTTTCCAAGCGTACACATATTATAATTATTATGATTCCGTTGCTGTACATTTGATTTACAATAATTTTCATGTTCACGAATAATTACCTAATAATTATAAAATGATATTTCAAAGCTCCACCTGCACTTTTGATCTCATTTTATCATTTTCATACATATGTGACCTTAGTATGAAGAGAGTTCTCAATACATAAATAGAATATAAAGAATATAAATACACGACGAATAAACCAAAACCCTAATGAATATACGGCAGAACGATAGATATATGTTTTTGTATTACGATTAGCTGGATGTAAATGTTTTCTGTATTTTATTGATTTGTTTTCATAACTAGATAATCAAAACTGTCAACTGACAAATTAAGTGTCAAATAATTGCAAATTCTCAAATTTTGTTCAAAATTTGAAAAGGCTGCCAAACACAATAGCAAATGAATTTATTAAAACAAAACTTCTTCAGAAAGTATATAAGTCAGAACGCATCGCCATTATCATATCAATTCACATACACACTAGGTAATGATTATGAACATTTTGGCATATCTTTTTTATAAAGGAATAGCTAAAAAGCCATCATAGTAATATTGATTCGCTACATTGTCCAATATATTGCTCTACTAGTTCATAAGCATAAAAAACAATATGAACGATAACATGTCAATATAATATTAATGTAATATTAACAATGAGGAAAAAGAAAATTTCTTCTTCGATAATTGTCCTTCTACTAAAAGTACTCAACAATACTGGTCATGACATGTCGTTATAACATTCCTACTGAATGTAATTATTTGAAAAATTGTTTCAAATGCTTTTTGAACTATTTTCTTTGCAAATATCGCATATGCAATTATGCTTTTATGATTTTTTTTCATGAGCAGCATATATAATCATTGACATTTATGAATACTGTCATCAGTGTCAAAGGCGGAGGAGATATTAGAAATGGTCTCCGTCCGTGCGTCCGTCAGTCCTTCTGTCCGTCCGTCTGTCTGTCCGTTTGTGCGTCCGTCCCAATTTTGTCCGAAGTATAACTTCAAAAGTACTTGAGCGATTTTCTTTAAACTTCATACACTGAAAGAGTTATTCTCCTTTATCAGATTTACTTGCAAAACTTTGTCCGAAGCATAACTCAAAAAGTTTTTGAGGGATTTTCTTCAAACTTCATACACTGACAGAACACATTCGGAGGAAGTGCAGTATGAAGAACAATAACTTCCACTTGCTTACTTTAGGAGTTATTCCCCTTTATCAGATTTACTTGAAAACAATTTTCCAGAGCATTACTCCAAAAGTACTTAAGGTACTTCAAACTTAATACACTGACAAAGCACATTGGTAGTAAGTGCAATGTGCAAAAAATTAACTCTACCTTGCCTCCTTTAAGAGTTATTCCCCTTTATCTGATCTACTTGAAAACTTTGTTCGAAGCATAACGCCAAAAGTATTTGAGAAATTTACTTCAAACTTAATACACTGACAGAGCAGATTAGTAGAAAGTGCATTGTATAAGAACAATATCTCTACCTTGCTTTCTTTTAGAGTTATTCCCCTTTACCAAAACTTTGTCCGAAGCATCACTCTAAAAGTACTTGAGCAATTTAGTTCAAACTTAATACAATGAAAGATCCCATTGGTAGAAAGTGCAACGTGCAGGTACAATAACACTACCTTGCCTACTTTTAGAGAAATTCCCCTTTATCAGATTTAAACAGTTTTGTCCAGAGCAAAACACTAAAAGTACTTAAGGGATTTTCTTCAAACTTAATACACTGACATAGCACATTGGTAAAAAGTACACTGCACAGGAACAATAATTCTACCTTGCCTACTCTTAGAGTAATTCCCCTTTATTAGATTTATTTGGGAGAAAAAAAAACAGAGCTATACTCCAAAAATATTTGAGGGATTTTCTTCGAACTGCATACGCAGTAACATACACTGACATAGCACTTCAGTAGGAAGTGCAGTGTGCAAGAACAATAACTCTACCTTGCCTATTGTTGACTGTATACGCACATTATTACATTAAGTTTCTCCTTCAGGTAACTTCTTCCCGTCGTGGAGATTAACCATGTGTAACATGGCTCTTGTTTATGTTGCAGATTTTGTATAAATGTTGACGTTAATTGCACGGGTGTTTTCCTCGGATCGTTATTTGCTCATCTAGAACAATTTAAATTAGATAGATATTTGCAAATTAGAAACAGCATATCGTTATATTCTCCTAAAAGGAAAGCTACGTTAATTTATTGGTCTAATGGAAATCTAAGATAATTCTCATCATATTGTAGACAGACTTTTAATGACATTTTAATGCACTTCAAGCTTTATGTTCACGATTTATTGATCTCTGCTAGCATTTAGTCATTTATTTATATACTTTAGAAGTGAAATAAGATGTGGAAACTAAATCATTTGTCGCATTAATGTACAAATAAAATTTGTAAAAAGATATGTTTGACTGCATCAGCAAAAAATCTTTCCCGCTTTAAAGAATTTCTTGCGCTACATGTAGTAGTCAAGACGAATTTACCTTCTGTAATACATTTTAAGTTTTTCATTCCTCTTCAGGCAAATTATTCATATACGTATGATCATGTTTAGTTGTCCCTTCAATGTTTAGTTTCTTTATCTTATCTATTTTCAGATAGCTCATTAAAATGATAATTCTTAAATGTATGTGTTGGTTAGGGTTGAATATTTTGTGAGCGTTTTCTAAGATTATCAATTCTTACAATTACAGTAATCAAGAAATAACCGTTAAGGTGACATACCTTTATATTTGAAGCATTAATTTACCTTCAGATATATAAATATAGATAACGTAGAAACGTATCATTGTCCCTTGTCAAAATGTCTATCCCGCATAGGACAATTAATTTAAAGGCGTGATGAATTTCAAAATCAGAAAAAAGTAGTATGCATTTATTTTCGGGAAATATTCAGGCGTGAATAATTAATTAAACTATTTTGAAAAATCTACAAGACAAAGTAATTTTTTCTCGGTTTTATCCGAAGTTTTCCGTTAAGTATTTTTAAACATAAGTTCCTACAATTATTTTTTAGCTTAAACCTTCTCTAAAAATGTGGAAGACACAGGTTGCTTAAATAAATACAAGGGCAGTTTCATAAATCCGAAGAATTGATTGTTCTGTTTCTTCCAATTTTGAGAGATTTATCAAAAACAAAATACAACTTGAAAAAAAAATGATTAAAAATAAAGTTTTCAGAAGAGAATTTCCCGAATTTAAACACCCCTCTTTTTTTATTTCTATCACGATCGCGCTTGCATTCTGCAAAATAAAACAAAGTACAGGCGTTTACCAAATTGCCATTTTCTCAATACAAAATTATACCTAGAACATCTCTTCAGCACTCCTGGAATTAAGAGTGTTTTGCACTTTAGAGATGAAAAATATAGAAAAAAAAATTAAATGCATTTTGTTCGTTTTTGGATGGTAAATGTATCTCTGTTCTCATGTCATGCGTTTGAGGGCGCTACACCATGTAATAACTGTATCTTATAGATGATCTTACTAGTATGTTACCATAGCATCTTCAACGTATCAAATTATGTCACTCTTATCTAAGACCCCATTAAACAAAACCCAAAAATGTCTATTTTGTTTTCTTCCGACGAAACAACTCACACAATCATCATTCATTGCGTAAAGTAGCTTAATTAGATCTTAAATATTAAATAATAAAAGTCATCATTCAATCATCTATGATTTATTTTGGAAGTGATATTTGAAGGTAACACAATCAACAGAAGACGAGCAAAGTATAACCTTATATCAACAACTTAAATTAGAGTATTCTCTGAAGAGAACTTGTCACGTGCAGTCAAAATGTGACTTACAAAATGTGTTTTATGGAAAAAAGAGGGTCAGAATCCTCCATTAAAACTCTCACGGATAAATTGCTTGTAAGAGATCACATATTGATATTTTCTTTTTCTTTTATTTTAATTAAGAATGCATTCATTTACAAATTAAATACATATATAAAACGCATTTACGCATGGTGTTTACCCACAACAGATAAGTGAAAATTTTATTGAGTATATCAGATATCTTGCTATAATCCAAAGGAACACACATTTTCGTTAATCCTGTGTACGATATTTGTCTAATGATGTACTATATAATATTTGTTTTTTCTGTATAGTATGTGCAATGGCATGTATACAGTCAATTCTTTTCTTGGCCTTATAATTGTTTATATTGTAGTTTTAAAATCAGGCCAATATAGTTCAGTGACCTGCAAGTCAGTTCTATTTTCTTTTTATTTTCTTAAAGCAGTAGTGTTTCTGAATCAGACACTTGATATCTTGGAAATGGTGTGCGTGTGTTCTCATCATTACTTTACTGAAGTATTATGTAAAGGGAAATATAAACATTATTTAAGACTAAAAATGATGTGTTATGCAAAAGTTTACGTAATATAGTATTGCTTAATAAATAAGGCATTTCTTTTTTTATTTAAAAAAGGAGTAGTGTCTTTCAATCAGACACTTGAAATCTTGGAAATGGTGGGCGTGTTTTTATGTGTGTTTTTTTTTCTTTTATTCATCATAAAGTTTTCTTTTACAAGTATTATATTTTTTTAAACTAAATTATGTTATGCAAAACTTTACGTGGTATAATATTGCTTTATTGATGTAATACCATTTCCTTTTGTAAACCAATATCTTATATGATAAGTCGTGTGCAAGAAGTGTGATGCGTGGTAAAAAATAACGACTAATGTTATGTTCATCTCTGCAAAAGGTTAATATCTGCCTTTGAGAGCTTAATACACATTATAAAATATTTGAATCTGTTTACGACGTTTAATGAATACTCTAGCTTTTTGTTTTTGAGCGTTTACTCTTTGTTTAAGCATTATGCATTTATTAGCTTGAATAAGTGTTTTGATAAAAACAGTCAAAGACTGCTTTTAAAATAGGTTTTTTTACGTACTGTCAGTTGTGTTGCATCGTTTTATACTTTGTGAAACGATGTAGTTGGAGCTATTATCTGACAATTATGTCAGATACATATAGTATATATGCTTTATGTGTTATGGTTCAGTGCACACCGACGTAAAGTTGTATAAATTCAATCTCTGACAACTACAGAAAGGAATCAGTGGAAAGAGCGTTGGTTTTCGATGCAGGACAGTTCGAATTCTGCTATGGGTGGTCCTCTCCAATTATGCTACGCATTTTGATGATCATTACATTGAGGCCTGTCCGGGATATTCCCTCCTGGACTTAGTCATAAACTTCAAATATATTTTTAATTATTTCTGATGTAAAAATAGAACACCAACATTCGCCATTATAAATGAAGACTTGCTCAGGAGTGGGTTATGCTTCAGTGCACACTGGCCTGTACATTTATATATATAACATCAAGGAATCTATTTTTGGCTCAGTGGTTAGAGTGTTGGCTTTCGATGCGGAAAACCTGGGTCAGAATCCCGCTCTAAGTTGTCATTATCAAGATGATTACTTCTTCTTTTTAACGCACTTTCATGTTCTTATGTTCTCTTCTCACTTTCTTGTTACTTTTTTGTATGAAATCGCTTCTAATACACAGACAGAATATATAATTTTCAGGTTTAAACCTTAAATGACTTTGCCACTGATAACTTATATTATTAAGAAGAATAAAAAAATCCCATTATTAAGACGTATCTCTAATGCAAAATTAATATCACGCCATAGGTGTAAATGCATAACGAAGATTCGCATAAGAATTTATACCGTATAAACATTTCCCATCTAAAAGCATTTGCGAAGTGGATGATTAAATAGTGTGAACCTTTAAAATGTAGAAATAAGAAGACAATGTTGCTGACATTTCTGCTTATCATGTGTCAATTAGATTTGTCTGAGATGAAAATTTACATCTTAAAAGTTCAAAATGCCAGTTTCCCGACGGATAGTTAATTATATTTGAAACGTGTTTTCTGAGTGGATACATGGCTGTAAATTTTAAAAAGTCATGAGCACATAAAATGAAATAAAAATAAGTAGCTAGTGTTAAATATGAACTTTCTCCGTTAAACAATCATTCATTAGAATTCAAAACAGCCAGTTTTTTTTTCAGGAGCTTTAAATGGATGAACAGAAACAAAAGATTATTGTCCGAACAAGTAAAGAAGACGAAAATGTATACATAGTACACTTAAAAACTAGAAATTTTAACAAGATTGACTTGGAATTTAAGCTATATAAAGCAAATACTGGCTACTTTAAAAGCAGAAACGGATTATGTTAAAAAGTTCACCACGTTGTTAATTTAAGAATCCAGTACTTCTACGAACGCACTTCGTTCACACTAAGTTCTTGCTATAGTAGATGAGTCAGATGTTCACTGAAACTTAATTCAATCTTTTCATATGGCGCACCAGTCGGTTATATAATACGATCAAAAGACAAGAGATAAAAAGCCCTTGAGTTTTAAATTATCTGATTGGCTAATATCAAACATTAATATTAACTTTACACTTGCTCTGTTTCTAGAACGTTTGTTTGTGTGAGAATTAAACATTGCCTTAAATATTATATAAACATGTCTTTGGATATATGTTACTAACAATAAATTACATCAGACAATGTTGGAAGCTTTGGAAGTTTTCAAATACAAAATATTAGCTCAAATATTCGGGGAAAAGGGAACAAATAAGTCGAATTTGCCTGCAACGTACATTTAAATATGTCCCAATTTCTGCCTAGGCCACTGATTAACACAGATAAACCAGAAAGAGTTACATTGTAATGTGTTGCAAGTTTGTGAATGATTTCAAATGATATTTAAGGGAATTATGCTAAATTAATCATTTATAAACTGATTAATAATGGAAACAAGAATACATAGTTTTCTTTCGGGCGTACATTCTCTAAGGAAGTGTTCATTTGTAATAAAATGCTAGCTTACCATTAAATGTACAGACTAGGGGAGACCCTTCACTTTTTCAAAATTTCTAATTTTATTTAAAATATCTGATTAGAAAACAAGCAAGTTTCCTTTCTAACATTTGTTTAAAAATAGAGAAGGGTTGGTATGATGTGGTAATAAAATGATCTAGTATTTTAAATTATTTTGAAACACTTTTGCAGCCATATATTGTCGTTTTTTTATCTGATCATATGGCTGCACTATAACAGTAGCATTCACAAATGATATAGCGGGAAAGAGATTATAAATGCATAATAAACAACAATTCTATACTGCATTTGGTTGTAATTTGTACAAAACAACAATGGAAATACTAGTATATATACAATAAATGGAAATAAAAAATGTTTTATTAATTATTCTCTTGACTACACATATTAATACTTTCTTAAAAAAAATACCCATGAACAATTATCGGATCGGCAGCAACATTAGCACAGACATAGATGGCAAAGTTCCTTCGAGACATTCATGTCGCCAAGGGTGTCTTATTAGACTTGTAATATATTGCGCTCGGCTAGCGGCTGTTACTCCAGCTTTTCCTGTCGCACTTGCCGACACGTTGGAAGCAAAATATCTAGAGGAAATACGTAGACAAAAAAACCACTGTTGAATCATTTTTCAAATGAAGTGAACTTCAAACGCCCTTAGGTTTTGTCATTGCAAAAACGTTTAAATCAGAGATATGATGTTAAACTAAAATCAGTTGCATTTGAGGTGTATATGAGGTGTATTTGAGGTGTTTATGAGGTGTATATGAGGTGTTTATAAGGTGTATATGTGGGGTTATGAACTGTATATGAGGTGTATATGAGGTGTTTATGAGGTGTAAATGAGATTTATACAGTTCCGTGATCTGCAGCTTAAATCAAATACATATTTTATCAAAAGAATTAAATAGCAATTACAATCACGTTCACGTGCAAATAATAACAATATCAACCAATGTCATTTACCTGGCTTCTGAACGGTAAGATGTATAATGTTGCATGCTTTACTTACACATTTTAACATGCTTTAATGTTTTAAATGTATTTTATATAGAAAATAATATCTCATATATGTTCCTTAGCTATACTTATGTAACGACCCTTGCAAAAAAGGGCCATTGTGGAAGCACGTATCCGACGGTGATAAATACCAGCCTTCCAAATAAGATTCTGAATAAATGTGCACTTGATCTTTCGATGTTTTAATTATTTAAATGATAAGAAAGTACACGGAAGTACAAGAAAGTACCTGCCATCTATAAATACGGAACCTTTCTACCTGTGTGTGATACACTTAAACATATGAGAAGAGATGTTGACGTCTAGATTTATTGCTGGGACAAAATTTGGACAATCTTTCTAGAAAACACCAGAAAAGTTACACTTCGTGTGAACAGACCGCTAAGTTTTTTGTCGGAAGTACGATGATCATTTAAAGCTTTTCCTGATGTATGTCTATGAAAAGGTTTTTATTCTTTTTCGGAATATTTACCTTCGGAGAACGAATATGATGTTACGATTTTTGCTAAATTAAATAAAAATATTCATTTTTTTCAATTAATCATCTTCGTATTTACAAGAGACTATAAATTATACTAGTATACTACAATTTGATAGATGCCACGTGTGATTTTCAGTAATAGCCACCTGTTCCATACATGAATAAAAAACGCATGCTTGACAAACTATTTTTATCTGGAAATACATATTTTCTAAGAATGAAATCCATTACAACAAAATTATCGCCAGATATTTTATAATGCACAAGTGAATATTTTTTCTTTAAAATGCTTGTCACACAAAGGTCTATGCTCTGCACTCTTATGACATTTTTTCTTCCATCCCAGTGCTGTCTCGGGGTTTATGAAGTCCAGTTACACCTTCAAGCAAGGAAACTGCGTCACACTTTAACTAGCAGTCATAAAGAAATTCAAACAGATTTATCATACCAATTATTAATAAAACATTGAATAGCTGTATTTTATCATTGTCATAATGATTGGTAGCAAACCTTTATAACTAACAAAAATTAAATGCCAGGACATAATTAGACAAATATCAAAACGCAGAAAACACATTATCTGATCCAAAATAGGTAATATCTATTACAGTATAATGCCAACAGACATGGAACAAACTAATGATAAATGTTTTAATGCTGAAATCCCGTGTTTTCACGCGTGATGATTTGGTCGGTGAAGAGCAGATGATGGTATAAAATATTTATACATATCTAAAAAAAACTATTATAAGATAAGCTGCTTAAAGCAAAATGATATTTTTCATTTACCGTCACAACTTTAAAAACGTGTCACGTAACATTAGATGTATAGGAACGTTGAATGTTATTGTTTTGAAATCTATTAATAGTAACAAGTAACTGATAAGAGATACAGGTAACTTTTTGAAGGTTGGCAAAAACATGGCGGCTGATTATATTGCAAAACATAGTAATTTTGTGATTACAGTTACAAAGTAATTTTTCATCAAATAATTCAATGTTTTATATCATTTAAAAGGTCTGTAAACTCATATTTTATATATTTAAAAAAATAACTGTCAAACTGTTTACTTTTTTGTTTGTAAATGGTTAAACAATGAACATCTGAGCTGTTAGAAAAATGCTGAAATGACAGGTATAAATTAGTTTAGTTTTCTTCTTTAAAAGCAAAAAATTCAAAATCTGCTTATATTTTCAAAATATGAATTTAAAGAGCTTTCAAATGATATAAGAATCTTAAAATTCGGCTGACAAAGAAAAAAGTTATCTAAAGTTAAAAATTCTGCTGCTATCAAATGTATATAAATATTGGTTCTCTTTGCCAACCAGTAGTTCAGCAATATTTTGGTAACAGGTGCTTGTGATGTCATCAGTCAATGTGCCTATACAATGCAATGAAGGAGAGATACCAAAACAGAGCCGTCCATTTCTCATCTCATAAGCCGGCCCGGCTAGCGCAATCGGTAGAGCATCGGAATGCCAATCTTGATGATCCCGGTTCAATCCCCATTAGGGCCGGAAAAATTTCTCCGTGATAATTGATCCATTGGATAATTTGTCCCTCACCTCTGAAGCAAGTGAGGCAGTAGACAGTCACTTGCGGAGAATTTGGTAAATTATTTAACTGGTTGGACAACAAGGAACACTGGTTAGGTGGACTGACCGCCGGGATATGATCTTAGCTGTTAAACTGGTGTTAACAACAATTCTCATCTCATAAATTACAGTTTTTGTTATGTATTTTTACGAGTTTGAAAAATGTGTTTATAGCATAAGTAACATAATGTCAAAACAAATACTGAGTTTTCTTCTTGAATACTTATGTAAGTATGCATCTTATAATTTAGTTTTGTCTCATAAATTCAATGAATGTGTCAATTGACAGGGTGTAAATTGGATATGGCGCAACCTTTCACGTTTCTTCTTCCTACGCATTCTTGGTGACTGTATTTTTTATGAGATATGAGATAGACGGTTTAAATAATAATATTGTTCAAATAAAGGAAACAGCATCCTTTCATTTCTTTGTAAAATATTTATCAAATTGGCATAAAGTATATCATTTGCTTAACATTACTCTTCTTAAATTTCGTAATTAAAAAAATCTCCTATCGAAATCTTGTATTTAGATACACCTCCATATTTACATAAAACTGAATAGGAATTAAAAAAGAGAAAATGGTAGATAATTTCACGTCCGAGCTTATTTAATGATTCGGATGAATCAAATTGCTGTTAACTGGATTTTCTGTACATTTGTCTTTCTTTTTTTCTTCTTTTGGAGAAACTTCTCTAATTGCAAAGACAACTATAACAGTAATTGCATATATCTTTGCGAAAAAAAACGTTGACAAAATGACACATTAAAGTAGTTAGTTATATTTCCAGGAAGCGCAACAAACGTTTATTTCTGCTTTCTTAAAGTAAAACACGTCTGACTGTAATTACATACAAATAAAAAAATATATAAGATCAACATCTATGTACACAGTACTTAATATTGACATTAAAGGTATAGTTTTTTTTTTAGTATAAAACATGTAAGTCTTACATACTCGTAAAACCAATTTGGTGGTGTTAATATTCAGAAATTGCTTGACAGAGAACAAAATGTTGTAATATAATACTTTACTTAATTCCCTCTGTCTTCAGGACTGCACTTCGTCTAATAAGATAGTTAAACAATCCTTGCAGTACAAACATAGCAGTACACAATTATTCACCATCCTTTTTAATAAAACAAAAGAGTTTAAAGACAGGAAACAAATACAGACATCATGTTTTCAATATTTTATAGCTTGTTGTATGTACTAACATAAAAGATGGTCGTCTCATCTCTTGTTAGATCATCTGACTTCTGTCATATCATGGCGTACGTGCAATTGATAAAGACGTGAAATGGTCAAATTCTGCTAAAACGGGAAATTAAATACGTATTGTCAATCAATCAATCAATCAATCAATCTAATCAGTCAGCCGACACATTATTTAATTTATATTTTTACAAAGGTTACTTGTAACAAACTTCGTTGCAATAAGCAAAACAATTCATTTGTATTCATTTCTAGAAGTATTAGAAATCAAATTTATTGAAATTATTAAAATATTCACTGTAACTGTGACCACAAATGTGACACTACCAAATAACCGAGCCAGTTTGCTACTGATAAGTTTTATTTTACTGAAAATGTTGTCTATACATTATCAAGAGTCGGAGTAATCTTTAATTAGGCTTTTGTATTGTAGGGAATAACGACTTTTTCCCAATAAAGTTATGCAAAGTCAAGGGAGTTAAAAAATTAGAATGCTGGTCAAACTTTCAATAAACTCATTTGAATAAGCTATTTTATCAAATCACGTTATCAAGCCGGAAGCACATACAATCAATAAGCCTTGCAGACCGTTCATTTTTATGTCTACAGAAGAGTAAGATCGTATAATTAGACTGTGATAGATTGTGGCAAACCTTTATACAGACAAAACTGGATCAAGAATTGAAACTAAGGTCAAAGTAGCAAGTTCTGAAGTGACCTAACGTGGTAAGAGTTATATATATTTATCTTTTTAAAGTTTCGTCGCACTTTTGTGAGATGAAATACACATTCGCGAAATTTCGCATGATAAAGATTTATTTTCGAAAAGCAATGGTATTTTTAACTAATTATGCAAATTATGAACCTATGCTAAAAGAGCAAAGTTCTTTATAATGGTTGATATTCATCTTGTCAATACAGAAAAACTTAAGTAAACTATTTTTCGAAAAGCGAAATGCCTTTTTCTTCACCATGTCTACTGACATAATAAACATGTATTATTGTTTTCAAAATAATAACAATAATAATAATAATAAAATTAATAAAGATAAAAATGATTATTAATGAATTGGATAAATTTATATTTTTTTCAGATGATTAAAAAGAAGGATCGCATACTATCAACCAGTTCTTCTGTTCTGAAAATTTAAACAATATTTCACATATAAATGTTTTATATGCTTTTCTATTATTGAAACTTAATGGATTTTAAAGTTAAATTATTATGTTGGTCACGACTAAAATATGTATAATACACTCATGTATCCGAAGTCTTTTTATTCGTAATAAGAATTTCCTAATATTAATTCTAACACTATCCGCAATTTGCCGACAATAAACAAAGAAGGAATTGAGCGTGATATATCAGGGAGTATAGCACGCTGAATACAAGCGCGCGCCCGCTGACGTCACTGAGAACGCCACTGTTAAATAGTGCACATACTTACGTCCGTTAAAAATATACGTACGTGTAAGAATGGAAATAGATTTTAACATTTTCGTGATCTACCGTCGTATATATCGCGGTTTCTCGTTCATATGCGTAATTATTTAATTAATATTTAAATTACTACGCATCTGAACTCGACACCGTGATATATACGACGGTATATCACTCAAACTTAAAATCTATTTCCTAAATATATTAGAATTATCATTGTTTTATTGTACTCATTTATTACGCTCAGTACCGTCATCTCTCAATAAATTAACGAAGTAGATCTCACAGGCTCTTCACTCAAAAAATGTGTTTTTGCGTTGTTTCCTTCATTTTTTTTTTCTCCAATTAAGCTGCTTATGAAACCTAGTATTCATAAAAAGCTGTTGATGATAACGAAGAAATGGTAAATGATATTGACGATAATGACAGAAATAGTATAAAGAGAGTATATAATAAGAGAAACCTTTCATACATACAATAATGTGTGGCGATACTTAGCTGAAGATACCTTCTTACAATTGTTCTGTCTGAGGAATCTTTAAGCACACCCGCTTTTATTTTTACCATTATGAGTTTTATAATGTCTTTTTATATGTATTTTATAGGGAACAGGATTCGTGTTATTTTAACCGCCGTGTTAAAAATAATGTCCCAGCTCCCAAAATATAAATAAGTATTGATACATTGATACCAGAAGCTTAAAGATCTAAAACATATTACACATGCATATTGAGACTTAGTATAACGTAAATCAGTAAAGAAAGAAACATTTTCAATAATACTATTTATAACGTTTCCTTGACCTACCATACGTTATTTATTGTGAGAAACCTTGAGCTACTCTGTGGCAAATGCACATACACTTGTTTACAGGTGTACAAAATACAAGACTGAAAAAGCGACCCTGTCGCAAATGCACATATACATGTTTATAGTGTACAAAAGACAAGACTGAATAAGCTACTCTATCGCCAATGCACATTTACATGTTTACAGGTGTACAAAATACAAGACTGAATAAGCTACTCTGTCGCCAATGCACATATACATGTTTACAGGTGTACAAAATACAAGACTGAATAAGCTACTCTGTCGCCAATGCACATATACATGTTTACAGGTGTACAAAATACAAGACTGAATAAGCTACTCTGTTGCAAATGTCATTTACATGTTTAAAGGTGTACAAAAGACAAGATTGAATAAACTACTCTGTCGCCAATGCACATATACATGTTTACAGGTGTACAAAATACAAGACTGAATAAGCTACTCTGTTGCAAATGTCATTTACGTGTTGACAGGTGTACAAAAGACAAGATTGAATAAACTACTCTGTCGCCAATGCACATATACATGTTTACAGGTGTACAAAAGACAAGGCTGACTAATCTACTCTGTCGCCAATGCAGATATACATGTTTACAGGTGTACAAAATACAAGACTGAATAAGCTACTCTGTTGCAAATGTACATTAACATGTTTATAGGTGTACAAAAGACAAGACTGAATAAGCTACTCTGTCGCCAGTGCACATATACATGTTTATAGTGTACAAAATACAAGACTGAATAAGCTATTCTGTCGCCAATGCACATATACATGTTGACAGGTGTACAAAAGACAAGATTGAATAAACTACTCTGTCGCCAGTGCACATATACATGTTTATAGGTGTACAAAAGACAAGACTGAATAAGCTACTCTGTCGCCAATGCACATATACATGTTTATAGTGTACAAAATACAAGACTGAATAAGCTATTCTGTCGCCAATGCACATATACATGTTGACAGGTGTACAAAAGACAAGATTGAATAAACTACTCTGTCGCCAATGCACATATACATGTTTACAGGTGTACAAAATACAAGACTGAATAAGCTACTCTGTCGCCAATGCACATGTACATGTTTATAGGTGTACAAAATACAAGACTGAATAAGGTACTCTGTCGCCAATGCACATATACATGTTTATAGTGTACAAGAGACAAGACTGAATACGCCACTCTGTTGCCAATGCACATATACATGTTTATAGGTGTACAAAATACAAGACGGAATAATCTACTCTGTCGCAAATGCACATTTACATGTTTATAGGTGTACAAAATACAAGACTGAATAATCTACTCTGTCGCCAATGCACATATACATATTTATAGGTGTACAAAAGACAAGGCTGAATAAGCGACTCTGTCGCAAATGCACATATACATGTTTATAGTGTACAAAATACAAGACTGAATAAGCTACTCTGTCGTAAATGCACATTTACATGTTTATATAAGTACAAACTACAAGACTGAATCAACTATTTTGTTAAAAGGCACATTACATGTTTCATAAAAGTACAAACTACAAGATGAATAAGCCTGGAGTGTATAGCACCTTCAAACACTACATGACAAATGGTGCCTGCTATTTTCTTATTTAGGGGAAATTGCCATAAGGAGCAGTTAGATATAACAAGGTTAAGTAATGAGAACATAACAGGCAATATACCATGGACCTTTAACAGGCATGTGAAATGTAAATCTCGAATGGTTTATAAAATAAACTAATAATAATAAGTCCGATGTTAGAACATCTTAAAGCGACTGACTCACAGATGGGCCGACGATGAAACAAAAATAAAATGTTCTTACATCTTGAAATTTTCGCTGCAGTAGTAAAGAACATATTTAAACTAAGTTACCGATTCATTTGTTTGATACAGAAAAACATCAAAATATAAAGTTTTACACACTTTTAACGGTAAAAAATTACCCCGTTTGTCACGGGGTAGACACTTTAATTATAATATTAATTTTGACGCATCGTGACAAGTATAGTCTTTCGGATGAGATTTTAAACCAAGGTCCCATATATCAGCGCTATACACTGAGCATGTAAAAGAACCAGGATTGTCTCTGGAATGGGATGCTTTCTGTATCTTGCACTACCCCACCACATAAAATAACTAATCTTTCCAGGGGGCGTCGGTCATATGGGCAACCGGTACCGACGATAAATAAGCTGAAATAGATCGTTACAAGTAGGCGCAGTGGCTCAGTGGTCTAGATCATCGCTCTATATTATACTAAGCGAAAGGTCGTGGGTTCGAATCCTGGTTACGTCTAAACTTTTGTTTTCAGTTTTCATGGTGTATAGAAGCATAATGTTATGTTTTTTCCATAGTATATTAAATTCTCTTAAATTTTAAAGGAAAAAAACAGCAAAATTCTGTGAGTCACTCGCTTTAAAGAAAGAGTATTTTGAATTGAAAGCGTTAAATAATTGAGCTTGGAAATTCAATAAATATTCAACAAATTCTTATTGATAACTTCATCGAGTACTCAAATATTATGAAGAACATAAATGTTAGTTATATAATGGCAATTCTTTTCAAGTAATTCTGCTAAGAAGAACGTGAACTGATGTCAGTTTAGACGAAACTAATATTTACTGTGGGGTTTTATTTTCTTTAGACTAAGTACATTCATTTTTTCAAAAACCGGAAATCATTTATGCAACATATAAAGATTTAACAATGACAGCTGTCTAATATTAGAACGACATATAACTCGTACTTAAAAACATCCGTTATTTTTTTATTAAGTTGTACTGAATAGTTTCATTAAAAAATATCTTGTGTATTCGTCTCATCCATTATTAAATACGGACTAAAAAAACAATACCTCTGCAAAACAGCAAATTATAGTACAGAGTAGATATAAAGCCAGTTTATATATCAGAATAATAAACATGTTTCAATCAAAGTACAATAAAACAGTACTATAGATCTACATACAGCATAACAAATTACCCTGGCTACAAAGTTTGCAATTAAGACATCAAAGACTCAAGTCTGAATCATAAAATGTGCCTATGAAACTGATACCGCAATATATTTTGACCTCTGTCATCGATGAAGCATATGATTATAAAGGACAGACAGTTTACGATGAGTGTTGTTGTTGTTGTTGATATAAAACAGCTCGATACCTGATCAGGCCTCAAATTGCCAGGTCATGTCAATTGGAAACGTGATATGACATCAAAAACTATCTCATTCCACAATCTTAATTTTTTTGCTCGTCAGTTTCTGGATTGTCTCTGTTTCCTGTCAATATTTTTACAAAGAAACCATGCCATATATCTTGCTGTAAAATATTAAGCCATTTACTGCTTCACTGCATCGAACCCCGTGTTTCGCGAGAAACGTTGTATTTGCTTAAGAAAAAGGGTTAAAATGTAATATTGGTTTTCTAAAGCAGTTATATAGTAATTATATGATTATTTTGAGATGTCATATGTAGGTGTTATATTAAAACACTGGTTTTGAATCTTTCATGGAATGTTGTTTTATCGAAGTATGCAGCTTTTCAACAGACGACTCATTCATTACATATTTATGTTTTTAGTTTTATTCTTATAATAATTTTCTCACGTTTCCTTAACAGTTGATTGTGTTTTCACGATCAAGGTAGACTATTGTTTTGTTTATTTTAATTCTGTTTGTTCAAGTAACTGCTAGGGGGAAAAACGGGAAGTGCACAATGGCATTCGAATACAAGATAACGAATATCTTGGCAACAGAAATAATTCCACTCTTAGTAAAGACGTTATATAATACAGTCGTTTTATGTCTCAGATTTTTTTTCAGTAAGATTTATATCATTTTTTTTTGTCACACATACATTAATATACTGTTACAAAAAAAGCTAAAGATCTAATGATAACTTTGAAGGCGCAGGTGTTACGCATATCGCCAATTAAATTAATGTGAGAAAAGAACAGAACTTTTAAAGTTCATATTGCTATAAAACTATATATTAATGGTTTCCTTCTAATGCTTATCGAGTAAAAAGGGCAGTGGTATCGAAACAACAAGTGTCTAATAGAATAAAGGAAAATGAATAAATATATAAACCAGATAAAAGTGTGCTCACGGCAGATGACATACTGTATAATGCTTTTATTTGGATGCTATATGAACTTCACAACATTAACTATTAACTCAGGAATATTGATGGGCAAAATTACATATAAAATTACTTGAAACAGATTATGCACTTAAGAAGTTGTGTACGACTTCTGTTGTACACCATCGGCACTTTGAAAACTTAAAGAACTGTCCATAATTTAATCTCCTATACTTGTCGTTACAAGATCACGATGTTAACATGTATGCTAAATAAATAGACAATGTTCGATACAGTGTTCATAAAATTGTTCGTTGTACATGTAGAAACGTTGAAGATGGGTTTTATATCCTTTTTAAGAATAAAATGAAATAATAATAAATAATAGTAATAAAATGAAGAAGTATGATAGCTTGATGTGTTTGTTTTGTTTTTACAGAAAATGTAATTTATCTATAGAAAAGTAATTTAGTGGTCGACTTGAGCCCTTCCTGCATGACAGAATTACCTAATGACTATATAGGAACATAATGCAAAATTCAAACAATGTGACCTACCTTTTAAAATTTCTTTCTTGTTATGGATGCAAACTCGATAAATATGCATGTTATCAAAAGAATATGCTTTAAACAACCTTTTTCAGGCCTGTTTATATGTTTCAGTATACTAGCAGTCAAAAAGCCGTACTTTTACACTGAAATAGATTCAAATTTAAAAAGAAATAATACATTGGCTTACATTTTATGAGATGAAACTTTCATATAATTCATTTAAGTTATTATATTTATTTCGAAATAGTTACGTTTCAACTTATTCAAATTTGTAATTTTAGTAAGTAAAATGCGTAATTTAATCACACGTACATTTGAAAGAATAATTCTGCTTAAATACAACACGAAACTTAGCTTAAATTTAAAAAATAATTTGTACTTAAATAAGATTAAAGATATGAAAATTTTGAGAATAATGGCATTTATGTTCTGTTTAGTACCTTATTAAACGTAACTTTTGATGCAGTGAATGTGTATATATTCAGTAGAAAAAGGTGTGACAAAGATGCAAATCACCATTTTTGTCAGCATTACTGTCTAGATAAATTGCGTTAAATGGTTAGGGAGGATTTTAAGATCATCAATTTTCACTAATTATAACTAATCAACTTTTTTCACCTCACACAAAAAGTCTTAATTTTGAGATTTTCCTCAGAGGTTTTAGAGAAGCGGATTGTGCCACTTATACCGTGTCATGACATCATATTTCATTGTCGTTTTGAATATCATTTTTACGGTATTAATCCCCTTTGCGTACTTATTTTCTTACTTTAAAAAGTAAGTTGTTGATGACTTGTTCACACTACCTACCTTTTTTATTTATTATAATATTTGACGACCTTTCTATGAGTCCCTATCTGAACTTAAATATACTATTAATGACTTCCGTACAATCACTTGGTGTCTCGAGATACGAATGCTTTTAATAACATTTCGCACGATATCTTCGAATTAACCCGGTTTTAACAATCAAGCATTCCAGCTAATATGGATAGATAGCAAACGATATGTCGGCTTTGTATTTATTTCTTTATGTGTCTTGACAAAGTTTGTGAGAAATAACTTTAAAAAATGATGCTCGGCGAAGTTCATTAATATATATAGTTACATACAATGCTCATAACATAAGTCTGGGTGTTATAATGGTTACGGATATAAATTTTGCTTAAAACTATTAAAACAGCTCTGAACGTTGTTACAAAGACATCGTCTCTGTGACCAACTGGTAACTTTAATTTAGACAGTCAGAATGGACAGACATATAAACGTCTCCGTGACCAAGTGGTTAATGCCTCCGTCTACAGAGTGGGGAGACCATGATTCATTTCCCTTTATATTGGATGGGATTGAGTGTAAACGGGGATATTTATAACATATAACACTGGGGAGCATCGTTGATAACGGCACGTAGGACGTTCTCTTGACGTATCGTTGCACATACAGATGCACAATTATAATATTAGATGTTTGCTGTATCAGTGGTCGGAATTTTGAAATATACAGAAATATCCGATATTATGTCTTAGTTACCTGTCAAACTGTCTCACCTCAAAACCATAAAGCATGAATAGCATTATTTTTAACAGATCTCATAGACGTGACTGTATCTGATTTCAAATTATAACGTATCACACTGACTATTTCTTCTTATCATAAACAAAAAAATATGTTGCGGTTTTCAAATAATGATTTGTGACAATATTTCGAAATATCAGAACAATCTAGACACATTATTATATTGTAAAAAGCATTATATGTCATTCTTATAAAACTTATAGGGAATGTATGTAATAACCAGCAAAATAGGAATTTTCAAATGATAAATGTCAAAGCACCGATATTGTTTGCATATGCAAGTGACTGTTTAACGGTATCCGTGAGAGTCAGAACGTAAGGAAGACACCTGTCAGATGAACGTGACCATAGTGTTAAAAATTCCATTTACGTTACCTGCAAATTATTGTAGCTAACGTAAGACACATAGAAAATGGGGAAAAACGTTCGCCGATATTTCATTTTGTGTTTGTAAGGAATCAGATGCTCTAATATGGAAATGTTCTAAATGAAAATTTATTTTAAAAATAATGGAAATTTCTTCTCTATATGTCTAGGACAGTGACAAACCTATTTACCTGTTTCCTCCATATATAATGAATATGCTTCATACTTATATAGGTTCAGAATCTTGTGAAGTAACAGTTTGTATAAACTGTATTCATTAAATAGTTGTACGATATAACAAACGTGGTTTGTACTTCTACTTTTCAGATATTTAACATCGCATCAAAATGGGCTATCTAGGCTTAAAATTTAAGTTGGTTTAAGTATATTTGCAATAGATCCATAGCTGATAAATATATCGAGTAAAGACATTTTACCTGTAAACGTGTGGGAACATAAATACTAATTTAATATGATATCTAAAGAATGCTAAATAGTCTGCATAACTGGTTTTGTCATGTCTCATTCCAGTCTCAATTTTTGCTGGATATTTGCAAAACAGAGACATAATAAATGTCATTTAAGGATGGGTAGTCTGAAATCATATTATTGGTCTTTTAGACTGAAAGGTGTTTTTACCTCATTAAGACACTTTTCTTTATAACCATATTTAGCTTTTGAAGATGGGCTTTTAAAATCACACTGACGTGATGTTTTCGCTTCAGATATAGAGTTTGAAATAGAAAATGACAACAAAAAAGAAAACAACATTTACAAAAACAAACAAAAAATAAACTAGCGAACAGATAGTAGGTGTTTGCAAGTTGGTCTTGCATTTCAACGATACACAACATTTTAAGCAATTACATACATTTTGTAATGTGAAATAATGTAATTTTTATACTGTATTTGGCCTGTAAATCTTCCCTTCAAACCAATCCTCTTGAAAGTGTTATATGATAAACATGGGTTTAATGACTTTTATTAATGTCCGATGTGTGGAAATTCTAATTCAGAAAATACAATATAGCAACGTTGAAACTTTCAGAAGGCGTCATTATAAAAGGACATGAATGTAGAGGGATCCGTGTCTTGTCTATGTTTGAAATTGTTTTACTATCCAGACATTTTGTTAATACAATGTCATAAGGTTAGATTAATACCTCAAAATGTTTTATTAAAAAGGTATTTGACAGGAAGAAAAATCTGTCTTCTTCTCTTCATCTCCTAGAAATAAAAGTAAATAAAAAGTTACAAAGTTAGTTTTGGTATGTATAAATATACTGATGTTGCAAATGTGAACTATTTCATCTATCAGTTTATTTAAAATTATACCAATAAGACAATTATCATAATTGTTAACAAATAGACTATAATAAATTCACACTGTTTTCTAATAAGACGACTCCAGGGACATTTTGAATGCTTTTTACGCTTTTGCTAGTACTACGCCATTTTATACGGGCTCTCAATTACATTTATTCTAATACATCTGGTCTACTTGATAGGAAATCTAAAAGGAACGGGCACTCTCACCTCCTTCCCGTAAATAAATAAAAACATAAATTTGTGCTAGAACAAAATGTGTGCTTAAGGACATTACTCACTTTTATACACCGTTTGTTTCGTTAATGTTATATTTAAAAAAAAAAGAAATGTGTTGTTAGTTTTTAAAATGGTAGCAATTAGTTGATATTTAGACAATTAGTTGATATTTAGACAATTACTTGATATTTAGACAATTAGTTGATATTTAGACAATTACTTGATATTTAGACAATTACTTGATACTTAGACAATTACTTGATATCTAGACAATTAGTTGATATTTAGACAATTAGTTGATATTTGGACAATTACTTGATATTTAGACAATTACTTGATATTTAATGAATTATTGCTGGAAAGCTTTGAAATTTGTTTCGTGAATAAATCATATATTCTATTATTTCAATTTAAGTAGAGGTCTGTCAAAGGATTTCCTTTATTTTTTAAATGCCCGCCAAATAAAAATATGACGAACCACTCTCACACTTTTTTTCATACAGGATTAAGTATAAAGCAACATATAGTATTCGAATATAACTGAAATTCAATGGTAGTTTGGCATTTGTGATATTGCCGGCATGTTTATTCTGTAAGGTCATCATAAATGAATTCCTACATTATCATAATTCTTTTTTTTTTTTAAAAAGGGACAGTTGGGATTTTTTCTCTCCAGAAAACCGGTAGTATACTTCCCGACTGTATATGAAAACTTCAAATATACTACCGTAAAACTACTCCTTTGATAACTTTATCTCTGATAATTTATAAACATTGATATGTGTGCTTAAGTTTTGTTGAAAAATTATAGTCCAAAATAGTTTTTATTTAACTGTTTTCACAAAGTTTATTCATATTTTGGGTCAAATTTGGCTTTGTCCTTGGGGTCACTTGACTTTATTTAGACTTACATGGGAAATAACGTTTAAACGTTTTGTTGGTTGAGAGCACAAGGCCTTGTACTTAGATATTTGATGTGTAACATCGCCTAGTGGACTTCTAGTAAGTTTGTTAATCCCCTTCCGCAAAGCGGGGAGGGGATTATAGGAATATCCCTCCGTCTGTCAGTTCGTCAGTCCGTCCGTCCGTCCGTCCGTCTGTCCGTCAGTCCGTCCGTAACACTTTCTTGTCCACTCCATAACTTTTAAACTGCTGAAAATTTTTAGAAATAATTTGGCACAAGTGATCACCATTATGAGACGATGTGCAAAGCGCAATTATTGGGTTGCTACCCCCAAGGTCAAGGTCACACTTAAAGGTCAAGTGTTAAAATGTCTACATTTCGAGTCCGCTCCATAACTTTTAAACCGCTGAAAACATTTTGAAATAACTTGGCACAAGTGATCACCATTATGAGACGATGTGTAGAGCGCAATAATTGGGTTGCTACCGACAAGGTCAAGGTCACAGTTAATGGTCAAATATCCACATTTCACGTCTGCTCTATAACTTACTAACTTGGCTTACGAAAAGTTGTTTAATTACTTTGCACAAATGATCACTACTATGACACGATGTGCAGAACCCAACTTCCATGTTGCTACCCACAAGGTCAAGGTTAAATATTCTCAATAACTTTTTGACTTTATGGAAGATTTTAAATAACTTGGCACAAATAATTACTATCATGAGACTGTGTGCTTATAATATGCATGGCACAACATCAAGGTCATGGTTGGTTAAAGGTCAAGAAGTACACATTCATGTCGGCTGCGGAAGGAGATTTAGCTGTCCTTCAGACTGCCTTGTTCAAATTATAACCATTTGTTTGGTTTTGCCTAAAAGGTCACTTATTTGGTTATATATAGACTTATAATGGAAGCTTATTTTTTTAACCGAGGTTACACAAAATAGTCTAAATGTGACCCAAACTACACGTTCAGTGTCTTTAAGTTAAAAAATCAACATAGATGCATCATATATGTTCTTAACTTGTTGTAAATGCTTGATTGTGTGCCTGTTTACTAAAAGAATCATTTTTGTTGCGCAAAATGGTTGGTCAAACTCAAAAACCGAATCAAAATATTGCAGATTCACATAAAAAATGGGACAACTTGGTTAGCATCCCTTCAATAACATTTTGGTAACACATTTCCCCATCTTTCAAATAGCAGCTACAGTTAGCCAACATATATGGCTAGGTATTAGTCGTATACATTATATATATATTCCCAAAAAATCCACATGAATGTTGATAATTTATCCAAATTTCTGAATATTTACGAGTAAATTGACGGCATTGGTCATAGACTACACGTTTTCCCGCTTAAAGCACCGAGCTACATAATTTAGGTCCTACCCCTTGTGTACAGGTTTTGCTGAAGTTTATTGTTTCTAATTTTATGTATTAAAAGATAACAATGAAAATCTATTTTTAGCTTCATTGATGCGTACTTGGAACTATGACAACAATTATTGATTTTCAACTATAGAAATAAGAGAAAAAAGGTAATCGAAAATAATTTCGCTACTTGTAGGATTTACACATGTTCAGTCAAATGAGATGATCTTACCGTGATGAATGTCATTTTTTTAAAGAATACAATTTGTTTCCGCGCTAGATTGGTTCCTTGCATAGATGGTTGTGTTTGGTTAATGATATAATGATAGATCTGTTTGATATTTGAAACCAACAAGTAACCAACTGTTTATCAATATGTATTGAAGTATTAATTTTACCTTATTATTTTTTCTGGTATATCATACTAAGTGTTTAGTAATCTTTGTATTACCATATACTATTTTATCTTTCAAAACTCAAGTTAGTTCTAAAGATCATATGTGCATTATAGATAATATATCTGCCACTGTGTTAAGTTTTCCGGAATTAACTGCTGATTCGTAGATTAATGTGCGCAGAATATATTTATCCCCCACAATTTGACATTATCATTTTGTTAGATCTTCACATTATATACAAGCAACTGAAGTTTAACATTTAAACGCCCTTTTAACAAATCGCCATGTTTTTTTTTCCAATTCCTTAACACGCTATACGTATGGTTATATTAAGTCTTTTTACGAACGCCTCACTGCACAAATAGCGCTGTTATGAATAATGATTCCCAGTCGGATTTGAACAACATCGAACAGCACAAACCGCCTAGCAATTCATAGTAATAACGCCCTAATGTAAACAAATTTGTTTCTCAGAATATTAACAACATATAGATTATAATATACACAAACAATTGCAAGAAACATATTCATACGAAAAGGATGAGACCACTTAAAGCGTTACATTTATGAGGGATATTGGTTCATATTTGATATAGCTGAATCACTGGTGTCGTGTTATTTAGGCAACACATTTATAAGATACAGCTTCAATTTTGATATAGTCAAAACATAGGCGCAGTGATTGAAAAGTTACAACTATGAGAGAAATGGCTTCATACTTGATATAGCTGAAACATTGGCGCAGTGATTAAAAAGTTAAAATTATAAATGAAATCGCTTCATTCTTAATATAGACTAAACACAGGCCCAGTGATTGAAAAATTACAATTATGAGAGAAATTGCTGCAAAACTGATATAGAAGAAACATAGGCGCAGTGATTGGAACGATACAATTATGAGAGAAATTGCTTCATAATTGATATAAACGACACATAGGAGCAGTGATTGAAGAGTTACAATTATGAGAGAAATCGCCTCACACTTGATATAGAAGAAAAATAGGCGCAGTGACTGAAAAGTTACAATTATGAAAGAAATCTCTTCATTCTTGATATAAGATAAACATAGGCGTAGTGATTAAAATGTTACAATTACGAGAGAAATCGCTACATTCTTGATATAAAATAAACTTATGCGCAGTGACTAAAAAGTTACAATTATGAGAGAAAGCGCCACACACTTGATATAGAAGAAACGTAGGCGCAGTGACTAAGAGATACAATTATGAAAGAAGTCACTTCATTCTTGATATAAAATAAACATAGGCGCAGTGACAGAACAGTTACAATTATGAGAGAAATTGCTTCATGGTTAACATAAATGAAACATAGGAGCAGTGATTGAAGAGTTACAATTATGAGAGAAACGGTACATTCTTGATATAGAAGAAACATGAGCGCGGTGATTGAAGAGTAACAATTATGAGAGAAATCGCCACACACTTGATAGAAAAGGAACAAAGAGGCAGTGACTAAAAAGTTACAATTATGAGAGGAATCGCTTCAGTGTTGATATAAAATAAACATAGGCCAGTGACTGAAAAGATACAATTATGAAAGAAATTGCTTCATTCTTAATATAAAACAAACATAGGCCAGTGACTGAAAAGTTACAATTATGAAAGAAATCGCTTCATTCTTGATATAAAATAAACATAGGCGCTGTGACAGAACAGTAACAATTATGAGAGAAATTGCTTCATGATTAATATAAATGAAACATAGGAGCAGTGATTGAAGAGTTACAATTATGAGAGAAACGGTACATTCTTGATATAGAAGAAACATGAGCGCGGTGATTGAAGAGTAACAATTATGAGAGAAATCGCCACACACTTGATAGAAAAGGAACAAAGAGGCAGTGACTAAAAAGTTACAATTATGAGAGGAATCGCTTCAGTGTTGATTTAAAATAAACATAGGCCAGTGACTGAAAAGATACAATTATGAAAGAAATTGCTTCATTCTTAATATAAAACAAACATAGGCCAGTGACTGAAAAGTTACAATTATGAAAGAAATCGCTTCATTCTTGATATAAGTAAACATAGGCGCTGTGACTGAATAGTTACAATTTCGAGAAAAATCGCTTTATTCTTGATATAAAAGATACATAGGCACAGTGACTGAAGAGCTACAATTATGAAAGAAATTGTTTCATAATTGATATAGAATAAACATAGGGGCAGAGAACTGATATAGACGAAACATAGGCGCAGTGATTTTAAAGTTTTAATTATGAGAGAAATTGCTTCAAAATTGATATAGAATAAACGTAGGCGCAGGGATTAAAGAGTTACAATTATGACAGAAATCTCGTCATACCTTATATAGAATAAACATAGGCGCAGTTACTGAAGAGTTACATTAACGAGTGAAATCACTTTATACATGATATTTAATAAACATAGGCGCAGTGATTGGAATGTTGCAATTATGAAAGAAATCGCTTCATACCTAAAATAGAATAAACAAATGCGCAATGATTGAAAAGTAACAATTATGAGATAAATCGTTACATACTAAATATAGAAGAAACATAGGCGTAGTGATTGAAAAGTTACAATTATGAGAGAAATTGCTTCATATTTGATACAGCTGAACCATTGTTGCAGTGCCTGAAGAGTTACAATTATTACTTGATATAGACGAAACAAGGATTACATTTTGTCATGTTTGATATAGAAGAAACATTGGCGTAGTGTTACTTAAGTAATTACGGTTATAAGAGATAGTTTTCATTTTTAATATAGCTGAAACATTGTTGTTACGTTACAATTATGAGAAAGATCGCTTCATACTTAATGTGGCTGGTACATATTTTTACTAATTTGTCTCCCTAGTGGAGTTCGTATTCCCTTCATTTCTTAAAACGCTGATCTTTTTCTTTTCAAAATTTCACTGAATTAGATATCTTTGTTCTTTAATTTATGGTCAAATGGGAATACGTTACGTGGGAAGGATTTTGCCGTAATGATGCAGGAGTGTCGCTGAACAAACTTGATTAAATTAGTATGCAGATGATGCAGAAATTATTCTCTGTTGAATGTCATTCATTTCAACATGCCACATATTAAGAGATCACGAATACTTTTAATTAAGGTTTTACTTTAAAAGCAGTCTAGGGAACAGTTTTAGATAATACGTCTGAAAATACAGAAAGAATTAGAATCACCTTATTTTAAACAATCTTGAAAAGTAAACCATCACAAAGAGTATAAACATATAACTTATTTGCATAATTATTCATGTGTATGTATTATAAAAAAAGAAACAAATATTTTCTTATATTATATAGAAACGTTTGAAACATCGGTGCTGTCAACTGCTGCGAATCACTGTTATTTATTCGCTTTATATTAAACACCATCAACTTTAAATCAACCAACCAGAACTTTTGTTACGTCGAGCCATCACATTCAACGAACCAGAACCTTTGTTACGTCGAGCCGTTACAGTTAAACAACCAGAACTTTTGTTACGTCGAGCCATTACATTCAACCAACCATAACCTTTGTTACGTCGAGCCATTACAGTTAACCAACCTAAACTTTTGTTACGTCGAGCCATTACAATTAACCAACCATAACCTTTGTTACGTCGAGCCATTACAATTAAGTTCAAAGAATTGAGTTAGAAAAAGTTACATGAAAAGAAAAACATTTCGGATTTATAGCACTGAGTAACCTGTAAAACAATGACACGAACTGAGATTTGAAACTGTCACTGTAACGTTATTTCAGTATATTTTGCTCTCGAGAATTATTACATTTCATTATTGACACTTCTGTCAGAGCATTGTTTTTGAACAGCTAATTTTGTTTAATCAGTGTCTTGCTTGATCACAAAAACATAAGACATTTCTCGACAGTTAAGACGCACTTACCTTTTTTCCTAGATAAATGGAATATATGCATGCATTTTGTCCTTTTAAATGTATGGAATGAATATCAATCTTCAGAAAATTATAAATTCCTTTTTAAAAATTTCGATGTAGTTCCCTGATATTATCGTCTAAGCAAAAACCCATAAAATACATATAATTCAATTATTTAGTATGTAACTCTATTTTTTCATCTAAATAATGCTAAACTCGCATCCAAAAAAAACCTCTCCCAACACACACACACACGCACACACACACACACACACACACACACACACACACACACACAATGTTTTAAAGTTTAAACCAGAATGTCTATTTAAAAAAAATACGAAAAGAAAAAGAAAGTCTGTTCCAGAAGGTATCAGAAAGACAATTTTAGAAGATATCTGAAAGACTGTTCAAGAACATTTTAGAAAGTATGTTCCAGAAGGTATCAAAAAGACTGTTCTATAAACTATGACAAAGTATGTTCCAGAAGGTATCAGAAAGTCTGTTTCATAATGTACAGAAGGTCTTTTTCAGAAAACAAGTGAAAGACTATTCCAGAAGTATTAGAAAGTCTGTTCAAGAAGGTATCAGAAAGTCTTCATTACCAGAAGGTATCTGAAGTCTGTTTCAGAAGGTATCAGAAAGTCCGTTCAAGAAGGTATCTGAAGTCTGTTCGAGAAGGAATCAGAAAGTCCGTTCAAGAAGGTATCTGAAGTCTGTTTCAGGAGGTATCGGAAAGTCCGTTCAAGAAGGTATCTGAAGTATGTTCAAGAAGGTATCATAAAGTATTTACTAGAAGGTATCTGAGGTCTGTTCCAGAAGGTATATGAAGTCTGTTCCAGAAGGTATCAGAAAGTATTTACTAGAAGGTATCTGAGGTCTGTTCCAGAAGGTATATGAAGTCTGTTCCAGAAGGTATCAGAAAGTCTGTTCAAGAAGGTATCAGAAGTCTGTTCAATAAGGTTATGTGATGTATGCTTCAGAAGGTATCAGAAAGTCTTTACCAGAAGATATCTGAAGTCTGTTCCAGACGGTATCAGAAAGTCTGTTCCAGAAGTTATCAGAAAGTCTGCTCCAGAAGGTATCTGAAAGTCTGTTCCAGAAGATATCAGAAAGTCTGTTCAAGAAGGTATCTAAAGTCTGTTCCAGAAGGTATCAGAAAGTCTGTTCCAGAAGGTATCAGAAAGTCTTTACCAGAAGGTATCTGAAGTCTGCTCCAGAAGGTATCTGAAAGTCTGTTCCAGAAGGTATCAGAAAGTCTTTACCAGAAGGTATCTGAAGTCAGCTCCAGAAGGTATCTGAAATCTGTTCCAGAAGGTATCTGAAATTTGTTCCTGAAGATACCTGAGGTCTGTTCCAGAAGGTATCAGAAAGTCTTTACCAGAAGGTATCTAAAGTCTGCTCCAGAAGGTATCTGAAGTCCCTGACAGGACTCGAAATTTCGACCTCCCGCACCGTAAGCGGACGCCTTAGCCACTAGGCCACGGGGACTGTCTAGTGGTACATTCACTGATAATGCCTACCTAAGTATTTATTCATTAAGATAAAACAACTCTAGACTTATATTATGAACAACTTACTACTATAATAAAATATTTTTTTAGGTTTAGTTTTGATGAAATATTTGACTGTTAAAGTTTACTCGTCTGTGTGTGAGTTTGAGTGAGTCCTTAGTATGCGATTATAACTAAGATAATACATTATGTTAATGCACCAATATACTATTTGTAAATCTTCGCTGTTTACAGCAGCCAACTTCGCTTCTGATATTTTGAGTGACATATTCAGATAAGATTCTCTCAATTATTAACAGATCAAGAAACTCCTTTGCGTGTTTTTTTGGCGTATTATATACAACAGGAATCGGTTCAGGGAAAGTTATTCAGATTAGAGATGAGAAGGATTTGAAAAGACATTGTTACATTTTAAGTCCAGTTTAAGGAAAGGCTCTCATAATTTCATTCTGGGACTATGTCGTGAAAACGCATTCATACAGTAATCTTATAAATTTAATTAATGAATACTAGCTTTTGTCCTCAGTGAGTCAAATCTTGTTTTTTTTTCCTGAATTTCATCAATAGAACAATTTGGATATGAAATTGTTTAATATACGTTTCAACCGGTTCTTTTAGTCATCTATATTCACATACTTAAAGAGTTTTAAGCAAATGAGAAATGCAATGTCAAACAAAGAATATCATCACCACACATGTTCATCAAATAAGACATATGTTTATAACGAACTGCTGGACAATATTAATCATGCTATATATGTTTGGTATTACGTTATGATATTTAAGTGTTTAAGTCTTTTATTATTTAGGAGATGCTTTATAAGGAAAATGTCAACAGCATTCTAGAAGTTAATGTACTTTCTAACTGAATATTTAAACGATTTTTCTGTCTCTCGATTCGTCGCGAATATAAAACACATGCAGTATATTCTAATGATATTTATTACTTGTACCAGCATTTTGTTTGATAATGTTCTTAAAAGACTATCAAAAAAAAAAAGAAAGAAAAAACAATCATCACAAGTGTTTGTTTTTACTTGGCATATTTTTTATATAAACATGGTTGTCTATAAAAATTAATAAATGATCGATGGCAAAAGATGTTTGCGTATTGCTTTGTCATGTTATAAAGATATTCTGAAGAGATAAGTATCCGAATCTGCTTTGACTAGTATGAATTCAACATCTTACATTGCGCAAGAGAATAATTCCTTTGGCAATGGAACCTTTTCATGTTGTATTGATTTCCATGTTGCTGACGGTAATTTTAACAATCGTCAGCGTGTCTCTAATTTACGTTTAAATTTGCTTTAAAGGTTGGTGTCGTATTTCAAATTATAGTGAAAATAAATAAACTTGTATCAGATGTCTAGTTGAATAAATTATGAATCGGATATATTTCAAGTGTTTGTTTATTTCGGCGTAGCAGTGTTACCTTATTTCTGACCAAATTAAAGACCAATTACGACTTAATATTAAGTATTACTTAACTGGTTTGAAGTCGTATAGTGCGCCAAAAAAATAACGTTTCAAGTTTTTGGCATTCGAGCACAAAATTAGTAATTGTCAGTATCAGAACTGAAATAACTGCAAGTGATCAAAATGCCTGAGTGCGGGGGTATTTGTTCTTCATTTATCTTCGTTATGTGTTGGGAAAATAATATCATGCATAAATGATTTTTTGTAGCGTTTTATTAAAATCATTTATTGCATTTCTTAAGACGAATACAAATATATTTTAGGTGGGAAAGGGGCTGCTTGAGTGCAGAAACTGAAAATATATAACGGTCAGCACAAAAAAGGAATAACTTCGTTAACATTATAAAAAGACAATAACTTTTTCTTTGCATCTATCACGATTTATGATTTATATGTTACCAGAAGTAAATTATACGTGACATCGTCATTGTCATTGTTTTTTTTCAATTCTGACTATCACTTATACTGATATTGATGGCCCAATTCATCACTGTAGCTTACTTTGGCGTCCCTCTAAGTTTCACTGTTACTGGCTTTGAAGTCCTATTTCTATCACTCTCTTGAGTTCGACGTCCTATTTTAACTGTTATTTGCTCCTGACGTTGACGCCATTTTAAATATCAGTGCTCCTGATTTGACGTTCTTTTGAATATCACTGCTCTTGACTTCGACGTCATCTACATTATTACTGTTCCTGATTTTGAAATCATTTCAAATAGCATTGCTTATGACTTTGGCGTTCTTTTTAACACTGTTCCTTAATGTGTATCCATTTTAAATATCAGTGCTATTGATATTAATGAAATCTTTAATATCACTGCTCCTGGCTTTTGTGTGTTTTCTAGAGCCACTTATCTTTATATTTATTTTCTTGAAATCATTTCTAATCTTGACAGAAGATATCACTTTCTTGACTTTGAAGGTCTTTTAAATTTCTTAACACCTTGGGTTTGACGCCTTTTTAAAAATAGCATTCCTCCTGACAATTACTTTAAGTAGCATTTCTCATAACCTAAACTTCCTTTCAATATAAATATCACAACACCGGGATTTGTTTTTTTTTTTTTTTTTTTTTTTTTTTTTTTTTTAATCTGCTCCAGCGTTTGATGTCAGTTTAGTCTACTTCTTCCCTTTGTACGGCCAAAAGAAAAATCACGATGTACATAATTACTAACGGTGATTACTAAAACAAATATTTCAAACAAACTATTTTGAAAAACATCTAGGGCAAACATCCTAAAAAAGTAATGCAACGTTTGTGTTAGACTCAACATAATGATCCACTGATTTCATAGAAAACGTACAATAAAGCCTAGCTGACAGGCAATTCAGTCTTTTATAATTATCTTTTTTTTCACAAGTTTTGCGAACAACTTTCGTTAAAATCCTTCAAATTTATCAATATATTTGGATATAACAATTAGAACCATCACAAAAATGTCAGAATTATTTTTGTTTTATCCTGTCAATGCTTTGTCATTAATTTGTGTTTGATCATTAATTAAGAAACGGAAGAATTTGGAAGATGTTTTGTGCAGAGTAGTTTGTCTAGCAACTGGAACAACAATGGTCCTTATTTGTGTCATGTAATTATCGTATCATCATTTCAATGTTTATCCAGCAAATGTCTTAGAATCCCTAGTGTAATAATGAGTGTTTATCTGAAGAATGGTTTGCAAACAATTTAATGCACACACAATTTTCACCATTCTCTGCTTTTGCATATTAATTAACAGATTCCACGACATTTTTATTTGTTTTTCAACGTGACCAACAGCATAAAGGGTCGTTTCAAGTTGCGTTGTTTATTGCTCTTATTTAAAGCTTTCTTCAATACGGACCGAAATGAAGCCTATACTGGTCTTTCGGACATTCTCAAATATTTGTCATACTTTCATATGGTCTTTTAAAAAAAAGGCATTTTAAACAATGATATTTGACTTAATGAAATACAATGCTGTATAGAAAACAAACCAATGATTTATGAAAAAATAGCTTAGTATAGAACGGCAAAACACAACACGACACAACATTACACATCTCGTCGTGGAGGGCGGGATGATACCAGAGCCAGTCGGTTAATTGTTTGTCTCATATATCATACAATACATCAGTCGTACAGACAAATGGCAAATAATCTATAATGAAAACATTTTTAAAATACGTTTCAACACTATGCATCGTCTGCTCATTTCTGATGAAATTTATGTTTATCTATTTTCACTTCATTGACTTCCTGTTGAAGAAGAATTGTAAATACATTTTCTTTTTATAAAGATATGAGCATGTAGAAGGGTAATATTTGACTCTGTTAAATCAATACAAACAAAATGGGATAGATATCAAGATGTGAGCTAAGATGGAACAGGTAACTGCCGGCAGCAGGAAAAATAACAACATTAAAGCTTTCTATCATCACAGTTTAACACGTTTATCATGTGTATATATTTTGGCAGACACATTATCCTTTCCATCTTAAACACACACTTCGCAGAAGCCAAAATACATAATGTGTCCCTGCCTGCCTCACTCACTCGACTTAACTAATTTGTTTTTATCTGAGTTTCATTTTTCTGTCTGTCACGCCAGTAGAAAGAGGGGAAAACAGATGAGTTATCTGTGATTTACATTACAAAGTAATCTGTGTAAAAATACATAGCTACTTATTTTGTTTTAATTATTAAAAAAAATCCAGTAAAGATTACGCAGGTGTTTTCACAATAATTGGAAACAGTAAATTTACAACGATTGAAATATTTGTTGATATATATATATATATATATGTATATATCATAGTTTACGTCTAATTAATATAAAAAGAAACAAACGAGGTTTGTTAAAAATGTTTTTTTTTACTTTCATCATTTGCTTACAAAATAGAAAGCATAATAATGATAATTACGTAGGCGTTAGTCTTGTAATAATTCAGTGCTATGAAAAAAGAGAAACTGCAGATACACTATAGCCTTTAATGATTGTCATGCCAAACAACTGCTTAGTTTACGTAGAATCATTGTCGGTGCGCAAAAGAATCAGTCAGAATTGTTGATATTTAAGCGTAAGTTATTGCAAAAGCTTTTATAAATTATATAAAAAATAAATAATAGTAACTTCATTATTATTATGTTTATTACTGTTGTTGTTGTTATATTTGTTGTTGCTGCAGCTGTTGTTATTATACCAATAATAATTAAACGTTCTTTCCTATTTCTATTCAAAGAATTAGACACGTCTAAACTATATATTTATATTGAATTTGCATAATATGAAATAAACTTTTGTGAAATTAATGCTGAATAGTCCTTCTTTTAAATAAAAATAGAATATGTATTTCAATTTTAATCATGAATCCTTTTTTTCCGGCTTTTAAAGAAAAGCAACAGCTCGACAAAATCAACATTTATGCCGGTGGTGCAAAGAAAAATAAAACCTTTATTTCAACAAATGAAATTGCAATTTGTGATTGTAGTGGTGAACAAAAAAGGTTGATGTCTTGTTCATGAAATCAATGAAATAATTTCTGGTAATAATATTTTTCTTCTAAACATCAGATAGAATTCGTGAAATACCATACATTTTTGTATACTACCATGAACTGTATTCTATGCATATGCGATATAGTGTCTGATGTTTAATAATAGAAGGATTTTATATATTAATATATAATTCAATATTTTAACTGGCCAACTTTGAAAAGTTAATAATAGTTAATAATTTTACAGAAAGAAAACGAGAGTTGACAATACTGAAAAATAGTAACGAAACTATTTTTATGAAATATTTAAACATTCACAAAAAAGTGTTTATATTTTTATTTTAATGAACTGTTATAAAAATAGCTTGTTCGCTGTATGCGTTTTAAGCCGGAATGAAGCTGAGAAGTTTCCGGATGAATCTTGATTTTCAATTGATTGTGTCTAGCCCTTACATCATTTGTCATACGGAAAAGAATTACTTGTGATGTGATATAGCAATCAGTTCCTGCAGACGGTGGAATGTGTCACTTACTAAAGTGTTGATAGAACAATTAAGCTGGAACAATTAATTTATATTGAATTGTTTCCTAGACAGTTTTGAAACGTACTTTGATTCTTGCGTGAAAAGAAGAATTATGTACAATTGCGCATACTTTTGTGGGGACACAACCATATTTATATTTTTTTTTTACTTTTATTTTTTTTACAGAGGACAATCTTGTTAATATGAAATAATCAGAACGCACACATTCCAACTGCAATGAGTGATTTTGAATGTTCTTGTAAAATTGCTGTTTACATTGCTTTTAACTTAATGCGATTAACAAAAACAATAATCATTTAAAAAAAAGACTGTATCAAAAATTAGTTTATCAGATGCCCGATACTGTCATCACACCAATAATCTTTCTTCTAAGAGAGGTTCATTCCAAGAAAAAAAAAACTGACATACACTGTATATGGATTAAGGACTGCGAAATTCTGGTTCTGGTGGTTTTAATATACGGTTATACAATATATGGTTCTTATCTATGAATAAACTTTTATAAACGAACATTCTTAAAATACCGCGAGTGCATTGCATGCTTTATAATGGGTGTTATGTCTGTTGACGTTAAATTTCATTTTCTTTATTCATAAACTGTGGTCGTAAAATTCAAACAAATGACCTCTATATATTTTCTCTTGATTAAATATTTCTTGCGTGGGATGGCACATCGATATTAATTGAAATGCTGTATCAAAGTAGAACAATCTTTGAAATTTCCTTTTTTTCTGTCTGCTGATATCAGGGATATGAACAGTATAAAGAAAAATGTTTGTTCAAAGTCACTAAAATATTTAACAATATGAAATGTTTTCACTTTAGTAGGTTGACTGTTGTGAACACGGTTTTATTTGTACTGAGTCTTACTAACATAATAAAAGTCCAGATTTGTATGAACTGGTAGGTATATTATTTTTCTTATTACGAATGACGGTTTTGATCGCCATACATCTGTAGGGATATTTTTAAAGTTACATCATGTACTAAAAACAAAGAAAAGAAAATAATTTCTGACAAAGGCTTTGACAGCTGGAAACAGTATTTGCCAAGGACTTGTGAACTAAACGATGTAAGATTTTTCTCTTTTGCGTTGTTGGATTAAACAAAAATGTTTCTGCCCAGAAAAAACATGTGCTGATTGTTAGTTACACTACAATCAGTCACTGATTTTGTTAAGGATTTTGTTACAGATCATATCGTGATTCAACTGAGGTAGCAAAGACAATGCACGTACAAGTCTACCTTTTCACGGATATATATCTTTCTAAAAAACGTAGGTGTGTGTATTCCTGAAGAAGAGTCAAAAGAGACAAAACAAGTGTTTCCACAGCATCAAAATCAAAAATGCATCGCTCGAAAAAAGCGCGTTTACATTATTGAGTAGAATATGCAGACAGATATTAATGCAATGCCTTATTTTACGATGTCAAAAAATACTTCGATAAGCTGATACTGGTTTTCTTGTTCATCACGTATTCCTGTGGGTAGATGTTATTAAAGATTAAAAGCTGAGAAATCTTTTCATAGATTACTGGTATTATTGACATTAACCACATTATGAAAATAATTATGTTTGTAATAGGGAAATATTTAAACCCGGAAGAACAGTATAGTATAGAAATGGCTGAAAGTCAGTTCTGAAAACATCGTGTAACTCGCAGGCTTGGGGTAATCGAATACAGTAATTGTAATCACCTGTAATTGATTACTCAAGTGCAAGTATTCAAATGTATTTGATTACTGTCGTACATCTGATTACATGTAATGTAATTCAATCGATTACATAGACAAAATTTTGTATTTCATCATGAATACTTTTGATTACTTTCTGACTGCACATTAGATTGGGCATTAGATAGATGATAAATCTATTTGTTGCATTTTAACTGCTGGGGCAAAAGATAAAAATATATGCTGCTTTTGCTAGAAATAAGTAATATGTTAATTATGTTTTCAACCTCATCTCCTTAAGAAAAATATTCTTTTACAATATATATTGATCACAATGTTAATTGTCTCCTTTGTGTGCTCTTTATAAGGATCAATGATCTATTGTGTCACCTTTCTCAACACATATTGCAGGTAACTTTGCTACAGTTGTGAATTTGTACTTCAACAGGTGTGAAAGCCATAATCTTAATAATAATGAAATTATAGTGAGACATTGCCCCAGGGAAAATAAAAAATATCAGTTAATACTGCACTACACCATTTATTTAACTGTTAACCTAAAAAGAAATCAGAACCTCTTTATAATTTTCTTTTTTTATCCAGTATAACAAATGAGTGATATGTTTTTGAGCTCCCTTTATATGACACACTGGCAATAGAAAATCATTTTTTGCAAAAATGTCGAAGTGGCTTCTGGATTTTTTTTAACATTGTGAATTTTCCTTTATAAAATTAGTGACTCAGTGTGTTAGACAAAAACTTGACTGCTTGACTGAGCCAATATTTTTCCTACGAATAATATTTGTTTCATGTATGTTAAAAAAAGTTTCCATTCTGATTTATCTAATGTTTTCTCCTAGAAAATTTGTCTTGCAGTTTGAAATAATATTGAAAGTAATCAGATGTAATCTGGTTACTTGACAACAAGTAACTGTAATGTAATCAATTACCATCAAAACATTAAAGTAGTCCAATGTAATTGTAATCAGGAAATTTCAAAGTTACTGTAATGTAATCAGTTAATAACACGAGTAATCAGCCCCAAGCCTTGTAACTCGTGTCCAAAACTTTCAGCTTACTTACATCTTTTTCATCTATCATCTTTCAAGGTTGCCACATAGTTTTAAAGGGTAACTTCCACTTTATTGTGTGATTGTAAAAAAAAAATTAAATTAGCTGTAAAAAAGCAAACTTTTTTGAATTCCATTTATAGAGCCCATTGGAAAAGATATTGTTTATTTAACCTTTTTTCTCTCATTCCGTTAAAACGTATATTAATATCGTTCTCATATGTTCAGAGAAAACTCTTTATTGTATTTTCCAGTACTGTCAAAGACAGGTCTATGTGCAATGGTGATCGAGAATGAATCGGACAACGTCTATTATGCCAATGTAGGAATTTGTTGAAAGATGAAAATCCTGCCTCATGTAGTTCAATGTGTAACCAACTTTCCTCCACGAATTGAGTTAGTAGTAGCAATAACACGGACGTAACATACAAAACAATAACATACGTATCACGTTTGCGGTGAGTGAAAAACATTTCGCATGTCACCTTATCTACATGTCCATATATGACTCACTGTAATATCATGACGTTACGCGATGGACAGCGTGAGTGGGTTGGTGATGTGGGTGTTACACTTATTCAAAAACAATTTGCTGCATGTCCATCATCGTCGACTGTACTTCTTGTTCAGACGTGTTATCCAGGTGCATGATAAATGTCTAGATGCTTACATCAGGCCTTTCCTTCGTCAATGTTCTTGTCAGGTGAATACGCAGAACCTGAAGAAAAATTAACGCAGCGTCTCATACTGACGTAATTTTGCAACAGTTGGAAAGAAAAGCAGAGAAAAAACTTTGCAGACAAAAACTTATCAGAAGAAGTATAAAGCCCTCCAAAATATTTTGTTTTACAGATCAAAATATTTATTTAAACTAGGAATGTGTCCATAGAACATAGATGCCCCCACTCAGCCCCAGAGTGGGGGCATAAAAATGTCTCTGGGGTCACTATTGGCACAAGTTTTAAATAGCAGTATAGAAGAAAGTCTTCAAAAATCTTCTTGTCTTAAACCACAAGGTCTAGAATTTTAAAATTTGGCATGAAGCAAGCTTTATCAAGCTTTTTCAAATTATTAGATTAGGTTAAAGGTCACACAGGCTAAAATATAACTAGCAATAGAGATAGTCATACACGCTGAATCATTAATAAGATTGGTTTAAAAAATGTCAACTATAAGAAACCTGTTGTGGTGTGAAGACTCAAAATACTGTCTCTACATTAAAGAATAAATCTATACCACAGGTGCACAACTTCACATGCTGATCAACATTCCTGTAAAGTTTCTTGACTGTAGGTGCAGCGCTTTTGCAGGTACAGGCGACACAAATTGAAAATTACTATTTTTGACTAAGTAAGGGGCCATAACTCTAACAGTTCCAAATTAATCTATACGGGAAACTCCAGGTGCGCAACTTCACATGCTGATCAACATTCCTGTAAAGTTTCTTGACTCTAGCTCCAGTGCGTTTGGAGCTACAGGCGACACAACTTTTTAGGACGGACGGACGGACGGACAAGAGCAAATCTAAATGCCCCCCTCCCAAAGAGTGGGGGCATAAAAATGTCTATACCGTATTTGTAAGAAAGTCTGATCAAGTAGGATATAGAAGGTCTGTTGCAGAAAGCACCAAACAGAGAGACTGTTCCATAAGGTGTCAGAAAGTCTGTTCCAGAAAGTATCACAAAGTCTGTTCTAGACTGTATCAGAAAGTCTGTTCCAGAAGGTTTCGGAGAGACTGTTCCAGAAGGTATCAGAAATTATGTTCCAGAATGAATTCGGTTTTATGTTCCAGAAGGTATAAAATTTCAAGTTCGAGAAGAAATGTGAAAGACTTTTCCACAATGTATCAGAAAGTCTATTCCAGAATGAATCAGAGTCTGTTCCAGAAGGTATCAGAATGACTGTTCCAGAAGGTGTCAAAAAGTCTGTTCCAGAAATTATTCGATTTTATGTTCCAGAAGGTATAAGATTTCATGTTCGAGAAGAAATTTGAAAGATTGTTCCAGAATGTATCAGAAAGTCTGTTCCAGAAGGTACAAGCAAGACTGTTACAGGAGGTTTCAGAAACGTTGTGCGAGAAGGTATCAGAAAGTTGTTTTACAGAATGTAACAGGAAATCTGTGTAGTGTCTGAAAGTCATTTATAGACAACATATGAAATGCTGTTTAGAAGGCATCAGAACGTCTGTTGTTAAGGTCGTAAGAACAGCTTTTCAGATGGCATCAGAAAGTTCATTCAGGAAACTATCACAAATTTGTTACATATTGTATCAGAAGTCTGCCAGTAGGTATCAATAATATTATCTGGAATGTATCACAAGTTTGTTTCTGAAGGCATTATAATATCTGATTCAGAAGATATATTGCAGATTCTTCCAGAAGGTATCTGAAAGTGTGTATCGGAAAGTACAAATGAAAACTGCAGTTAGAAAAAGACAAATATGTTGTGTTTTTTTACTACAGTATAAAGGATAAACTTATTCTTTAAACTCTTTGAGTTTTTGTTGTTTATGCTTTTTATAATGCTTTTGTTCTTTTTCCTTAGGATGCTCAACACAATTCATATATAATACATGTAGCATATCCTGAAAAATACCTGTTAAATAACACGTCCAAAGAAAAACGTTTGTGTTTATTTTAGCGTATTATATCTCCTATAAATTCTTTCAGGGGGAAACATTCAGATGAAAAGAATTTGAAAAAGTATTGTTACACTTTTTCTGGTCCGTTAAGCCATGAAACATATTGAATCAAATTTTTGGTATCACTGTTAATATTTTGAATTTAATTTGGTTCAATAAATATTTGAAAAACTTTCATAATCTTATTTGGGAACTAGGTCGTGAAAACGCATTGAGATAGTGTCCCTATTACGCTTATCAATGAAGAGGTCTTTTTTGTCCGCTATTGGACAAACTTTTTGGAATTCCATCTTTAGAGCCCCTTGGAAAAGATATTGTTTTATTTAACCTTTTTACTCTCTTGTTGCTTGAAAGGAATTATTTGTCAAAATAAATAAAAAAACAAGAGATGTTTGTAAAAATTTATGCCCCCCCCCCCAAGCGCCTTATCCCTAGAGGCAGCTATGAAGTTTCGAAAAGCTTGGACCAAGCGTTCTATAGTTACTGTTTGGAAACCATTTTGCTATTCAAGGACACGGTGACCATTGCCTTTGACATGATGACCTGAAAAACTAAAGGGCTCATCTACAAGTCATGAACAACTTATATACAAAGTTTGAGGAACACGAGCCCAAGCATTCTAAACTTATTCATCGGAAACCATTTTGCTTTTGGAGGTTACTGTGACCTTTGACCCAATGACAAGAAAAACGATAGTTGTTATCTACTGATCATGACAAACCTACATACATGTACTTAGTCTGACAAACCTGAGCCCAAGGATTCCCTATATATTCAGCAGAAACTGTTTTGCTTTTCAAGATTACTGTGACCTTTGACCTAATTACACTAAAAATTACAGAGTTCATCTAATTGTCATGACTAACCTACCTATTAAGTTTTAAGGAGCTTAGCCCAAGCCTTCTTTAGTAATTGATCAGACACTATTTTGCAACACAAGGTCATTGTGACATTGACGTTTGTCCTGAAAAGCTATAGGGCTCATCTAATGGTCATGGCCAACCTATGTACCAAGATTGGGGAATCTGGGTCAAAGCATTCTATTGTTATATATTGGAAATCATTTTGCACCTTTGACCTGATGATGTAAAAAAACCACTGGGGTAATCTACTAGTCATGACCAACCTACTAAGTTAAAGCAACCTGGGACCAAGGGTTCTATAGTTATTGATCAAAACTGTTTTGTCCTTCAAGGTCACTGCGACCTTGACCGTTGACCTGATGATATAAAAAACAATTGAGTCATCTACTAGTCAGGGTAAACCTATAAACTAGGTTTGAACAACCTGGGACCAAGGGTTCTTTAGTTATTGATCGGAAACTGTTTTGCTTTTCAAGGTCACTGTGACCTTGACCTTTGACCTGGTGATCTGAAAAACTATAATAGTTATCTACTGGTCATGAACAACCTATTAACTAATAACGAAAACCTGGAACCAAGCGATCTACAGTTATTGATCGGAAACCATTTTGCTATATAAGATCACTGTAACCTTGACCTTTGACCTAGTGATCTGAAAACCATGGGGATCATTTACTGGTCATGATCAACCTAAAAAGAAAGTCTGAGGAAGGTGGATCCAAAGGTTCTCTAGATATTGATCAGAAACCAAAGTGTCTACCGACTGACCAACCAACATTTGCAAATCTATTTTCTTCTTCATCTTCGATGGGGGGCATAAAAATTGCTCGATCATACCCAAAACAAAACTTGAGCTAGATATTCTTATGATAAATCTGTATACTAATTTTAATGTTGGTATGTGCAATCTCTGCGAAGAAAATGAATGGAAACTGCAAATAATTGGAATTTTTCTAAGTCCAAGGGGCATAACTTTGTCAAAAAATACTCGATCAAACCCAAAACAGAACTTGACCTGGATATTCTTATGATAAATCTGTATACCAAATTTTATTTCAGTATGTGCAACCTTTGCAAAGAAAATGGACGGAAGCTGCAAATAATTGGAATTTTTCTAAGTCAAAGGGGCATAACTCTGTCAAAAATTGCCCGATCGTACCCAAAACAGAACTTGACCTAGACATTTTTATGATTCATCTGTATACTAAATTTCATTTCGGTATGTGCAATCTTTGCGAAGAAAATGAACGGAAACTGCAAATAATTAGAATCTCCTAAGTCCAAGGGACATAACTTTGTCAAAAATTGCTTGATCGCACATAAAACAGAACTTGTCCGAGATATTCTTATGATAAATCTGTATACTAAATTTTATTTCGGTATGTGCAATCTCTGCGAAGAAAATGAACGGAAACTGCAAAAAAAATTGAATTTTTCTAAAAAGGAGCGTAACTTTGTCGAAAATTGCTCGATCAAACCCAAAACAGAACTAGATCTAAATATTCTTATGATAAATCTGTATACCAAATTTTATTTCAGTATGTGCAACCTCTTTGAAGAAAATGAACGGAAATGTGTGGACATACAGACCGACCGACCGACAGACAGCAGCAAAGCAACATGCCCTCACTTTTTCAATGGGGGGGGGAGCATAAAAAAATAACCAAAAAAAAAGAAGGAAAAAAGCAGACGTACAATAAATTATCATCACCAGACATGTTCTTCAAATAAGAAGAATATTTACAGCAAACCGGAGAAATTTGAAAAACATTTAATTTATGATTTATTTTGTATTAAGTAATGATTATTTTTGTAAGTGTTACGTGTGTCTGTTTTATTATTGTGGAGGTGATTTATAGGGAAAATGACAAGAACATTCTAGATAACTGTTTTGATCACTGTACTTTATAATTTGCACTATAAAAATCAATTATACTCCCTATCGATTCGTCAAGAATATAAAACTCATGCAGTTTATTTTTTTATGTCAGATACGAGCATTTTGTTTGACATTGTTTATTAAAGAATGTCCAATAAACATAAACTAATTACAAGCGTTTGTTTTATTTGGCACTTTTGCTATATACATGACAATCTATAGTAAGTGATCGGTTTCAATGACGTAAGTGCATTTTAATGTCTTAAAAGCTATGATTAATAACATTCTGAAGAGATAAGTAAATTAGACCAGATATACCTCTAGTGCTCATTTATTCGGCGTAGCTGTCTAACCGAACTTCAGACCTACTCATACACCGATAACGACTTATTATTTGGTATAACTTAATAGGTAAAAAAATTGTTAACTTCACAGAAAGGTACGTGGCAATTTAGGTTCTCGGGATTGGCAACTGTATTTCAGAATAAAGAAGAATTGAAGAATGCAAAAATGAAAATAGTGTCAAACCTTCTACTTAATTTAGAGATAATTGTAAGGCTGTATAGGGGAATTTTTTCATGGTTATTATTCTTTGATATATATGATCCGCGAGTTGAAAAACCGCGATATAATTATATATATTTTTATATACAAATGACATTATCAAGTAATAAAAATCATGGAAGTAGGTCTGAAAGACCAAAAGTACACTTGAGATATTGTTAAAACATTATTTTATAACTGATCTCGTTTTTATTTCTATTTTAAAGAAGTTTTTTTTGCACGACTATCATGGCAATCCTGTGTACTTTGTTTGATGGCCATCATGTTTATTTAGATTTATAGCCATCTTGTTTACTCATTTCCATTGTCACCTTTTTTTCTAAGTGTCAAGGTTTTTTTAAATGGCATGCATATTATTTTGAATTATTTTTTTCTATTTTAAATGGAATAAAATCTTAAAATATCTCTAGTTTCATAGTCATAATGTCCGTAAACATAGCTTTAAACTCCCACTGATTCAGCAGATAACCAAAGTCATTCTGTATTCTGATTTTACTCATAATAACGTGGAAGTTTATGGCAATATCATATTTTCCGTAAATATGTGAATTTGATGATACTTCCGGCGGACAGTCACATTCAATGAGCATTGGCTGGAACTTCTCTGATAAGTTTAATATTATTAGTTCACCTGAAGGATGCACAGCAACACAGAACGTTTTAAAGATGTTATTCTAATTCATGTTTTTAAATACTTTCAATCAGAAAATTAGTAAATATAAATATCAGAACTGAGAGAACTGACTTTCAGTCAAATTGCCTAATGTCAGTTTAAACTCATTTGTTATCCCTTCATTAAGACTTAGCATTCTACGAAAACCTTTTAGGTGGGGAAGGAGGCTCAATGAGACTTCAGAAACTTAATTGATATAATGGTCAATAAAACGATGGAAAAACTGTGTAGACATTACAAAAAAAAAACAACAAAAAAATAAAAAAAATAAACATAACTTCCCCTATGCATCTATCATGATTTATGAGTGTATGTTTCTAGAAGTAAATTATACGTTACAACATCATTATCAATTTTGGCCCATTGATCGGAGAAATATAAGCCACAGAAAAAAATATAAACTTGTTTTCGTTCTCTGATTTATCACTTTGGTATGAATTTATTTCAACTGATTATAATACTTATTTTATCATACGCGAAGTCGTCAGTAATTCTTGTTATGACTGAATTATTGGATGACAATTACCAATATACTTTATAAATCATCTATTACATCATTTTCAGAAGCTTGATTAAACAGAGTCCAGGTACAATTAATTCACAAAATTTAATGTATTTCCTCACAGTAATCAAAGCCTGAATGTTAAATGCAAATGTGCTAAAGTCTTATGCTAAACACGTTTCCCAGAAAAAGCCATTTTCTTGTAGGATATTTCAATAAAGCATAGAAAGGGCCTGTTGTTCACAGCAACACCTAACCTACGTTTCCTTTTTCTTGCCGATCCTTGTTTTTTTTTCTCAAAATATGTCGTACTTTTTTCTTCTCTTTTTTCAGACCTTCCTTTCATGCAATTGTTTGTCTTAAAGAGTAAGATGGCCATTAGTAATCTTATATTGCCTTGTTATTCTTGTATATCGTAAAAAAACATCCATCATTGAAATGATACTTGGACAAATATGAAGACTGATATCCATATGTAATTAGAGAGTTTTTCAAACACTACTATTAAAACATCGTTAAGATGCCAATTACTGTCAAAACTTTAAAGAAATAGTGTAGGTGGAATAAAAGTCTCGTTTCATAGAAAATCGTAAGTATCATAACTAGTTTTATTTTCTGAAAGCATGCTTGACACTATTAGTTTCTATAAAATTTCACATAACGTCTATAATTTATTTGTGATGCTGTCCTTGACATCCTTAAAATATAACTGCTTATGACGTCATTTTACATACCATTTGACGTCATGTGACTATCACTGATCCAGACTTTGACGACCTACCTTACCACTGTAGCTTAATTTGCCGTCCCTTTAATCCTGACATTGACGTATTTCTAAGTATTATTGCTTATGAGTTTGACGCCATTTTCGATATCATTGGTTCTAACATAGAAGTTATTTCAATATCACTATTCTTGACGTCAATTCCAGTATCATTTCTTGACTATGAAGTTATTTTAAATATTACAGCTGAGGAGTTTGACGTCCATTTCAGTATCACTGGTTCGGACATTAACTTCATTTAAATATCACCGCCCCGGATTTTGATGTACTTTGGAAATCACTGCTACTGGATGATGTGTGTTTTCTTACTTTGATTTTCTCTAAAACATCACTGGTTTTGCCTGTAATGTCCGTTTTTGATATCATTCTCCTGACTTTGATGCCCGTTTATTTCACGACACACGGGTTTTACGTCTTTTTTTTAAAATATCACTGCTCCTGAAATACGTTAAACAAACCATTTTGATAATTAACATCCAGAAAAATTTAATGCAACGTTTGTCTTGGACTCGACCTAAGAACTGACAGATTTCAAAGAGAAGTTGCTTTAACAGCTATCTGACAGGTAATCTTATGTTTTAAATTTAGTCTTCTATAATTATCATTATCATTTATATCATTTATTAGCATCATCAGCATCATCATCATCATCGTCGTCGTTATATTAATATTTATTATTATTATTATTTAAATTATTATTATTATTATTATTATTATTAAATAACCACTCATTCCTGATATCAGGAAAGGGTTTAGACATATATTGAAGTCGAAATTGTTCCCTCACAAGTTTTAAGAAATAACTGTCATTAAAATCTTTTTTTATTTTCAGTAATTTTAGATATATCAATAGGCATCATTAAAAAATAATTATGTCTTTTTTTCATTCTGTAAATGCTCTAGTTTTAAGTTTTATTCCACCATTAATCAACAAACACATGGGTCTGGAAATTGTTTTATGCGGAATAACGTGTAGCAATTGGAATTTTATGGTCTTTTTTGTAATATTGTTATCGTAACATCTTTTCAATGTTTACACGGCAAAGTCTTTGAATCCCTAGTGTAATAATCATTGTTTTTCTGAGGATTGTTTTGTAAACAATTTAATGCAAACATAATTCTCATCAATTTCTGCTTTTACAAATTAAAGTACAAATTACCTCAAAATCTGTATACTGTTTTTACGTCGTGACAAATAGCACACTAGATTGTTTTATTTTGCATCGACGATTGTTCTAACAAAAAACATTCTTCAATACGGATCGAATCGATGCATAAACTGGCCTTTTATGTACATCAATTCTAAAATATTGTCAAACGTTTTATTCATGTTAAAAAGGTAGGCATCACAATTGACTGGAATTGAAACACAATGGTGTATAGAAAGCAAACCAAATTTTGTACGAAATAATAGTGTACCATAGCATAGCACAACATAAACTATGTCGTCGTATACAAACGGTTAAAGAAGTACAGAGTAGTACCCATACCCAAAATATTTAGTATAAAATATATCGTGAGAAAGTAAAGGCACATTTTTTTTATTATCATATTAATTACTAGCCTGTTATATCTTATGAACATATGCATCAGTATTACAAACATATGTGAAAAAAAATATTTAAATACTTTTTAAGACTAAGCATCTTTTTATTTTTTTCTGATGAAACTTGCACCACTCATTTTTGTTTATCCTCTTTTATCTCACTGCTGAAAACTCCCGTTGGAGAAAAATTGAAATACATGCATAGGTTAGTGTTTAATAATACGCATTAACAAAAATAAACTGGTCAGGCGTGCCGCACCATGCGACCAATTATTTTTGTTAATGCGTATTATTAAACATTAACCTATTTAATGATCAACATTATTTTTCAACTAAATGCAAAGCATCTCTCATTATTGAAATAAGTTAGACTGGTTAGACCGACCTGATTAAGTAAATTTAATTGAGTTAGTACACATTAACCAAAGTTAGACTTAGCAGAAATTTGAAAACTACTGCAATGTGATTGGACAGAAAATAATGTTGATCATCAATTTTATATAAAAATATAAACCTTTAGATAACAGGGAATTATTTAACTCTGTAAATGCTCTAGGAATCCAGGTGTGAGCGAAGTTTGAACAGGTACATGCCGGCAGCAGGAAAAATAACAACATTAAAGGATTTCTATCATCACGGTTTAACACGTTATCATGTGTATATATTTCGACAGACACATTATCCGTTCTGTTATAAACAAACAACATACAAAAGCCGTAAAGACATAATTTGGCCCTGCCTGCCTCACCCACTCTACTGACTTTTTTCTATCTCAATTTCTTTTTTTCTGTCGATCGGTGCAGTAAAACGAGGAGAAAACAGTTAAGTATTCTACAGTCATCTGTGTCTTTTTAAAATATATTCTGTAATCATTTAAAGTTAAATTATCAAAATTTACAAAAACTTATCGTTTGTCAAAACATGTGCAAACATTTCACTCTCTGTTTACTTCTCCCTTGAATAATAATATGATTTGATGATAATTCATTAACATTGAATGATAATTTTGTTGTAACATCAACATTAGATTTCGACCTAATCATTCACTTTTGAGAAAAAAAATATCACTTGGTGATCTGTTAATTCACAATTTTATTCACAGGTTTAAGTCTTCAACGGGATTTCTTATAGTTTATCAAACGAACATATGTCTTCTGAGAGACAACACATGTTGCGTGTATCCATTCGGCTGAGAAATTGCAAGTTGTCTAATTCGAAATTAATTAAATCTTTAAATTTTAGAAGACTTGAATGTACAATTAAAGCACGACACACATAATGTTTAGCCACTAAAGGTTACGCTTGTGCTACCAAACAAATTGTCTATGCAGCAAGATTTACAATGATTTCAAAATATTTGATAAAGTTTATACATCATATGTCTAATTAATATGAAACAAACGAGGTAAAGCTTTTACGTTCATAATTTGTTCATGAAACATAGAAAGCAAAGCTCTATTTAAGGAACGCTTTTAAAAGAACGTGAATAAATGATATAGGAAAACATATCCATCGAGAAGTAGAAATCATTTGACCGACTATTGACGTTTAAAGTTAAGACTAAGAGACTTTCGTCACGTAGGTTTTCTATTAAGATGATAAGAATAGGTAGGCGTTAGTCACGTAATAATTCATCCAGTGTTGTGAAAACAAGAGAAAACATAATAGAATAGTGCAGATACGTTGTTGCCAGCAATGATAGTGATGTCAAATGTTTGCTTAATTTATGTAGAGTCATTGTTGATGTGCAAACGAATAAGTTTGGATTTAAGTGTTAAAGCGTAATTTTATTGGCAAAGCCTTTGTAAATAACAAAAGATAAAAACAATAATAATATGATATATAATATTGAAAATTATAATCTATCTTGTTTCTAATCAGAGTATTAAACACGCCAAAGCTTTATATATATATTGAATTTGCATAAAAGTAAAGAAAAGTTAGGAAGTAAGTTTAGTGTTGTATAGTTCACTTAGACTTTGTTCATTTCAATGTCAATCATGAAGCCTTTAACCCTGCTTTTAAAGAAAACAGACTATTCGATAATATAAAATTTTCAGTAGACCCGAGAAAAGAGACATTTACGTCGGATGTACATATAAGAATGAAAAAGATGTATTTAAGTAAATGAAATTGCAGCTTTGATTGTTGTGGTGAACAATAGGAGGCTGATAACTGTTTTATAGCATCAATAAAATCATTTAAGACCAAGCTATTATTCACTCAACAACAGATTTAATGCTTAAAATACCATATATATATATGACAAACAGAAAATTATCCATTTTCTAAGGCAGAAAAATAAAAAAAGCTAGTTTCTATGATCAATGAATTTAGATGAACATATTCATGTAACATTGAGTTGGCATTGAAAGCTTCCGTATGTTTTGTATTTACGCTAGGTAATTGACAGCTGGGGATAATTGTAAACACTTAGAGATGTAATAGTTTATGAGAATGTTAAATATTCATAATTAGTTTACCTTAGAGATGTTGTAAATTTCTGTAAAATGGTAGGAAACGACGAAGGTATGTGCTTTTTCTGAAAATAAAGAGAGTTTGTACGAAAGAAAACTACCCTAAAAATAAATAGTTTCTTATAGAAATAGCTTGTGTCAACCTAGCTACATATTTTCATTCATTACCACATCAATTCATTAAGAGATCACTCAGTAAATTCTAAACTTCACAAAAATAATTTTAATTCATGAAATTATGAAAACATGTTTGACTGGGATAAAAAGTATCACTCAAATGTCACGTATTAAAAAAGTCTTAAGAGCAACTGATTTATTTTTGAAATTATACTTGTATTTGTAATGCTTGTTTACGAATAAATATAAACATAGTTATGCTCTAAAACTCAAATTAAATTAAAATATCCTTAAAGTTTATTACTGATAAATAAATTATGTCCAAGTACACACAACGGCGATAAAAACCTACTGATGTCGTTTGTTTTCTCTATTAAAACTCAAAATTAAGTTTTGTTACCACGGGGTTTCTGTTTTGATTGTTCTTGTATCAAAGTATAAAAACATCTATGTTGAATTATTTCAGTGTATGTCATTACGACAAAATTTCTTTGTACAACAAACAATATCACTTGCTTCGTTGCCCTATGTTGATGAAATGAATCTGTTTTGTTCGCAGATGTATCAGTGTGTAAACAGTACCATGAAAAAACCGGGCAAGGATCATCAAAGGGTTCAAGATGGAGTAGACATGGTAATTATTTTAGTTACACCATTGAAAGTAATGGGCAGAACATAGTGCTATCAGTTTACATATCAAACTCATGAACTATTTGAACAGGTCTACTTTGCAAAGAATGCTACAGGAATTTAATTGTCCTTCTCAATATATTGATTTAGCTGGTTTAAACTTGTGTATATGAAATGGGAAACACGTTTTAAGTCCTGCTTGTTGACTGCTAAATTGTATGTTTATGAAATGTTTAAGCATTTGCAAGAACAAAAAGTTCTATGTGAACATTTTGTTTATAATGAACTGTTTTAAAAATAGCCAGTTGCTGTATGCTTCAAAAACTTGTTTGCTGTTGAGAATTTTCCAGATAAATCTTGATTTTCAACTGACTGCCTCTAACTCTTACATATTTTTATACGGCAAATCAACAAATTACATGTAATGAGTTGGTGGAATCAATGACTGCAGACAGTAGAATGTGTCACATGCCTAAGTGTTAACAGAAAAATTAAGTCAAAACAACTGATATACATAGAAACAGACATTTTCTGACCGGACTTTTTTTTTCAGAAAAAAGAAGAAATTGTACCATTGCATAATTATGTGAAAACCAACTTTAAATCCATTTAAATTGACATGATAAAAGTTGTAAATATGAAATAAACAAAATGCATTTATTTGCAATCAAAGTTTTTCAAAGTTCGTGCCACTTAACATTATTGCATTAACAACAAGAAAAGTACGACAGGCACGAATGCCCCCGAAACATCACAATGGTTACATTCTTGGTAGCTAATAACTTGATGTTAACTTGATCATTTGTACCAAACATTTTTGCAGTCTGTGAACTTAACAAAGTATTCATACGTCTAGAGGTAAGACTATCATACCTTCTTCACCTACTTGTATAACTGATAAAAATGTGCAAAGAAGTAATGTTAAGTATAATTGAACTAAGAACAATAATTATGCCAAAATAATCAACGCATTTGAATCACAAAAGCCGGAGTATATGCACTGAATAGTAATCATTGTTTGAAACTTTGGTGAAAATTAGATGAGAATTGTAACAGAATCTGCGCACAGAAGATGGGACGGATGCATTGAATAACAGATGGAGAATGCGACTACTATATCTTCGGGGGCATAAAACAATAAATATTTGAAACAAATTAAAAAAATATAAGAACGCTTTTTTACCAGATTCACGATAATAACGTCAGATCTTCATCGCCAAAAAAAAGGCACACCGAAGTCTAAGAATTAAGAGCTGTAGAAGTCTGTGTCTAGTGCGTGTGCTTTTGTACACGCTGAACTACGAATAATCATTTGTATACTACCATATTTAAAGGTACATTTCACGCTTTATAATGTCCATCGACATTTAATCGCATTACATTTTGACATAAACCTTGGTCGTAAAATTCAATGAAATGACCTTTTAAGATTTATTTGAATATTTCTTTGCATGGGTGGCGCATCGTTTTTTATTGAAAAAAGGCAAATAAAGTCAAATAATTTCGAAAATTCTTTAAGATACATGATCGGTTTAAAAATAAAGTGTGGTCCAAGTGACTCGTTTAGTGAGTTTAGCTGATATGGTAAAACTGTTTTGTTGGACTGATACATTCAAAATGTTCATGTACTGGAAGGTATATTCTTGTTCTTTTTTTCGCTTTTATTTTTCAATAACGTAATTGCTTGGAAGCAGTTTTGGTTAACATGCATCTGTAGGGATATATATATTAAGTTAAATTTTGAAGTAAAAACAAAGAAACGAAATTCAGATTTGAAAGAAGCGTTAAATGCTGTTAAATGAACACAATCATTGACTACCACGATTGAACAAAATGATACTTGATTTTTCCCTATTTTCTGCTTAGTGTAATTACAGCAAGCATTTATTCAACGTCTGCATCTTTAGTGCAAATGATATTTAGACGCAGACACAACATGCGCTAATTGTTAGTTAAACTACTATGAGTCACTGATTTTGTTAAGGATTTTGTAAAAAGTCACGTGATTAATCTGAGGTTGCAAATACATAGCTTTTAAAACTCTTCCTATTCTACGATATATTTTTTTCTAGAAAAAAAACGAAGGCGTATGTATTTTTGCTGGCGAATCAAAACAGACAATACTTGACGTCATGTTTTCTTTTTTTTTTCTTGAAATAAGAATCGATAATGCATCGCTCGAAATATGCAGTTTTACATTAGGAAATGAATTTGCAAAAAAATATTAATGCATACTGCATCATTTTATGATGACAGTAATCATTTCGATAAGCTTCCACTGATTTTTATTTCCATCGTCACGTATTCCTGTGAGGATAAATGTTTTCAAATGTTAAAAGCTGAAATTTCAAATTTCTTTTGATAAATCACTGCTATTCGTAACATTAACGACAATATGAAAATAATCAAGTTTGTGCCTCGATCAGGGATGTGTATAAACCCGGAAGAACAATTTAATATATTAACTAGTTAATAAGGCTTACTTACATCTAAAGGTTATCTTTAAAGCGTAACTTCCACTTCATTGTGAGATCGTCACATAATATCTACAGCATTTTTTTTGGCGATGACATGTATTTCTATCTTAACGAACAATTAGGTTTATTACAAGTAATAAAATACCTATTAACTGAAATCCTTTGCCCGTGCGACTTATAAAATAAATAAAAGTTTAGACTGCCAAGTAATTAACTCTGATTGAAGAACCATATTTTGCGACTAATGAAATATCTGTTTTATGGAACGCGACTATTCATACATAACTTTATAGAAAAGCTTAACAAATTTTCATGACATCCGCTCTCACGTGATTTGAGAACAGAATGGCATTGTGTACCTGTCAAAAAACAACGAATTGGATTCTTAGTTCAGCTAAGGAAACTTACTTACACATTAAGGACACTTTTTTATCATAATGAAGTGTATGTATATCAACTTAAAAGATGATTAATGAAAAAAGTTTTCAAGACAGACTGATGTGGTCAGATGAGGTATGATAAAGTTTGTGCAGCATCGCCTAATTTGAGTATTTGGACTTAAAGATAACAATTTATGCAACAAATAGTAGCTGTAAGAAAGCAGCTGATCATGGCTCCGTTTAACATGTTTATATTGCTCGCATACATTCGGAGATATTCCTTTCATTATTTGCAGTCCTGTCTTTTAAAGTCTGTTTTATTATTGCCAAAGACAAGTCTATTTACATGGGGCGATCAAGAGCTAACCTGACTAAGTCCTCAGTGTCGTTGTAGTATTTAGTGTAAAGATAAAAATCCTCGCCAGTGTAGTAAAAATTATAATCAAATATTCCTCAAAAAGTCAGTCTAGTAGCAGCAATAACATTTAAGATACCTACACAACTATTATACATGTTTCAGGTATGCCGTAAGTAAAATACATTTCCCATGTCACCTAATCCACTGGCTGGACATATGCCACACACGGCAACACCCTGACATTACACGATGAACATCATGTTTGAGTTCCTGAAATGTTTCAAACTTGTTACCATTGTGAGCGGAAGTCCACAGAAGCCAAGTCTTGAACTAATTCCAAACTAAATAGGGGTATTTCTATTATCATCGATATAACTTTATGTTGAGACGTGTTATCCTGGTGCATAATAAAAGTCTGGATGTCTTCGTTAGTATTCGTGTCATGTGAATACGCAGGAACTGAAGTGATAATTACTCAGAGTCTCATCTGAGCCTGATTTTATCAAGAGATGTAAGGTTATCATTAGGTTATATATGTCTGTGATAGATCTAAAAATACTGAAAAAACATATCTTTTCTAAAATATTTAGCATTCAATTGTTGCGAAGTTTTGAAACATAACTTTAAAACATTTTGGAATTACCAAATATTTTAAAACATTGTATATTCTTATATTCAAAATATTGTAATTTATTATATAAGTAAATGACGATAACTCCTTTTCCAACCAACTAATAAATTTGACGGAGATTCTTTGATTGAACATTTACAACGAATATATTCTTTAAGAGTGTTTACCTTTTAATTTTATTATCTATTTTTTCATGCAAACATTAGCAAAAGTTCAATATTGTCAGTCAATCTACTTGCCTGATTGCCAGGACTGATGTTATTTCCATGTTTAAAAAAAATCATCCAACGATCTCTACAAAAGTGAGCAAAAAGAGGAAATAAACTACGTCAATAATAAAAAATGCTGTATATTTCTCGATACCTATCATGATGATTAACGATTAATATGTTCATAAAAGCAAATTGTACGTGACAATATCATTGTCGATATCTCTTATCTGTGAGTCTAAGAGATAAAAGCCACAGAATGGTATTTATCGGGTAAGGGTTTGGTATTTATATAAAAATTGACGTCTCTGTCTTATTCATTACAGTACTGTGACATGCAATCATTTCAACCGGTCTTGATCATTTCTCTAAACAAGTCCTTTCTGCATACACAAAGTCATTTGTAACTTGTGTTATGGTTTTATGCAAATTTAGAATCACAAGAGTCATAAATAGTGTCATTTTTTTAAAATATATTCTTTATTATTATACCTCAATTTCATTTTCAATGTTAATCTTCCATAGGCCACCGTGACATATAAGTACTGTCAGAAAAAAATTACTGTCGGAAAAAAACTGTCACCCGCTACCATAGGTACGGAATGTTCGAAAATTATACTGTACCATTCGCGCATGCGCAATATCTATTATTTCATTTCCGTTGTAAACAGACGACAATAATGGCAAACAACAAACGTTCAAAGTTTAAGGTTGAATAAAGTTGTTCATGGTTTGAATAGTTTTTCGGTATAATAAAATAAATGCTACGTGTCTGACAGGGCAACAGTAAAATTGTCAACTTTCGAAAATGCTGTCAACCGAGGTTTCGCTGACTTAACCTGACTTAACAAAGCCTGTTTGCATATTACATATGAATGTTATTCTGGTAGATTTAACGATCAATAACATCAAATTAATAAAAATAATGATAATGGATCAATGCTACTACTACTATTTATAATAATAATAATTATAATAATAATAAGTATGATGAAGATGAAAAAGCTCCGATACGTTTTTGTATTTCATTAATTACTTAAAAGAATCGCCTGAGTTTTCTATAAGTTCGTTTGTCTAGCAACTGTCCTACTATCATTTCGTCATCATTTTTATGTTTGGCCGTCAAATCGCTTTGTATTCTTAGTGTAATAATCATTGTTTATTTGACGATAGTTTTGTTAACATGCCAATGCATTCTTAATCGTCATCAATACCTCTGTTTTGACACCATTTAGTGATCGATTACACCGATATCTTTGTATTGTTTTCAACTTAGTGACAAAGTGCACGCCGTACTATTCTAATTTTGCATTATTAATTCCGATACGAACAGCAACGAAGCGTGCACTGGCAAGTGTATATATTATTTTTTAAATTTTATCAAATAAAATTAACCTTAATTTGATTTTCAAACTAGAAGTATCTTGAAAGATGATTTGGACATATCGAACTATTATAATGGATAGAGGACAGACCAATGTCTTTATGAAAATTGAATAGCATGGAACGGCACAAAAGAGTATATTATATTTGTCATCAAACAGTATTTATACCCGATATATCAACACTATTTTACGCAGGGAGAAAATTAATTATAAATCATTTCTAGAGAATTCCCACGGCACCGCACAACACAACTCAAAATTACACATTTCTTCGTCATTTAACAGAAACATAAGTATTTATACTCAATATATTCAACGTATACCATGCAGGGAAAACGCAAAGGGAAAACATTCCCATTATCAGACAACTGTCGGTTCATTGTTACAGTAGTCTTATATGTTTAATAAAAATATATATCAGTCGGGCAGAAATATGTGAAATAGTCTATGATGAAACACTTTTAATACCTTTTAATACTTGGCATCTTTTCTTTACTTATGAAATTCGCACAACTCATTTATGTTTATAACACATAACTGATAATACGCTTGTTAATACAGAATTATAAATACATTTTTCGAACTATAAAAATATTAACTTGTAAGTGAAACGAAAGTACCTCAGAGGATTCTTCAAAATGTTTAAAATAATTTTAAAACAAAGCAAAACGAATAAACAAACAAACAAACAAACATAAATAATTAAAAAAAAACACTATTGTACAAATATCCAGGTTAGATGATTTTTTGAAAGTTCAATAAATTTGAATGATATTTTTGCTGTAATATCAACACGACGATTGATTATTCACCATAATGTTTTCAAAGAGACAAGACAATTGTTTGATGAATTGTTATTTCACATTTTCATTTTTTATTCATATTTAACTAATCAAAGAAATGTCTTACATGTGATTATCAACGAAACATATGTCCTCAGAAAGAAAGGTGATGTTAAAAGTGATGTTAATATGAAGTGATGTTTATTTAAGGAAGCCTGTAATGTAGAATAAATATATGGCACACCTGAAGTGATGATTATTTAATAAAGACTATGCAGTTGATATCAAACAATTTATAAACACGGTTTAATTTACAATAGTTTCATTGTTTTTGATTACCTTAATATGTCATTTATCTAGTTGATGAAACAGAAAGTTAAAAGGTTTTACTTTCATTATTTGTTTATAATATGTAGAAATCATGGCTCTATTTTAGGTATGCTTTTAACAGAATTAGTGCAAATGAAAACGGAAAATAGCCATCCAGAAGAAACATGCAATCCTTTAATAATTTGATCAACAATGCGTGTTTAATGTTTACACACAGTGCATTCGGTCACGTACGCTTTGAATGTAGAGGAAAAAAGTATATGTAGGCGTTTATCTCGTTAACTGTATTGACCACGCAATTATCTGTGTATAGTGTGACAAAATGCAGATACGTTGTAGCCTTGAATGAAAGAAAGGTTTGATAATTCTGTGTAGAGTCACTGTTTTAGTGGAACAGAATAAAATGAAAAGAATATTTAAGCATAATTAAACAAATACTTCTTCTTTTAAAGATTTAAACATGTATTTTTTCGGTGTCAACCATGAAGCCTATCATCTTCCATTCAAAAATAAACTGCTCGAAATGACAGAAATCTTGCAATAAGATTGTGCAAAAAATAGATAAATAAATAAAAATAAAAAAATGGAATGTTTGCAGTTACTTTGATAAAAAGAAAATGCAGTTGTAATTAAGAGTGGCAGTTGTACAGTGAAAGAACGCGCGACGGCCGATCAAGAAGTAGCTAGTGCTACACATATTACCTTGACGATAATTTCGCATAACTATCGCGGACAAATCTACTAAACACAAACATTTCTTCCTTTTTTCTGAATTCAGAGAAAGAGATCAATAAAAATTACGAGAACCTTTTATTACTGAAATCAAACAAAGTTTCAAACAAATGATATATAAAAATGGAAGATTTAAAAATACTAATACCTTTTATGTATAAAATATATGTTTGATGTATATTGCTAATACGAAAATAAAAACCGTTTAGTTTCTGTTTTTCTGTTACTTCTAAAAATTTCAGGGGATTATTGTTTATGATCACATGTTTTTTTCGATGATCACAATCCTGTAAAATTGCTTTGGCATCTAATTTGATTGAAAGCTTCCGGATGTTTCATATTTACGCTAGTGAATTGACAGTTGAGGATAATAGTAAACATTTTGATGTAACAGTTTACGAGAATGTTAAACATTCATAATTAGTTTACCGTAGAGCTGTTACAAGTCTCTGCGAGCTAGAAGAACGGGACGAATGTATTTGCTCTTTTCTGAAAAGAAAAAAACAACAGATTACTCAAACGCTACTCACACAAATACATAGTTTATTATGGTATAAGTTTGTGTCAACTTGGCTACATCATAACATTTATTGACGTACATGCTTATTATGATTGAAGCTTATTGTTTTAAGCTTAAACTTCACGATAGTAACTAAAACTTAATGACGTACTACCACTAGAGTAATACCACTCTATCATACTTTCTGTAAACATGCGTCAAGAGTGTTTTTAGTTATTTCATTAGAATTTTAAGTGTGTTTTAATGCTTGATAACTTAAGTTCTTACATAGTTATGATGTAATATGTGACACAGCATAGATGCTTATTTGCAGTTTTTAATGTCTGGCATGCACATGTAACAAATATGTAAACAGTAACATGATAAAAGGTTGCAAGGACCAACTTAAAGGTTACATTAATGAGACAGTGTAATTTTCGTTATAAAATAAAAGGAGATGGGTAGTTCAAAGTGCTACATACGGCCTGTTACATATCAAAGTCATGAAATGTAAACTTTCAAGAGAATTCTATAAAAAATTTAATTTGACTTCTCAGACGTTAGATATAATGATTTACCTGATATCTTAGTTATAAGTTGAATTTTGGTATTTACACGGAATGGGAAACATGTCCTTGCCACCTTTATTAATTCCGATGGTTGATTTAAAGTCTTACTCGTGCGAACAGTAGGGAGTGCAAAAAGTCAGTGAAGAATTATCTCCCTTG